>JAPFBL010000035.1:3147500-3512500 GCA_026182355.1 Hermatobates lingyangjiaoensis | reverse complement strand
GACATGAAGGAAGGAGGCAGTCAGTCAGACGGTGTGGAAGGATATTAGGAAATATTTACCATGGAAGAAAATGGTGATGTCAATATAATGGTGTATAAGAGAAGAAAAAATTGATGAAAGCAAACCAGCTGAATCTTACCCTAATTCAGCCAGGAGCAAATTGGCGAGAGAGGCGCCATTACTGTATTCATTGCAGTATTGCGGATTAGGATAATGTCAAACTCATGCGTTTGAGGATAATGTCAGTCGTATTGATAAACAAAACTTCATTTTATTTTTAGAATTTAAAATTTAGTAAATTATAAGCAACAATTGATCCATGGAACAAATTTTTTACAACTCGCATCGACTTCGTTTTAGTAGGAATCTTATTTCTCTATTTATTAGGGATGCCAATGAGAATTTTACCAAAACCATAATATGAAACTGCAGATATTAAAATACACATATTAATAGAGATATCTACTCACTGATTTTACTCACCTTTTTTATTAATCTGAGTCTTCTTCTTCTTCAGTTACTGAGGCAAAGTATAAAGCACCTCTTAATAATTTTTGCCTCTCCAAATATCTTTGACTTATTGATATTTGATATCCACATTCCATAGCGCGTATTAGTTCTTTTGGTTACTGCCAAGTAGTACCAAAATAGTTAGGTTGATACTTAGTTATTTTGCTACTTTTCAAGATAAAATTTTTTAAAAAAAATTCAACTTCAAAGAACTTTTATATCTACTGAAACAGGAGATATATTTTTTCAATCTAAAATTAAAATTAATTCTATAAATTTAATATTATTTTCATAATTCATTAAATTATGCACGTTTTACTCGTTTTTGGTACGATCAGCTAAAAAGTTCGATAGCCCTGATGTAGGGCAGAATACCCCAGTTTTTTAGTCAAATTCGAAAAAAAAACAACGATAGGCAACAAACACCTATAAACCCCATTATATATTATCATCTACGTTTGCATGCTCAAGGATTAGCTGTATTGCATTAACTAATAAAAATTCTATTATATTTAATATATCAGCTGTACACAATACACTTGATGATAATAAATAATGAATGGAATGGTGAAATACTCTATTATTGCAAAATTAAATCATTTGTTAAAGATTGGCAATTATTATAGAGTGTGAGTAATTTGGATAAAAGCAGAAAACAATATAGCGAAAGCAGCTTGTGGACTCGTTATTACTGAAATTGAACAGAGGTCATTAAGAGAAAGAGCGACACCTCATTGGTAATCCAATGCTGCTCCTCATCGCGTCTCTCTGTCTCTCACTTCTACTTGATTATTTCAAAATGCCCCGATAAATATCAACACTCAAACCTAAACATAACGAAAAATGGTCCATCAAGCATAATGAAAAGAGTTTAATAACTCCCAGATATGTTTCTTGCCTGTTAAATAAATATATTTCATTTATTAAATCCTCTTATCGTTTACTCTTACTTAATCTGCAATTCAGATTACTAACAGGTCTTAAAGATTCTTATTTCTCATTGTGATAAATGACTGAATATATATCTGTTTTAATATATATCTGCTCATAAATAACAGTTACTTTGTTTAATGTTTTTAGAAATTTTTCTGAATCGGAGTTCCTAATTGTATTAGAAACATTTGTATATGTATACATCTGCTGTCAGTTAATAAAAATTTATATATATATAGAATGAAAATACCAAACAGTCCAAACCGGAAAGATAAATAAATGAAAAAGACAACACATAAAAAAACGAGAACTCTTACTGGATCAATATTTCGAATTGAAGTTTTTTCCTATTTGTTATTATGGTTTCATCATTGATTCATATAGATAATATGTTGGGTTACATGGTGTTATGTCTACAACGTGTTTTGTCTCTCTCTCTTTTTCTCCTGAAGAGGTATTACTCGAAAATTTGAGTTTGTAAGTGTGGTTTTTGAAGTCGTGTATATATATATTTATCAAAGTTTAATCAGAATATGCAATTTTAGTTATTGATCAAGAAGCAAAGTTTTTTTGTTTAACATTCATTATAATTAATTATATAACAAACAAGTAAACAATATATAAATAAATTTACTTATAAATTTTTTTTTACTTGTTGACAATTTCAGTTTGTAATTTGGTGATGAATGCGGATGAGTTGGATTAAAATTAGACAAATTTATATATATATATATATATATATATATAAATATGAAATAGGCGGATTTGGTTGGTGAGTATAGAGAAGTAGATTAAGTTGTCAGAGGGGAAGAAGCAATTCCACTCGGTCCACTGGGGCACTGCACACACTCCCATAAAGGCATAAATCAATCAATTATTAACTTGTATCCCTCCACCTCACCCCCTCTCCACATCTTTATTTATTTCTCAATGAAATCCCATACCCGTATTCTCAATAAACTTTATTTGCAACGCAATTCTTTTAATAAATTCTAAACTTAGACAAACATTTTTTAACATTTTTCTAATCATTATAAAAGGTAAAACAAAAATAACATTTTCCTATCCTTATGCTAAGCAGTTCATCACAGCTTCAATGAACTTTTCCTTCAAATACTCTTTATTGTTTTTGATATATATATATTAGGCTTGAAAAAAGCCTAAATTTTATTTCCTGGCAAAAATTAAATTATTGAATATTCTATGGTTAAATTTGCCATTTTTAATACGAAATATTAAAAGAATGCTCCTTTTTTTATACAATTGATTCAGCTGTGTATTTCATTGATTTTAAATCAGTACTGTTAACTATAGGTTGGATTAGGTTTTGTTTCATTCCTCGAAGAGAGCACACATATGCAAGATTGGGCCTTTGTGATACCACATAATGAGCATTCTACATAGGGAGCCCTGAATGTTGCATAACTCAAGTGCATTGAGATTAAGTATCTTTGACGAGTACCTGATATCGTACAGGTTGGGCTAATGGCATAGCGTTCTCTCCGAGGGATAAATACACAGATTCTTTCACCCTTCGCATGTATAAATTGAGTGCCAGAGTAAGTATCGAACCCCGGATCTACCAGTCTAGACGCGAGCACGTAAGCCACTGGGTTACTCTAGCCTTTTACTATTAAGTCTAAATCTATAGTTAAGTTAAGGTAGGATGTTGCCGCATTACCTCTTACGCTCCTCTTGATGACGGTGTTAATGCGGATTTCTTTCGGATGATGTCCATCTTCAACAGCAACAGTTCATAAATATAAAAATCACTCTTTCTTAACTTAACTTAGAGGACTAGGGTAGTCCAGTGACATGTATGCTCGCATCTGGTCTGGTAGATTTGGATTCACTTTGACCGTTGTATTTTCACGCATGAATAAAATATGAGCAAAACGTCCCTCAGAGTGAATGCTAAGCGGGCTGTTCGTAATGGGTACGATGTACAGCACTCATTGAAGATGTCTACTCTAGATACTTCAGTTATGTAAAATTTACTTCCCATGTAGAATCATTAGAGAAACACTATTTCCTTGAGGAATCATCGTCCAAGGTCTAGCCTTCTAGCAGATTTTCAATTCAACTCTGGAAAATAATAATAAATAGCACTAAAATCTGTATGCAGTACAAATATGCATATTACAATTATTTATTAATGAATCTTCTTATTACATTTCTGGTCTTATTCATCTTCCAGAGTGTAGCTGAAAGTATTCAACAGGTCTCCCTATATTTTGGTTTTTTACAATGCTATAGCTGTTCCTAACAATAAAATTGGTCTTGTATAAATCAAAGAACACAGACTTAGTAAGGAAGAGTTGAAAACTTCTCAATATATACTTTCTGACTCTGAAGGTACTAAGAGGCTTATGAACTTCATTAAGATTTACCAACATCTCTATAAATATGAAATGTTTCTCCAAAAAGCTTTTATTAAGTAGTTAAAGGAACTTGCCTGTTACTTTGTTTAACATGAAATATGTCCAACAGAAATATGATGAAATCTATACATACAAGTCTAATAAGCCTTTACACCCCTTCAGACCTTACAATAATAATTCAATGGCTTCATGCAGAATATAATGTGAAATGAGTTGCGAAGGGCTTATGGTGCCCTTAACTACATATTCCATTCACGTCCATATTGTGCCGCTGTACAACGGAGAATACTTCATTGCACTCAGTGGTAGCAAATGTTGATACCTTATGGGTTTTGTATAATGCAAGAACGCACATTACATATATTGGTACTACGGGTACGGGTATGTTCGCATGCATTCTCTTCGCTTGTCTTCTAGCAGCTCACAATCGTTTATATGTATAAATCAACGTCCAAACCAAAATGATAAATAAGAAAAAAACCTAAATCTTTCAACTAAAACAAGCAGTCTCCGTCAGAGTCAAATTTCAACTGATCTGTTACGGTTGAAAGATCAGTCTTTTCTTTTTCATTTCTTATTGTGGTTTGGACGTTCATGTTAATATCACGAGTTTATTGTATAACGTTCTTTTATATATATACAAAAAGATTTCACATAAACACGTGGAATAACAATCAATGATCAAATCACAATATGAAATGGGAAAAGAAAAGCTAAGATCTTTCAACTACAACAAGGGGAATTCATCAGAGTCAAAAACCCAGTATATATATATATTTAAAGATTTCACATAAACACGTGAAATAACAATCAATGAACTCCTGCTTCTTATACCAACATTTCAATGTGTTTATATATAATCATCAGGGCTTGGAGTGAACATGGGTTCTATTTCTATTTTCGTTGCTGTAACTACATTTGGTATCATTCATTTGAAAGCTATTTATATTAGAGCTGTAAAGTATTTTAGCTCAATAGTAACAGTGCATTATCCCCAGCAGGGAGATTGTTCTAGAGCTGATTTAAAATAGGTTTGGTACACGACCATTCCCTGCTCAATTAATCAAGGGGATAATAAAAGGAGAAGTGAATTAGGTTTGAGAAGCAAGTTCGCCCGCATCCCGTGTCCTCTCCCTTTATCTTCCTACTTCCTTACCTTTAGTTTTCATTTCCAATCCCCAACATCCTTTCAGCTTTCTACTCGCTTCTTTCTTAATTCAAATTATTATCATCCTTTGAAAGTAGTTTGTCCAATTATTGCTTTAATAATAGAAATGACAATTATTTCAACAATACCCACCTTTTAAGTTTGTTTTAAAAAATTATCAAATTCAAATTTACTGTAGACTTATATTGTTGTTTTCAGTTTTTCGTTAGTTCAAAAAACACATTTCATAAATGTAGTTTCTGTTTGACTTTAACATGACCTTTCAAAACACTGTGAGATCAGGTTAAAAAGTGTACATTAGTTTGTAGAATCTGCCTCTTACTGAAGCACGCTTACTGAGACTGAATTATACTAGGAGATATTCAGTTTTTTAAACAAAAGTACCTGCCATGACATGATTTTATTGAATTTCTAACCTAAGATACTTGAAGTCACTTGATTAGATTACATTTTTACCCAAAAGTACCTACCGTTACCTGATTGGATTTAATTTCTACTCAAAATCACCTACTGTGACCTGATTGATTCAAATTCTACCCAAAAAGTACCTAATGAATTCAACTCCTCATACATTCCTCATATATAAATATGTCATTTTTTCTCTTTACTCAATTAATGCTTATCTATAATTTATCTTTTATTATCATCGTTACTCATAAAACACTTACAACATATCTTTAACAGTAATAACTTACAGATAAGTATAACAATAATCTATGTGTAAGTCCTTCACTTACTTGATGGTTACTGAAAAACTTACTTAAAATTGCATTATGTTTCTACCAATCCGGTAAGATTTTTGAAATATTATATTCCATTATTTGTAATTCTATTGCATTTTTCTTACAAATATAACACTACTGACTACATTTCTCTTACTTTATATAAATAACTAACTGTTATTACTATTTTATCTGATTATATATGTCGTGATATTCTTTTTTCCATGTCAATAAGGTTTCATATTCACATAGCATTTTAAAAAATATAGAAGGTATTCACTAAAAAACAAAAAAAATGGTTATATGAAAAATGTTATTTATTCATACTTGAGTGCGAAAATTATTAATGGATATTAAAGATGTTTGACAAAAGCATTGATATGTTAAAAGAAGAGGTAATTTTTCAATTTGTTGAAGATAACTGCGATGACTGTTGAGAATGGCTGACTGTCACGTGAGAAGGGTTCGAGTTAGTGGCTTGTCGGCGCTAAGTACCGTTTTCTTTAATAGGCTGTCGAGTGTGGTACTCAGTTCTGACTACTTCTTATAACCGCCTTTTTCTTCTCCCTTTGAATCAACAAAGCAGAATAGCTTCATCTCTTTCTAAGTCATTTGGCCATAAAGATATCACCCAAATGTATTTCCTTTTTATATTTGTGTAAAAAAAAGGTTATTTTTTATCATTTCCCTTATTCCTATTATAAAAGAAATGTCTTTTTTTTTATGAAAAAATATGTGAATGTTGATATTGATATAAATTTACTCCGCGATAAATTCCACCATAGATGACTGGTTTAAGTAAGTGAGAGGGCAGTATGCATCATGCATAGGTGCAAATTTTAAATTTATATAAAAAGTATAATAAATATGTCAGTATAAACTTCAATAAGAACCTTAAAGTTGTAAAATCTTAAGATGAAGTGAATTATTGTAACGGAATACAAAATACATACAGAGTCAGAAGAAATTATAAAAACGCATTTTAAATAATATAATTTAATTGGCTAAATGCACATGGACACGCACTATAGTAATTAGTTTTAAAATGAAAGTTCTGCGATAAATTACAAGGAATGCTCTAATTTGTCTAACCACTCATTTGCTCATCAACTTGACCAATCAGCAGTCTTGAGAATATGTTCAAAGATGCGCTCACAGGAGCTCTTTGAGACTGATGGATTCGTTTCAAATCGCGATGCAATTTACCGGCCACCCATACAAATGTAGTAGTTTTGCAGAATTGATAATATTCCAACATTAAATAAACAAAATCTAAATTAAATAATAATAATTGCCTGAGCAGGCACATATTTTCCTTTTTGTCGCTAGATTAACACTGAACTCGATCTTAATCATATTTCTTTGTAACTGATTAAACTTTTAATTGTATAATATCACTTTCATTGTTTAGTTATTTTTATTTTTATTGTTTGTTGATTTGTATTTATTTTACTTTTTGTTTGCCATTTTAACATGTTTATATGCTGTATATTAAATTATGTTATATAAATGTTTATATATTAAACCCTATATCATCATGGGTTTAATTTTAATTTCTACTGATGCATTGAAGGGTGGTAAATAAAGTGACGTAAAAAAACGGGGGACCAAACCCCTGGTGAACATTTAAATAACGGTAAGGAATATAAGCTACAAATTTATCCTAGGCAATTTGTGGTTTATTATAGGCATCATTATTATAGGATTCATTTATTATAAGCAATGAATCGTCATTTAATCAAATGAACCCATTAGAACGTTGAATTCAGTATGAAAAAAGCAAATATAGCATTCAATTTTATAGGTCTGGTATTAAAGTTTATTGCGATTAGTGATACTCCATCTGTTAACAAGCATTGATAAACCGTAATATATTCGACGCCTATATTAGATAAAACAAACAATTTTTTGAGATTAAAGTTTATTCCAGTACAACTATTTACAAAAAGGATATAGATATTACTAGTAATTATGTTTTCCATTGAAGTAATAGAAAATTCCATTAAATACAAAATTATAAAGATGAAGTAAGTAAATACTTAACAAATATCGTAAAGAGCAAGGCCATTATATTAGGAACACTAAAAGTAAACTTCTTAATTAACCTCCTTATTACTATTTCGGCAGACTGAGAGTAGCTCTTATTTTGTTTCTCTGATATGCATTATGGTGTTAATGTGATAAAACTTGTTTCTCAAGTTTTCAGTTTGATTTAAAGTTCTCAAGTAAGACCAATTATTTTTGCTCCTCAGAATTCTATATTTCAGGATTAAATAAAAAAAATGGCACCTTTTGATTTAATTCTCATTAATTTCAACCCCTTTAATTAAAATGAAGCAAAAAAAAATTTGTCGCATTATAATTGAATAATCAATAGGAAGAAGAAAAAAAAAGGATTCAATGAAAAGATTAAATTAGTAGCGGATTAGTTGGAGAGAATCCAAGAATAAGGACTTTGTAGGGATGGAATAAGGAAGGGAGGGACATTGTGGAAATTATTTAGATTGTAATTCATATGAAAGAAGAGGGTGGTAATTATTTATGTGGGTGGGTGGATTGGTTTGCCACACCTGTCTGCCTGCAGATGGCTTGGTCTACACCTTCATCCCTTTCTTGTTGACTCATCAAACAACCCCATGTGAGTCAGTCAAATCCATGTGTAGCACATCAAAAGCACCAACATCGTCCTGCAAGTCTGTCATCGAATTTAATATTATGAAATGACTAAACATTTAATTGAAATTAGAAGATTTGGATAGGAGCAATAGGAGCAAGTCTTTCATACTCGGTAAGTGAAAAAAAAATAAGAAATATATATAATAAAAAAAAGACGAAGAGCAGAAAATAATGTATATTATACACACAAATTAGTTGAAAAAAAGGAAACATTTCACGAAACAAGTCAATATATAACACATAGGAAAGAACTGACACAATTCACTTCTATATTTCGACTGTCAGATTGATTTACACATATATAAAAATCCATATGAAATCCGATCTGAACAGACAATTCAATTTGAAAACAAAAACAAATGCAAATGAAAAACAGACACTAGGACTGTTTTTCAATAGTTTTACCGTTAAAGGATCGAAATATCGAGTCATTCCCAGTATCTGATTACATTCATGGTTTCTTTCTGTTTTTCAATATATATATGTATATTTGTAAATTTTTGTAGCAGACCTTAATTAAGACAAAACATTATTAAAAATAACCCTAAATATGGCAGATACCTGTTTCTTAACAAGCTTCTCAATATTCCTAAAAAAACGAGGAAGACCACTTGTTACGGTTGAAAAATCTTAGTCTTGTTTTCCCCTTTCATATTGTGATTTGATCATTGATTGTTGTCTGCTTACTTATTTTTGTGTGTTTTTGTGGGTGTCTGTGTCTGTGCTCATATGTCTTTGGTTTACTTTAGAACTCTAGGTTTCCTATATATATATATATTGCTGACTGTAATGTTACAGAAAGAGGTGGGTACTTAGAACAGAGTGGGATGAATAGAAGGTTTTAGAAACTCGTTAAATTTGACCATTGCGCTTGAAGGCTGTTGAGTAGTAAGTTTCAGCTCTTAAGCTGAACTGAAAGAAGCTAGTCTTGCAAATATTAAATTGATAATGTCCGGTCGATTGATCAATAAAGGCGATTAGACTTGTGTCACTGCCTTCATCTCGCATGCAAACTTCAAATCGATTTCCCTTTGTTCCTTACAATATGATACTAAACAGAATATATCTCTCCAATATAATAAATGTGTGTATCACTTCAATCATAGCCATTCATACTTTTGTGAAATAATGTATTTCTAAAATTACATATCGAAGTTTTAATGAATAATCTATCATAAGCGATATATTATGGTATTCAAACCACAAAAACTAACCATTTCCTACCCTGTTCTGTGGTCAGCACATAATAATTTTAACTAAAATGATATTCTAAGTCGTTATAAAATGATTTATACTTGACTCCATCATTCAGATTTAGATATTTAATAAAAAATACTGTGACCATAACAGAATATCATTAAACAGTACTATATAGGAATCATCATCAGGAAGACACTATAATACAAATTAGAGTGAAATAATATAATTCAATTAAGAGAGTTCAAGACATTCTCTTGGTTTCAATCAAGATTGAAATCAATCTCTTGATTTCATTCAATCCTGAAATTGTCTTGAATTCTCTTAATTGAATTTTATTATTTCACTCTAATTTTGTAACTGATTAGATATAATTTGTATTATAGTGTCTTCCTGATGATGAACACAAACTGTTCGAAACGCGTTGTTGGTGTTAAATAAAACTTCATTTTTGTGTGGAAACTTTTGGTTGTTCATCCATTTTACCTCAGAATGAGTAAATACCACACAATTACGGATTGCACAACTAAGGAATTAAAGAGTCAATTTAATTTAAGCTAGTTATTTAAATTTTTTATTTTTTTCATTTCAATGTGGATTTCTCAGTGACCGCATGAATACTTTATGAACTGAACTTCTATATAAAACTCTAAAATAATAGCATATTGATTCTTTTGTCAAATCAAATTGTATGTGTTAGCAAGCTTATTAAACATTTTTGCTCATATTGTCTAATCATAGAATATGCACTTATAAAAACAAGTTATGAAAAAAAAGGTATATTAATATTGATTCATTTCACTTTATCATATCCTGTCATCCCAACAATGAATAGCTTATAATACATATATGTACGCTATTCAAATATTGATAACTAAGGACTGATACATAAAATTATTATTAAATATTTAGAATGTCAGTTTCAATCTACAAACGTTTTCGAATCCCAAGCAAAATTAGTGGATGGACACAATTTAAATATATATACTAAATTTCTTTTCCAACCATTACATGTACTTTTTCTTTTTTTCAGGTGAGCTTTACTTTGGATATTAGCAGTCCTCTAGTGGCATTTTTGCAGTGAGTAAAAATTAAAATTTTCTTATGAATACATATCAAAATTGTAAATTTAAGCAATTTTATGTGTTTCCCCGTTTTGCGGAGGTTTTTCCAAAATGAAGAAAGATGCTAACCTCAATTTTTATAACCGTTATGATAGAAAGGGAAAGTAATATTGACCAATTGAAACCTGGCAACTATACAAGAGCTTTTTTCACTTTCTCTATTCCCTAAAAATGATAAAAATCAAATGTATATTCTGTAATGTTTCCTTATTTTAGAACTATTTTTTACTTTCAATTATATTTTCATCTTTCAAACTTTTCAAGTTTACTGGAGTATAGAGTAAATTATTAAAATTCTTGTATATACTGTCATAAATACACACGTCAAGCAACAGAAATATTCACTTCCGAGAACACACCGGTCTAATGAAATATTTTTAATGTGTTATCTATATTGATAAAACATGGACAGAGATATACAATGATCACATTTGGGTTATTGTAGAAAAATAGGCAATTATTTAATGAGTGCTGTAAAAATGTAGTGGAATCCGTCTACGATAAAAACAGACAATTATTAGAAGTGTTATATCAATTAACGCTATGACTAGTCAAGCTTTTGTTATGTTTATTTTAATGTTAGAAATTAATTTATTACTCTTTTCTTAAGTTTTTTAACTATTATTTGATGTTACATTTTTAAAATTAAATTATGATATACTTCCAAGTACTCAATGAGATATATCATATTATTTAGGTTAGTGAAAAGGTTTAATCTGAAAGAAAACAACTTCTGAGATGAGTGACAGTGAAGAAGGTCAAAGTGAAAATTAGAAATAAAAGTAAAAAAATACTTATACAAAAAATGATCTCTCTCTCTCTCTCTCTCTACAAATGGAAGAAGCTAGGTTTTGTTTTACGTTAGGTAAAAATGAAATTTAAAGCTAAAGAAAGAATTAAGGTACGTTGCAATGGTGTAAATCATTGTGTAAGTTAAGTGCTCTCGTCGTCCAATATTATCCTCTTGTCTCCTCATCCTCCGCCAGTCTCTAAGGTACGGCCATGTTCTTTGCTTTATTTCTTGTTTATTTATAATTTATTTCTTTAAATCTGTCTGATTTAACCGATTTCTATTTATATGTATGTGTAATTGTTATTTATGCAGTATTTATAAAGTATTATCGTAGGTTTTTGGGTTGTGAATCGAAACATAATACATTCTTGTGTGAAAATTATTCTCGATATTTGACCATTCCGGTTTGCGAAGTCGTTCCCGGAACGAAGTAAATTTGTTAGTCGAGGTGCCACTGTATGCGCTCCAATGCAAGTTACTTACTCTGTAAGGGAAGATACCAGTACAAGTCTTAATTTTTTACGGACTTGTTAATAAAAAAGGAAATCAATCATTGTAAAAAATAGTACACAAAATATTATCAGATACAGAAACGTAAAAAAAAAGTTGAGTAAAATATATTATTATGTTGAAACAATTAAACAATCCACATTATTTCTTTTAAGATAGTTTAAAGAGTTATTTTGTATCATTCACAACTGCTTTAAATTTGTTTTAAATTGTGTTCTAATATAAATATAAATTTGTTTTAAAATAAATTTAAATTTTAAATTGTTTTAAATAGATCTATATTTTTAAATTCTTGATAAAGGTGTATATTGTTGTTGTTGCTCAACTATATGGTAAGTTGTGAATTGACGGGTTGAAGAGCCTCTGGTGAAAGGAGGTGCTGTCGCAGGCCGACTGATGAAATCGCCGAGGGCACTGTCTTCTCGACTAACAACTTTCTCTTGAACCGAATCCCTAACGACCCGGCGACAGATACAATGCAGACTTCGCCAACCATTATAATGTCCAAGTTACACCATTAGCGAGAGTTTGGTCAAGTGAGCAAGCGTTGCACGGAGTGTCTCCTACCGTCTGCCTCTCATACTCAGATCTAAGAAACAAATTCACAATTCCATTTGTTATTTCTTAATAAATGATGTCTCCTCATTTATGAATGATATTACATAGCAGCAACTAAGTGTGTTAGTAACAATATGTTAGAAACTACGATCTCATTGAGTTATGAGCTATTTGAAGTAGACATTGAACAAAAAACTACACGACAATAACTTCCCAAAAAGCTTGGGCTGGGGAGCCGGAATTGGAGCACGTAGCCGCGGAGCCATAGTTTTTTGGTTTAACTGGAGCCAAAACTATACTATTGGATGTAGCCGGACTTAAAGCCATAAAAAAGTCACTGAATACGTGCATATTGTTAATACCACTGAGGTTAGTATGATTTATATTAGAAATAGGTAAAACCGTCATACCTCGTAAGATGATCATGGAGTCGTTGGAGTGCTTTCGGACGTTGTCCATCTTTGATCGCAACAAACCTACTGAGCTGTCATAAAGGGGTTGGTTATCTGTCAAGTCCTCTGCTATCCTTATATTATTATTTTGATTTTTTTTAGTTATTTTGATTTTTAGTTTTTAGCTATTATCTAGTTATATTTTTTTACTTCGTCACCCTGTCTGTCCAGTCGTCTTTTTATTTTTACTAGTGATTTACATAAAATATCGGATTGGTAATTTATTTGTTCATTTATTAAGTTACCCGCATTTTTATACTTATATATTTCTATCTGTTCAGTTATGAGAGATTCAACATAACTGAACAGATAGAAATATATAAACATAAAAATAATCATCTTAGGAGGTATGACGGTTTTACCTATTTCTAATATAAAAAGTCACTGACTCTGGCTCCGACCCAAAAATTATTGACAGATTTATATTGAAGCGAAATGCTTTATTATTGACAAGTTTTAGTGAACAGATATTCTGCCTGGTATGACCGGCAGCCCCAAGTTAACTTTTCACCAAGAGGTGTTAACTTTTTGTTAGATGCAGTTTCATGTCTGTACATAAATCAATTAGCTGTAGAAATTTGATCAGAAGCCGAGAATTTTGGACATCTAATTGAATAGGGTTTTATTAGTCGACAACTAACGTTCTAGTAAACACTTCAAAAACGACGTATACTAGAAAGAAACTCAAACCCGAGTCAACACGTAGTGCTTACGTTCCTTAGCTAGCTAGCAGCCACCAAATCATAGCTTTGGTAGTTAAAATGTTTGGTTAACATTTTTAATGGAGCTGGAGCTATATACTTTAAAATTATTTGTCTTCGGAGCTGAACTGATGAGCTCAGCTCTCCAACCCTGCATAAAACAAAACAATTCGCCTTTAAACCAGAAAGATAAAAAGATCAGAAAAATATTCATTTTTCAGAAAAAAAATATTAAAAGGTTTATTTGAAAAAATTGTAGAATGATATGTTTCTTCTACAATATCTAATTATTTTAACTTCAACCAAAAAATAAATTCTTGTTAGTTAGGCTAGTTTGTTTCATTTGAACCAGTATTTTAAGTGGCCTTGATTTAATATAATAATGCAGCTCAATACAAATTCAATAATATGCAGTTAATTCAAAAACAGAACAACCAATGTATTTAGTACTTCAACTTGTTTAGTTATGAACAAAACAAATTTTTGTCAATGAATGGAAATATAGAGCTCGAGCCTAACAAATTATAAAAAATTAACGATTAGCACGTGATTAAGAAAAAACTGCTATTAGTGTTTGACAATAACTATGCAAAACGTAAAAGACATTCCAAGTGATGCTTTGATTTTGATTGTCACGAATCATTAATTCATTAGTTATAACTTTTGAAATGTATTTTCGTCATAATTGAAAAAAAATTGGTTTTAATCAAAGATCTTTTTTTTTATAATTGAACTATTTATGATAAAGTTTAGTGTAAAGCACTACAGATTTTTTCAAGAGTGCTGAACAAATGGTTTGATTCTTAGAGGCTTCCCAAGAGGGAGATATCGACTTTGCAGTAAGTCCGCGTTTAACTAAAGAAAAGTAAGCTTTGAGATTTGCCGTTATCCCTGATCATCTCCAAGTGACTGCCTCGTGTCACTGACTTCAAGTCTCTTATTGGCAAACAAGATAGAAATGAAAGTGTATTAACAACCATTGTTACCGAGTGCAGGCAATGCTTTTTACAGATCTAATGGTGCAATAAAACTTACTGTACAATATTCAATATCCTACATATTGATACTTTTGTAACTACTTACCTACCTACATACCACGTGTGTCACGCTTTGTCATAATCCTTGTAATTAGGCATATCTACTTACTTTAAATAAATTACAGCTCAAAATCAAAGTCAGCATAATTAAGCATCAGTACATTCTCTAACTAGCATTTACACGAGTTAAATTTGTCATAATCCTGTGCATCAATCAAGTCAGCATAATTAAGCATCAGTACATTCTGTAATTAGCATTTAATAGAGTTAAATAGTCATATAATCGTGCCAATCAAAATCAAAGTCAGCATAATTAAGCATCAGTACATTCTAATAGCATTAAAGATTAAATGTCATATGTAACAATCAGTATTGAATGTCTTGTACTTTGCATAGTTATTATCAAACACTAAATAGTCATGTACATACTTTTTTACTTTTTATACCGAAAAATATCACATTAATATGAGGATGTATGTCAGCGATTTTTTTTAAAATTACATTTATAAGAAAGGGAGTTATAATGCCCTTTTACGAATTCAGAACATGCTTTTTTTTAACACTAAACCGATAAAAATGAAATCTTCTTAAAAAATTGATCCTATGATTAGCAATTTATAAAAAAAATCATATAATTCCGGTTGTTGTACAGGTCAATATATTATAAAACTGAAATATCGTTTTGCAATAATCAATCTACTGCCTTACTGGTCGGATTTGTTTCCATTTATTTGCTTTGTGTTTATTGACTTAGACATATTTAAGTAAATAAAATTGTTATTTAGAGGTTCTAATGAGTTAAGATAATATGTTGGGCAAATAAAATTGTTGAATTAAAAAGTTAACTCCAATTAAACATATATTTTCTGATGCATTCCATGGTTTGATAGATGGTTGTCGAACAAGTGTTTGACTAATCAAATAAAACAAGTTGGTAATTAACAAGTATATTATGTTTCCTTATAGAAAAGTTTAGTTTAGGCCACTCAAGATTTTTTATCTTAGTTTTTATTTCTGTTCGAATAGAATATTTATAGGTAAGGCAGGACAGCGTCTGTCAGGTTAGCTATTATGTTAATAATTAAATACCAAAGTAAGCTTAGCTACAGGTAACACGACATTCAGTGACAGTTGGCGAAGTTTGCCGAGTCAGCTAGTGCTATATTAATATTATTATCAAAACATTCATTAATAATTCAAATTACAAACTCACCTTTTTATTATTCTTAAAGTCCAATCCTAAATCCAAAAGAAGAAATAATATATACATCTGAAAATCCTCCTAATGTTATATACTTCACCATTAAATGGGTGATCTATTATTAATGACCATTAATAATAAACAGATATTGATACATAGCAATCAGCTTAACTGGCTCCATTATAAGTCCTCACTGCGGACTAGAAGATAAAATTTCTTGGTGCAATTATTCACGCACGTCTCTAATACTTGAAACCAAAAAGTGTTGAAACATATTTTAATTTTTGTTTATTTGGTGATAAATTAACAAAAACTGTTTATTTAATAATACATTATTCAACAAAGTGACTTATATAACCAGCTTTCACAATAAACACGTGAAATAAAAATCAACGTCCAAACCACAGCAAGTAAATAAGAAATAAGACCGCTTGTTAGTCTTTTTTCTCATTTTCTTACTATGGTATGGACGTTGATTTTAAGTGAATTTTATTGACATATTGTATTTGTTAAAAAATAGAACTTAATTACCACAATAAACCAATACAATAGAAATATATTTCAGTTAATCATGTAATTGATGTTTAGACTACAAACTTTTAAAGTTTCTATATTATTCAGAGAATAATTAAACAAAAGGGAAAAAATAAACACAATCAAATATTGACCGATAGAAACACTCATTTTATGTCTTGTAATCCGAATGGAACGGCTTAGTCTCTTTTTTTGTAACTAATCAAAATTTTTACAAAAATGGCACTCTTTTAACTTAGCATTTTTGTATCTGATGATAGTTAAAATGTGATCCATTAGCTGGTGTAACTAATCAGAGTCCATTATACACGCAAGATTTAGATGTACAACATGATTTGGGATGGGAATCCATTGATCAATATATCACGTGACTTACACCCAATCAAGGCAAAAACCTATCTGAGCAGCAAAAACTCTTTCTAATCTGTTATATCGAGCCCAGCCTTCCGTAATCCGTGTAAGCCCCTCTACAAGCTTACTTCCTGACCATCTTCTGCGTTATCAAGACTAAAAATAGTATGGACCATTTTATAACTCTGGAGCGATAAGACCATATGATTGTGGTTGTTTGTAACATTATTTTTATTCACTTGTGACTTGTCTTCTAGTTACCAGAGCGGGTAAGAAAAAATACAGTCCTATTGAAAGCCAATTGTGTCCAAAGTTTCATTGTGCTAAAAATATATACATTCCATCTTGTGAAAAAAAAAAAAAAAAAGGATAACATCTGAAATGACAATCCCTCAAAATAAGTAGCTGAAAGCCTTTAATGGGTTGACGGCACAAGAAGAATTTGGCTATAGATCTAAAGCGTGGTATGTAAAAATTTAGTTATTGAATAATCTGTTTAAGAATATCCTATAATAACTTTAAGGTGATCCATTTCATAACCTCATGTAATGAAGATCTACTTCAAGTAAAGATTATCCATCTCAAACCTCAATTAAACATTATTTATTTCGGAACATTAGGCAAAGATCAGCATGCAAGTAATGCTGATGTATTTCAGAACTTCGAATAAAGATTATCTATTTCAAAACTTCAAGTAAAGATCAGAATCTTACTAAATATGATATATTTCAGAATCTCAAGTATTGTTTATTTATTTCAGAACTTTTAGTGAAGATTAGACTTGTTAAAGATAACCTTTTAAAGGACATCAAGTAAAGAATATCTATTTCAGAACCTCATATCAACCACAAAGCAACCTCAAGGTATTACTTGAAGTTGAGGAAAAAGTGAATGTGTATGAAATGTTCGTAGGTTATTTTTATCCTGTTGTTAAATGTGATTGTCACCTAGTTGTCCCAGTGAACAACGGAAAATACAGTACAGAAAAAGGCAATTCTGTACGTCTTATTATCCCAGCTCTAGTTGTTTACTGCGATAACAGCTTTTGCTGGAAAGATTACTGTACTATTTATAAAGATTTAACAACACTCTCGTTAATCGTAATTATAACATACACTATAGTCAATGAAGTATTCTTTTAACATTGGTAGTTAGGTGACCATAAGGAATATAACGAGCACGGAGTCTACTTACTTTGTTAATATACTACTGATTACGTTATATTAACGAATTCGTAGTTATTATGCTATAGCCTGATCTCTTTATTGTAAAAATATTTATACTAATTAAATTTTACACGACAACTAATATTTATAAATTAATGAACTAAAGATATACTAACTTCAAGACCAGAATATAGTAATTAATTTTATTAATCCAGAACACCGTTCCACTATTCCACTTAAGATATAGCAGTAAAATTTAACAATGTAAGTATGCAATTACTCTGAAAACATGCTACAGGCAATCGACTCAAATAACGAATATTCTTCTGAGTGCAGTCGTACTTAGTCCAAGTAGGTGAACGATTGCTTGAGATAAATTAGCAATCGGCAGAAAAGGAAGAAGGGAAGAAACGAAGATGTTGAGTAGGCTAAAGACTAATGGTGCTTTGAGGTAATGTTGAGAGAAGGAGTCGAGTGAAAGACACAGACTTGATTTCGAGTCTTGAAAAGAAATGTTTCTTTTTGCTGATGTTACAGTAGCCAATACTTGTCTCATTTGAGCCACCTTCTTTTTGCTTCATTCTCTCTAAGAATATTAACGACTTTCTCTGAGAGGTCAAGAATCTTAATAGTAGAGACCCCTCTTTTTGAAGTACTCTGGCTTAATCATTTAACTCATTTATATTCCTCTTTTACTGATAATATATGAAAATAAATTTTATTTATCAAAACAAAAGAATATTTTAAATTATTCTTATAGCAGAGATGTTATTAATAAGAACACAGGTAAAATTAGAACATAACAAGTAAATTAATCCGAAACTTACCTGTGACTTATGAAACTGGGTTTCATCCAGTCATTGTGTTTTGTTTCAACAGCCAAAAGTTTTTTCGTACCTCAGAGAGTAGATCACATGATTTTAGGACAGGAAGTCCATTTACTACGTACAGCGTAATAAATTTAGCTTTTTTTTCGCCAGCTATTAAAATATAAATGGGTTATCATAAACTGGAGTCGTAAATAGTGATTTGCGACACTTAAAGGTTTGGAAACCACTGGTTTAAAAACCAAAAATAGTTACAAAGGCTGTGCACTGTAGTAGGTGATGAGATCAAATCTGTAGTTTGTGGAATCATCTATATTTGAGCAGAATTGACCTTTCATCCATGCTATTCAATTATGGGCTATATGGAAGTGTTTCTGTAAAATGAAACGTGCAAAAGACCTTTCGATCTTTGAATCTTTTTTAATCAAAGACTCGGCCACAGAAAATATTTATTTGATCATATATTGAAAAAGGTACTTGAATTAATGAATGTAATCAAAATTAGCAATTTGCGTGTTTTGTAGTGTGACATTATTATTATTATATCAATCAATCGAAGCCGCAAGTAATGTTAATGGGCCACGATTGTGAGATTAAACCTAAGGCATCCTTGTGAGGCTGACTTGTTTTGACCGAAGGAATGCAATGAAAATCCAATCAGGCGCTAAAGTGTTCTTACCCGTAGTTGTGTATGAGAAACAGGAACACCGTATGGAAACTGTTAACTGAAATTTGAACATCCTACTCTGCATCAAGCACCAGCAAATCATACTTTGCAATATTACACACTTGGATTAAGAGTTCATCATTCCATGAATTTAGCCAAATACCGACTCCTTCATTAGTTCCACTACATACTATATTAGCAATGTTTAATTGCTAATTTGCTTTCCTGTTACACTATCAACATCAAATGCGATTTTGTGTTGTGTGTAGTTAGAAATATTATTATTTGTGGCCACAAGATAACATTATTATCATGGCTATTATAATAGCGCATTTACTATTGGATAGTGTCTACATAAATATCGCCAATAGTACGATAGTAGCATAAATTTAGTAGGAAATGCAGCATTCCATAACAAGTGAACTCTTACCCTTTATATGAAATATGGAGCTATGAAGGTATTTCTTTTGATCCTTTTTGGAAATATCGAGTTTTTAACAGTTTGAGCTATGTTTTAATTGTCATATAATTAATTTATAAATAAATATTATAATTAAATAAATTGTGTTTGTCATAGAGTAGATTGTCATTCTTAATGTTATTAGCTTGCATTGTCAATGCATGGCGTACTTTCATAGGTTTGCTGTTTTCGCTTCTTCAATGCTCCTTTTTTTTTTGTAAAAATGAAATGACATCTGACCATTTACTGAAGCGCTCTTCTCTTGGTAATGTGGTTTTTTTAGTATTTACCATGCAATTTGGTTGATTGGATGAAAATTTTACTATACTGCTGGAAAAAGAATGGTAGATTAATCTCAATTGGGTGTAGGGTAAAAGAAAATTCTCTTGCAGTGACTTCATACTGTAAGTAGATCGTATATTGTTAATTGCATTAGCAATATTTTGGTACTGGGAATCGATTGACGGACATTGGAAAAGGAGGGAGTGTTTATAGTGGACAGATTCACTTGAGGTCCTGCTATATGGTGATTTGATACACTAACCATCTCTCACCTCTTTCATCAATTTCTTTTCACACACCAGCTGCGGGTTTTAGAAATAAACCTTTCCATGATGGACGATCATGCCTTTTGGTGGAACCATCGGTGATCTTGTCAGCTTCACTCATCGAGGCATCAAAGTTCAAGGTCAGCTTTTCAAGTTTATCTGACAATACAGAAATAACGTATTATAATAACGTTCCTCTTTGTGCGTTATTCATCATAGTACTAACTTGTCATTTCTGCTTAAAAACTTCCCAGTCAGTTTTTGCCTTTCTTGAACATGACTTTTTAACCTTCTAGTGAAATATAGCAAGATACTTTCAATTGTATTATTATACTCGTATACAATGCACTTTTTCCTCTCTAGGAAAAAGAGTATTACCTTAGGGTCATCCATCATCTTCCTTTTTAATGGAATCATGTTCACGTAAATGCAGATAAACTATGAATGGCCCTACTGAGAGCAACAAGTAATTGGTCATGTTGAAATACTGCTTTACCTAAATGAACTATAACTTTCTGTAGAGTTTCTCCTTGAGAATTATAAACAGGCATGGCAAATGCTAACTGAATTGGAAATTGAATCCTTGAAAAAGAAATGTTACCCTCTTTAGGTAAAACAAATTCAATCATGGAATTAAAACTACTTCCCCTTGAAACCGTGATGCGATATTTTTCAAATAATGACTTTATCGAAAAGCTCCTCAGTTGTTGGTCTTGGTCTCATTTGTCTCATCACACAAGCGCGGTAGATCAGCATTTCTCATACACATGACAGGAGCTGAATTTTACCTGACTTATGTTGAGAGAATTTATTTTTCATTCTTCTTTCTTTTAATGCTGTTATTTGTAAAGTTATATTACTCACTCTTTTGTTCAATATTTATTTCAATGATCCAGTATAAACTGAAATTAACAGGTATTCAAAGTTTCACCTGTTCACAACATCCAAGGCTTCATCTTTAGTTGACTTATATATAGCTTACGTTATTTATATCAGGTTTTTGAATTGTATTGTAAGAAAGTCCTCATAGCCCAGAACATAGCACACTGAACTTCCAATGCAAAGGTTGTTGGTTCCAATCCCACAAAATTACGTATATTTTATTATTTATTCAGACAATGCACAATGGCCAGAAAACAATTAAACAAGATCAGAGTCATCAGAGTTTTATAAGTATATAAATAGATAGATTGTAATAAATATTATTTACTATCCTGAACAATTTGTTAAAAAAATAAGTACTCTTAAAAAAATATGAAATGTTTGGTATAAACCATGCTCTTTAATCGTGTAGTGTTATTTTCCGAGTACTCTTAAAAAAATATGAAATGTTTAGTATAAACCATGCGCTTTAATCGTGTAGTGTTCTTTTCCGGGTACTCTTAAAAAATTATGAAATGTTGGGTATAAACCATGCGCTTTAATCGTGTAGTTTTCTTTTCCGGGTACTCTTAAAAAAATATGAAATGTTTGGTATAAACCATGCTCTTTAATCGTGTAGTGTTCTTTTCCGAGTACTCTTAAAAAAATATGAAATGTTTGGTATAAACCATGCGCTTTAATCGTGTAGTGTTCTTTTCCGAGTACTCTTAAAAAAACATGAAATGTTGGGTATAAACCATGCGCTTTAATCGTGTAGTGTTCTTTTCCGAGTACTCTTAAAAAAACATGAAATGTTGGGTATAAACCATGCGCTTTAATCGTGTGGTTTTCTTTTCCGGGTAACGGGTAACATCAGCTGGTGTCGGATTGAAAAGCAGTCTTTTCGTTGCATTTCAACATTACACGACAATTTTTCTTCGTTGTAGGATTATGCATTTGACTATTATACATGATGAGTGACAATTGGTTGAATGTTGAGAATATCTTAGTAAATCTTAGTCGAGGTTATCTTGGCGAGATGATGTTCTGAGTGTCTCATTTTCTTCTTTAGAAGCAGTGGCTTTATTGAAATTAGTCATGTATCACTGATCAAACACCTTTAGTCTTGAATCCGTAAAATCATTTGAGGTGTCAAATCTAAAAATAGACAATGTTCAGCTTAAATTAAACTTATAAAAAAATAAACTTGTAGATTTGTATTTTTATCTTAACTACCAATTCTTACCACTTAGAGCAATGTTGTTCTTTTCAATTGACGAATGTGGTATTAGCATGATTCTGCGCCCATGTTGATCATGGACGAGTCATGTTACCGAAGCACCAACCATAGAGACTAGTACTAACCATACCAAATGATGCATAACATGGGTGATGTAAGAGAACTGGTATATTCAACCAGGCCGTGGTCTTTGTTGTGTTTTAGGAAATAAAAAGTTGATAGGATGTTGAATTATGTTAATTTTTATTTAATACAAATCAATGTTATTGTGATAATATATTCCTGCTGTAATATACCAAATGTGTAATTGTTTCTAAGTCTCAATTACAATTTTGAAGGCATTTAGAAGAGATTTAGCACTTACGATGCTATTTAAGTTGTATCTTTTCAGAGATATAACAACTCTGCACTCACGGTGACAGCAAGAAGGTGTCCAGATTTCTAATGATTAGTTGATTTAAAATTCAGTTTAAACATTGGAGACCCGGTTAGTGCAGTAGGAACGTGTTTGCCTCTGGACAGGTAGATACAGGGTTCAATACCCACTATGGGCCTAGATTTATTCATGCAGGAGGTGAATAAATCTGAGCACGTCTTCTCTGAGAGAGTTCGTTAAACCGTCGGTCTTGAGCCTTTATAGTCTCAAGTACTAGTTAAAGGTCCCTACTCTAAATACATTTGGGTTAGGCAATATTTAGGACTCCGAATGTAGAATCAACAGGTAACGTAGCTCGCACATTACTAAAATAGGTGCGAAATAATAAATGAACCACAATTTCCACCCTTAGAAGTGTACTAAAAGGTGAATGACTTAATATGTGTGAGCATTGGAAATAAAAAGTTTATACAAGTAAATAGTGAATGCGCATCAAACATTGATATAATTACACAATTAATATACTATGGAATACATGTACGTATGTATGTTTGTCCATAACATGTCTAGATATATTGACGGGCAAACATCGTGGTCGAGATAAGCAACTGAGAACATTAATTACCTGCAGAAATAGACAACCTAAATGACAAGAAGATATTCTAAAAATAGTAAAAATTTTGAGCTAAAGTTGAATTCTGAAGTATTCTGCAAAAAAAGAAGGAAAACCTTCGTAATTTTTGATAGGTTCATATTATGTTCAACGCAAGTGAGCCTGTTTCTAATTCAGTTAAAAGTAGGTTTTTTTCACTAACATTTGTTTAATGTTGCAATTGTGAGTTATGAGAGGACCTAATAATGATGTTACTAACCCTAAACTTATTTTGGTGTTAAATTATGATTTCATGTTAATAAGGCCATGTTATTTATGAAACTAAAATAGATTGCTGTACGAAAAGAAGTGAAACTTTTTACACACGTCTTAAATAAAAGCGTCAAATGAGTTTATGTTCTGCGGAAACTTTAGCAATTAAGTTTTATAACTTCACATCTATTATAATTGAATGAAGTGAAGACCAGTATTGTGTTAAGAACGTCATAAAGGTTAGGCAGAAGTTTGAGCCAAGTTTCATCATAACATCTCAGGTTAATGCGGACTCGACAGAGCGGCTTTTAGGACTCGGTTACTTGTTATCTTGGGTTTTTGTCTGGAAAAGGTTTCGAGAGCACGGTCTGTTAACGATGTTGATGCATTAGGCTCGGCTATTACAATGTCATTGTATCCCAGATTACTTTCTGCCCCCGCTTAACTCTTGTTACATACTTTCACCTCTTTCACATACAACAACCAAAGCCTCCTTGAATGCTCGATTATTTTCTGTGGACCCGTAAGGAAAGAAAAGCTGCCTCACAGATAGTTTGCTTTGGATTCCACACACAGTTTAGGGTAAAATCTAATTAAACATCATTTATGTTTGTAATTAAGGTCTTTTGTACTTATTATTACTTAAATAAGGTACATTTTTGAAAAAATGCACTTTTTTCAGTTTTACAATAATTAATAACTTTTCTCTTCCAACTCTTCGTGTTCTATCACGAAATCTTCATCTGAAAGATGGACAATAAACACAAATGAATGCCTTTGTGTTCACTATATTAATAAATATACTGAAAATATATCCAACATCTAGAAAAAATACTACCTTTAAAGAAAAATTTCAGCTTAATAATCATTACCAGGAGCAAGTATAAAATGGCTTAATATTTAGATATTATATTTTTAAATAAGAATTTGAACAACATTTCTAAATATATTTGATATTTTTTAAAATAATTATTTTTAATATTGCCATCAGATGAAATATGAAAATGCAGAAATTACTTCTTTTTACTCCGTTTTTCCTGCAATCTAGAAATATATGAAATATGAAAAGATATTTATACAAAACTTTAGTGACCAGAAATAACAAATTAAAAGAAAATAACATCATATTGATACCTGTATCAAAGAAAGTTAAGGAAGCTAGATAAAACTTATGGTATAGCAACAACTCTTGGATGACTATGCTTGTATACTTGAATCGTTTAAGCTGATCCATTAAATTAGATGGGAAGAAAGGATAGTTTATTATCGTGGCACTGGACGCCATCAGAGGCTTAGCATATTGAAGGAGTTAGGCAATTTCATTCTACTGCATGCTTCGACTCAAGCAGAACCAGGCACTATCGAAGAGTCTTCTTTGCATAGGGTAACTTCTTATAAACAGTGTTAGTCAATTTTAACAAGTATCTAAGTCTCTTGTATTGGTAATTGGTATGTTTATGAATAGATACCTAATATCTGTTTTCAGAGTAATGTATAATTTGAAAACAGAAAAAAAATTCAAATAAAAACTAGAAACTGTGACTCACATACTATTATTATTTCTAATCTTTTAACGGTACTCCTCAGAAAAGATTGTAGTACGTTGATAAGATAACTAACGCGAGTATCCGTGCAATTGCCCGTATTACGAGTCAAGAGTCGACTTCATCTGTTTGTCAAAGACTATTGACAACTCATATATGTAAATGAATGTTTATCTGTGCGTCTTTTATGCCTTCCTAGCGGTTCATCCGATAGCGACGAAACTTTGGGGACTGGTCGAAATCATACCACAAAGACAATAAAACTATGTTCCCGGAAAAAATTTAGATTATATCTGAATTCATTTATTTTGAATTATTTCTTGAATACTTGGGTATTTTTAAACTTTGATAAAAGTAGTTTTCTATATAAATAAAAATCCTAATTGTATTCGGTGTGTTTCTTAGAAATCAACAGCCCTTTGGTGTCGAAAATAAAATTAATTGTGATTTTTGACAAAATCTACTATTTTTTCATGTTCACCACCCGCTTATCAGTTCAGTTCATGTTTTGAATAATTATTTTTATGGCCACGAACATAAATTGAACTTGAAGACTGATCGTTTCGCAAAACAATTATAGGTCATTAAGGATGGCAAAATAGCTATCGATGAATCAGCACAGTGTACCACATTGCCAACAAATTTCTAAAAAACCACACGAGTTAATAACCATCGAGGAGTTAATTGACAAAGTTTTATCGAATATAGCACAAAATTACAGAATTCATCAGTTAATCAGTGCACGGATTATATTTCAGACAAAAACAACGATATCAGTACAATAAATTTCAGCATTAATAACAGAATTACAGGCGACACGACAACGTACAAGTTAATCGATACTGTATTGAATCAAGATTATGTTATCAATAATCCCACTGAATTCTTAATTTCACTTGATTTGCCAGCCATGCCACCTCACGTTCTAACATTGAAAATTACTGGACCCATATTCTTTTACAAAACATCAATTCACCAGGTTTCGGTGAAAAAGTTGATGAACAACAAATCGAAACTGCAGCAATTCTAGAAAGAAAATTGAAGGTGAAGTTGTTCTGTTGCCACGCATCGCAATGATTCCAACAGGTCTGCCATTCGAATTCAAACGTTTGCAGTTTCCGGTGTGACTCGCTTTTGCAATGACCATCAACAATGCACAAGGACACACGCTACACGTGTGTGGACTGAATTTGGAAAACCCATGCTTCTCACACGGACTGCTGTATGTGGCCTGCTCACGCGTCGGAAAACCTTCTGATTTATTGGTGTATGCACTAGAAGGAGAACAGAAATTATGTATATCCAAATGCATTTAAATAAATACAATTCAGTCTAAAACTCGAATTGTCTCACTTTCTCAATAAAATGACTAAAAATACATTATGATCTAATCTGAAATAAATTTTATATTGTATATTATTTTTTTTATTTTAGTTTTTATTCTTAGTCAAATTTCATTGATATGTAAGGAAGGACTACGTCAGTCTGACTATGTATTTGTAATTTTGTGACAAGTACAATAAAAGCAAGAGCAAAATGTTTGAAAAAATATATTTCCTCTGGATATGATAGTGGCGTTTAATTTTTTATTTTTATTAGGTATTTTTAGCACGAAAAATTCAGTGATAATGATTTCTAAGTGATGGTAACTTAGCATCAAAGCAACACCTGCTTAACTCTTGCTTGTAAAGGGCTTTAAACATTTTCATTGTAAAAAGGGTTCCATATTGAACCTACCATGACGATGAAGTTAGACTACCGTGAAGTCGAGGAGCTGCAGGAAGGGTTGAAGAGCGCTGCTGGTTGATAAAGAACAGGTCTGTTTTCATCCATACACCGTCATTGCTAGTGTACTTATTTTCTTCAAAGCTTGCCCTTAGTTTCATTTTCTTTAATGATGCTGCGGCTCAAAAATAAACCGCCGAATCGTTTTCTTGAATTTTTCTTCAAAAATTGTTGTACTGTATCAATTTCTATCATTTTGTATTTTTAATACTTTATGTACACATTTTGACTTCCAAAGACTATTGTTTTCATTTACAAAGTAATAATATAATAAATCCTCTTAGTGTGGTAGCAAGTAATAACAATCCATACTGCATTTGAAATAAACAAAGAGTGGATAATTATCCACTGTATTGTTCTGCTCCCAAAGATAATCAAACTGTTGACATGCAGCATTAGTTCGTCCACCCTGAGACACCATTGGTTCATTGCTGTTTCTTTACTTTTCCTGAGTGCTTCTTGTAAACAGGATGCCGCTGCCCTCTTACAAAAGTATAAGGGCTCACAGTTTCTCAGTAACTGCAAAAGTTTGACCATGATTTCATGCTGTCAAGGCAATTGTTTTTTTTTTAGAGTTTGGGTTTTGTTTGATAGTAGTTAATCTTCTATTACTTGATGAAAATATTGGATAATGTTGTTAGCTTAGTTTCACGGTGCTATAGCATCGATCACAAACAACCAATCAGATTTCACATTCAAATTTACGACCAGTTAGTCAAATATTAACTCCACTTCGGAATCAATATATATACATATATATAGCAAAAAAATCACAAAATAATCATCAATAAAATTAAGATGTGTTAAAGCCTATCGAGGTGACTCATTGTCGATGTAGTTCTTTGTATATGTTTGTCAGTATATAATATATTTATTTTTTTAATTCGTAAAAACGACCAAAATAGACAACCAACTTCAAATACGAAGACAACTAAAGCACAGAGTTAGTAAATGTGTTTCTTTACCCTCTAAGTTAATTTTTTTCTTATTTGAACTTATATATATGAATATACTACAAGATTTCACAATAAACGCATGAAATAAGTATCAATGCCTAAAGAACTTCTTTCTGAACAAGACGCGTTACTCTAATATCTAAAAGTATTTCTAGTGTATTTCTGTTATCCTTTATGTGGAGACAGTCTACGATTTTATGCGCTACTGTGTATATATTTTAATAAGTAACAGAAAATAGGTTATGCAGATGTCCTAACTGTCAAATTTTAATTTTTCCGGGGTGTGATTTCAGTAGCTCGTGTAGTATTGAATCAGTTTAGTGTAAATTTCATATTTGTATCAAATATTTGCGATTAGTTCGAATAAAAAATATTGGTAACTGTAAAAGTTCAATTTGTCTGTGATATCGCTTCACCATTCCAGAGTTTGAGTCGGTTTATATAAATTGTTTAATGATGGAAAAGAAAATTGTTCTTTTACATTCGAGTGCAGACGACGAAGAAATATAATTGGTGCTTTTTTAAAGTTTGACATTTCAAGAAATCAGGGCCAGTGGAATGGATATATTTAATTGACTTTTCGACTGTCTTGAGCAGATGCACAGCCCTCGATTGCCAGTGATGGAGCAAGCAGCTTGGGTCAGATAAGAGTCGCTTGTAATTACATTATTCCTTCCTGCCCACTGCATCCTGCCTCTACCTTTTCAATGACTTATCTCCAGTCAATGGAGATCCAACCTTGATTAGATTGATTCTAAAGCTTGTCTTCTCAATAAGACCTTGATGTTCATCATGTTCATAGATTATCTCCCAAGCTATGTTACCATCTTTCAAGGATGTCCTGTTCATAAATATTCTCAATCATCTACTCCCGACCAAGATTTCTTCAATCACTCACTCCAAACAACTTGAGTGTAAAATAAAAAAGTACAAATTGAATACGTACATAGAACTTGTATAGTTCAGGTTAAAACACGTATATTATGCCTTATTATTTATATCCAATATAATGAAATTATAAAGGGAACCACAAAATCTGTCCTACAATCAACTCAACTTAACTCTTCAGGAAAGTCATGGTCAGAAATAATAGATAATTAGTTTAATTCACAATTTATTTGAATTTGAGTACCATAACTACAATAAGAACTCAATTGTTATACAGATTTGTCTTACCTTGTACATAGTTGGTGTAGTCGTCCTATCGGTTTTCCCCGTACTGCATCTTTAACTAGGACTTCGAGACAATAGAAATAGAATTGATTTTATTGTTTTTAACAATTGACTGAAATTTAGAAAATATGTAATTCTTGAACAAATGTCATTGAATAATGAAAAGGAAGAAGTAAAATCACTATTAACTTAAATGCCATGATTTAGTAAATAAAATTACCAATAATAAAATTAAATCAGTAGCTGTAATTCAGATGTTAGATTCATAACATGGATTGAAATGTATTATTAATCTAATGATTAAACGAAATCTGAGCGGTTATCAATGTAATTTGGTGACTTATTATTAATTAAGCTTAAATGAGATAGCTTAGTTAATTATATTTACAATTTGTTTCTGTTGATATTTGAAAAACTATATAAACACATAACTAATATTATGGTTAATAATACAGACATAATTTTAATGTCATGATCATACTATAGAGAATATTGGATTTAATATTCAATCTTAATAAAAAGAAATTATACATATTAGTTTTAATTATAATACATCTAAAACAGGTTCAAATTGAGAATGAAGCCTAAGTAAACTTGTAGTTTAGTTAGAAGTTTAATACTTTCACTTCACTGTCAACTGATATTAAATTTTCTTAATTTTGGCCCAAGAGAGGTAGAACATTAAACACATCACTTATCTAAGTTTCAACTATTATTAACTGAGGAATATTGCTATACTGGATTAGTGGAACAGTAATTAAAATAATATTTAAATTAATTTAGAAGTTGCGTCCACAAAGGGTGGTTGCAACTTTGTAGTAGGTTGTGAAGCACTACTTTTACATTGTTTATTTTTATATGACAAAATATTTGGTGATAAAAAATATGTTTATAGGGTTGAAATAACTCATAAATAAATAGAACAGAGAAAAATAGTGAGAGAATGAGAGAGGAGGTGAGAGAAAGAGAGAGTGAAAGAGTAAAGTGTTATTAATCACGCTTCTTGGCACACACGGATTCCAGAGCTTTTGCAGCAAGCCGTGGCGGAAGATATGCAAATTGTTCACTAATGAAGGATGAGAGATGAAGAATTTCTAGCGTATACATTGCAACAGAGAAATAAGTGCGTGAGGGAGGCAGTGGTGGTGCTGATAAGGCACGTCTCCTGGCCAAGCCTGCAGTAAACCATCTCGTCTTTTTCTCCTCATGATTCCGGCAAAACTAACCATCCGCATTTAATAGCGTCTGTTAACATTTCCTTTTATGCGTAAAATTACAATTCCTTTCATAAGAAGGACATATTAAACCCCTTGGTGCCACGTCATCTCAGCTACTCAATGTTTATCGTTGAAGATTATTTTCATTTGTTTGGGGTCTATTATTTATACAAGTTTTTATCATTTCATAAATGATTTTTAATTATCGTTTAAATTTATTATGCCTTTATATGTTTCCCAATCTGCTTTTCACCTTCCCTCTTTACTTTGTGGTTACCCTGAAACATAGATATGAGAGTTTGGTCAACAATAGTCCATGTCTTTTTCAATTGAATGTTGTTTGGTTAGTTTATTTATTATTTTTTTTCCTTGTCTCCCCTCCCTCCCTAAGTTGGCTTCATTGATTGAGTGTCTTTTGAATGATATAACTTTAGTTGTCGCCTGTCTTCGGAGCGACTTACTTATGATCACTCTGTTTGATATCTACGCAGTCGAAATATAGTAGTGAGTTTTCTGATGTCTTTTATGCGTGCTCTTTCATGAATTTAGGTTATATATATATATATATATATATGCTGAACACTGAACAGTTCAGTGTCACGTGTTCATTCAGACTACAGTTATTGTTAAAATCCACAGACTCTTTTTCTTTGTAAAATAATTTGTAATGTAATACTTAGTTTTTCTGTTTCAAAATTTATACTTCTACCTATGAAAAAGGTTTTAAATAAAAACCGAAACGTTGGCAATGAGAGTTTAATTTGAACCTGAAGAACTGACCGAGTCCCGATAAATTTTAGTTTTGTATATATATATATATATATATATATATGTTTTATTAAAAGTAATGCCCAATTTAACTTTTACACTTTTTCTTATCCGTTTTTCAAGTGTTCTCATACTTGACTTCCATGGTTCTGGAACTAAAAACATAAGTTCACCAAAATTTTTATTACTATACACCGACATGTTTCGGTCATCGTTGACCATTTTCAAGGTTAAAGAATATATAAAATTATTAATGATCGAAAAGTGAATAACAATTAAAATAAACTAAAATAAACATAACGAGTCCATAACACATTAACCATAACAAGGGAGGTTATCAAAGGTAAAGGTATGTTGAGGTTTCACCAGGCTCTTGGTTACCTTCCATCCGTCATTTGTATCTGGGAAGGTAATCGATTAACTTCTATACCTCTCCCAGACTGGTTCGCCTTCTGACTGCCTTCATATAATTTTAGAATTCTTGAAAATCCTCCTCCTTGGCTGTTAATACTAGGTTGCTTTTCGAGGATCAAGATAGCTTCCAAAATTTGCAATCTGGTGTGGTCATGTTCTTGTTGTAATATTACAGTATTGTCTGTTAACAATTCCCTGGTTAATTGCACTCCATGTGTTAACCTAACGTGCTCTTTGGGTCCTCCGGATGCCAGATGCATGGTGAGCCTTCGTGAAAGCGTGGTTGTGGTGGAACCAACGTATTTCGAGCGTAGGGACTCGCAGTTCCCTAATTTGCAGTTAAACTCATATACAACATTAGTTCTCTGAAGGGTTGCTTTCTTTTGTGGGTTGTTCGTAATTACCATTCTTGAAGTGGCAGAGTTGGCATAGTAAATTCGTAATTCTAATCTGTCATCTGGCTTGAGGCATGATGTATTATTCTTAATAATTCCTTTTAGTATACGTTCATCCGTTTTGTAAGCTTCCGAAAACTGGTTTTTATAATATACTAAATGTGTTGCGCCTTTGTTTTCGGGATTCTGTTGAATATCACTACCATGAAGTTTGTTCAGGCAACCTTTCAAGATGGAATCGAATTGTCGATTACTATATCCGTTGTTAATAAGGACTTCTTTGAGCCTATCTGCTTCTTGTTTGAATAATTCCCAACTAGATGACGTCTTATACGCTCTTCGAATGAGGGTTTTAATCATGCCGTCCTTATATCTGTCAGGGCATTCACTTTTAGCGTTTAAAAGTATTCCACTATTCGTAGACTTTACAAACACTGAAGTGACAAAAGTCTGGTTTTCTCCATTACTCTTTATTTTAACATCAAGAAAGTCTAAGCTACTGTTGGTTTCCATCTCATATGTAAACTTCAAAACCGATTCAGCTTCAAAAGCAGATTTAATCTCATCTATATATTCCGGCTTATCCATCATCACAAAGCGGTCATCAACGTACCTACAATATATATGAGGCTTCCAGGTTGGATTTCTAGCGATAATCGAATTCTTTAGGTTGCACATATAATAATTTGCAAATGTGACCCCAAGTGGGGAACCCATGGCCACGCCATCCGTCTGGTAGTACATGCTCCCGTCTATGTGGCAGAATGGATTTTTAGTTGTACATGCTATAAGTAATTCTTTCAAGATTTTCTGTTTAAATGGTGGAGGGGGTAGCGTAGCGTGGTTGTAGGCTACATTACAAATAATATCTATTGTTTCTAGAACTGGCACATTGGTAAACAGTGATTCAACGTCTAGCGAAGCCATAGTTCCTTTAGCTTTTGTGGCTTTTAAAATTTCCAGAAATTCATCGCTAGACTTGAGGAGGTATTTTGCTGGAAGGTAAACAGATATAATTTTATTAAGGGTTTTGCGGTTTCGTACGTAGGCGTTGTAACTTGTGAAATTATGGGTCTCAGGGGATAGCCAGGTTTGTGACACTTAACATTTCCGTAAAGGTATCCCGGGTTATACTCTCCAATAACCGGTCTTAACACTTTATCTTCTACCTCCTTATTAGCCATTCTAATTAATTTATTTATTTCCACTTTTAACTTATTTGTTGGGTTTTTGGAGATCTTTTCAAATTTGGTTGTGTCACTAAGTATGAGATCTAATTTGTGTTTATATTCTGCTTTGTCCATAATCACATACGTGTTGGATTTATCAGCTCGTCTTACTACTATATTTGGATTATTTCTTAATCCTTTCGCTGCTTCCTTTAGCTCGTTAGATAGCAAGCGGCTATTATTTAAGTCTCTTCTTTTGGTAGCTTCTGATCGCAATTGGTCTTGCAAGTCTGGTTTAATTGTAATGTGTTTTTCTTCTTCCAGTTTTAAAATCGAGTTATATAATATTTCCAATTCTGTCTTTTTCTTTCTTCCATCGAATCTTGATTTTATATGGCATTTTGGTCCCAGGGATAGGAACTCAACTTCGTTCTGGTTTAATTCATGGTTCGACAAGTTTAAGTAAGGCATTTGCTTTTGAGGCAAACATATTTTTCCTCCGTACATTCTATTTAATTTTTTACTGGTTCTGTTCTTAGTCACCTGATATTCCTGTTCTTTTATTTCTTCGATTCTTTTGTACAATTCTTCTTTCAATAATGGATTGTTGTTCCATCCTTCAAGTGATTTTCGTAGATTCAAGACCTCTTTTTCACATTCTGCTAGAAGTTTAGTCTGTTTTTCAATTTCATAACTTAGCAGACTTCTTCTATATTTTATAGTAAACCTTTCATTGCGGGCTGCTGGGTCATACAGTCGAAAGTTCGTATATTTGGGGAGCAGGCCTTCATTTATACACGTTTTATTAAAAGTAATGCCCAATTTAACTTTTACACTTTTTCTTATCCGTTTTTCAAGTGTTCTCATATATAGATGAGATTAAATCTGCTTTTGAAGCTGAATCGGTTTTGAAGTTTACATATGAGATGGAAACCAACAGTAGCTTAGACTTTCTTGATGTTAAAATAAAGAGTAATGGAGAAAACCAGACTTTTGTCACTTCAGTGTTTGTAAAGTCTACGAATAGTGGAATACTTTTAAACGCTAAAAGTGAATGCCCTGACAGATATAAGGACGGCATGATTAAAACCCTCATTCGAAGAGCGTATAAGACGTCATCTAGTTGGGAATTATTCAAACAAGAAGCAGATAGGCTCAAAGAAGTCCTTATTAACAACGGATATAGTAATCGACAATTCGATTCCATCTTGAAAGGTTGCCTGAACAAACTTCATGGTAGTGATATTCAACAGAATCCCGAAAACAAAGGCGCAACACATTTAGTATATTATAAAAACCAGTTTTCGGAAGCTTAAAAACGGATGAACGTATACTAAAAGGAATTATTAAGAATAATACATCATGCCTCAAGCCAGATGACAGATTAGAATTACGAATTTACTATGCCAACTCTGCCACTTCAAGAATGGTAATTACGAACAACCCACAAAAGAAAGCAACCCTTCAGAGAACTAATGTTGTATATGAGTTTAACTGCAAATTAGGGAACTGCGAGTCCCTACGCTCGAAATACGTTGGTTCCACCACAACCACGCTTTCACGAAGGCTCACCATGCATCTGGCATCCGGAGGACCCAAAGAGCACGTTAGGTTAACACATGGAGTGCAATTAACCAGGGAATTGTTAACAGACAATACTGTAATATTACAACAAGAACATGACCACACCAGATTGCAAATTTTGGAAGCTATCTTGATCCTCGAAAAGCAACCTAGTATTAACAGCCAAGGAGGAGGATTTTCAAGAATTCTAAAATTATATGAAGGCAGTCAGAAGGCGAACCAGTCTGGGAGAGGTATAGAAGTTAATCGATTACCTTCCCAGATACAAATGACGGATGGAAGGTAACCAAGAGCCTGGTGAAACCTCAACATACCTTTACCTTTGATAACCTCCCTTGTTATGGTTAATGTGTTATGGACTCGTTATGTTTATTTTAGTTTATTTTAATTGTTATTCACTTTTCGATCATTAATAATTTTATATATTCTTTAACCTTGAAAATGGTCAACGATGACCGAAACATGTCGGTGTATAGTAATAAAAATTTTGGTGAACTTATGTTTTTAGTTCCAGAACCATGGAAGTCAAGTATGAGAACACTTGAAAAACGGATAAGAAAAAGTGTAAAAGTTAAATTGGGCATTACTTTTAATAAAACGTGTATAAATGAAGGCCTGCTCCCCAAATATACGAACTTTCGAATATATATATATATATATATATGCTGTTTACCAGCCGAGCGAACTCATCTTTCTCTTCTACTTCCCGAGATCACGACGAGGTCGAAATTTTGAAGTAAGTTGTGTGTTGTTTTTACGTGTTCTTTTATTCTAATCGATTGATATTTTGTCCTAACGGTCTGTTTCATTTTCTAAATGTATATATATATAGATATGAAGTTTAAACCATTTGGTTCTAACTTAATTGTTTATTTATTGTCATTTTTCTGTATATATATATTGATAAAATTATGGATCGTGCAGTAGAAACAAAATGATTTTTTTTATCAGAACTCAGTCAGTTTTTCAAGTTGAAATTAAACTCTAATTTCAGCGTTTCGGTTTTTATTTAAAATCTTTTTATAGGCAGAAGTATAATATTTTAAAACAAAAAAACCTATTTCTGCCTATGAAAAAGTTTTTAAATAAAAACTGAAACGTTGGCAATGATAGTTTAATTTGAACATGAAGAACTGACCGAGTCCTGATAAAAAATATTATATATATATATATATGTATTATGTATGTATATATACGCTATTTAGTCTTCCACAAATATAATAGTAAAATTGTTAAGAATATATTCGACTTTATACTTTTTTTCTTCACCCTAAATCAAATTATAAAATGAGAATTAAATAGGTAAAAAAAAGGAAAGAAGAGAAGTGTATGAAGGAGGGAGAGGACGGTGCGAGGTCTGACAGGAATAGGCAAGCAGGGCAGAGCCAGCGCTTGACGAGAGAGAGCCACATTTCATTTTACTTTTTTCTCCTAATTCAAAATATAAAAAACCTTCGTTAAATGATATCCATCTTTACCGTATAAAATAATACTCGTTAGTGTTACATTGTATTATTTCAATGGGCCATTCTATTGAAAAAGAGAAAAATATTTCCTGTAAAATAAATTTGGATTAATAGAATTTGAATTTTTTTCCATGTTATTTTTTAACAAATAATGTAATCCTAATGATGTTTAATTCAAGGTTACAAAATCATAACATGTTTAGGGTATCTCTTTATCAAAGTGGATCCCAACATTACAGATAAATTGAAAATGAGCATCTTTTCACTTAAAAACTTCCCATCTTGAAATTTGGCACGAGTTAGGTTATTATTTAAGATCATACTACTTGATTAGTTGTGTGGGGGTAATGCTTGCTGCTTTACAGTTTTTGTACATTTTTTCTTATAATTTTGAAAGACAATAAATGTGATAAAATACGTAATATTGTTAGAATCAGATTTTTTTAAATGTAGTCATCAGGAATAAACAGATATTGAAGTAAATATTAAATTGAAGAACTCTTAAGGGATCGGTCATTTCCCGAGATATCTTATTTCCTCTTTATGTTATTGAATGTAATGTAATCACAATTATATCCAACTAAGTGGGACACGTGCATGAATTAGTTGTTTATCCAATTTTTGGGGCCAGAGTAGCTTAGTGGCGCATGCTCGTCTCTGGACTGGTATAAGAGATGGAGTATACAGTAATACCCATTCTGGCCCTCGATTTATTCACACGTGAGGTGAAAAAAGCTGAGCACGTTGTCCCTTGAAGAGACTGTCAAGCCATTGTTTCGGAGCCTACACGATGTCAGATATTCGTTAAAGATACTCTAAACACACTTGAATTAGGCAAAATTTAGGACTCTCAGTGTGGAATTTTCTACACAATGGGATAATTTTTGGCCTATCTGTTTTCTCAACATGGTGTTATTTACATCCAAGTCTTCTATTAGGAAGCGGTCACGAAGAAGACATCATATCTTTATTAGTATGAAAAAAATAGGTAGGAGCATGGTTTTCCATTAGTTTAGTGCCATTAGTAAAAGTATTGTTTAAAGTTACAATTTAAGAGAGGAACAAAATTTTATTCATTGTAAAGAAAAAATGAATCTTCCAGTGTTATTGTAACATATATTTAAGACCAAAGTACATTCCAACGTAATTACTTTTAAGTACGAAGCAAAAATCTTTTCTTTACAGCTCCTCTACATGTTATTTTAGAATTATAGTTAAATAAATTATACTTCTTTTTTAATTAAAGGTTTCAACTATTTTCCGAACAATATATAATATGATTATGCAATAAATGACAATTAGAATATTAGTTTCTTAGAATATGTAATATGAAAGAATATTTTGATTTTTTTTCTAGAATAAAGTATATATTTACCTATTAAATACATAAAAACCTGTATCAATGGTCACGATTACCGTAGAAACTGTATTTCGGCGCCCGCTTAAAAATAAAAAAGTATGTCTTACATAATAGATGTTCCCACAAAGATATAAAAATACAATAGTACATGAAGTAAAAAAAGGGTATAATTTCTAGAGGGTCGAATTGAGTGTTTACTACAAAGGCACTGTAGTTACTTCAACAAGGAAGTGTTGCGTCTTCCTAATTAATCTGCATGGGTATCCTGAGTGCCTAACTGAGGTGTATTTAGAGTAACGATTTTTAACGAATACTTGACAGACTCGGGACACTCTCTGAAGGCTGACGAACTCGGATTTAATCACCTCCTGCGTGAAAAAATTGAGGAGCAGATCGAAAATCAAACCTTGACCCACCAGTCCAGAAGCATGCACGGAGACCTCTGGACTCACCAGCCCCTCTTTAACAAAGTAAAGATTTATCTTCTTATGAAAGTATAATAATATAATATATGTAATCTGGGCCCTTAAGATCCCCATGTAGTCTATTTTTAACTTTAAAATGGTAAATTAAATAGTGAACGCTCTCTGTGTTACGTTCAGGAAAATTTAAAAACCATAAACAGAAGTCAAATCCTTGACTAAAAACTTCATCGCTAACTTTAATATCGTAATAAAGTTGAGAATCATAAAAGTGTTTCTAAAAAAAAAAATGTAGTAAAAGAAAAACAAATGATGCTATAAAATGTAAAATTTTATTTTTCAAAAGGGTCAAATGACAAATTTATGACAATGCCGGCAGAGAGTGGTAGCACTGCGTGATTCATCAAGCACTCTTTCCAAGCAAATAAATGCTACATTAACAGCTACACATTTATTTTACAAACCACTTCTTGAATTCAAATAAACTGCATTGTCATAATTTGTATACGTTTTTCATGAGGGTGCCATTGTTTAAAATTTAATTAAAAAGTTAATTGAAAAAGTTTGTAAACAAATATATGTTACAAGCATCGATGATGTGAAAAAACTGGACCAAGTTAAAACTACTGTATTATTAAAATTATTGTTAATTTTAGTGGTTAATGCTATACATGTCTCTTGGCTATACTTTGTTTACGATCCATATATTGGAGTAGTTTCAAGTGGCCTTCAACAGGAAATTCCACTTGATTAAAAAATTGAAAGAATTCAAGGTTTTAGCATTACATGAAATATAAATAAGTTTTTCCTTTATTTAGAATATTAAACATATTCATGAATACATTTCGGGAAAAATTATTTAATAGGTTTTAGTCTTAGAAACAAATAAATATATATAAACTCCTGCAACTGATTTTAACATTGCAAGAAAACTTTATTTCAATGTTGCCAAAAATTAAGCATACACATTGGAAAATGAATTTACATGAGTGAATTGCAAAATCAACAAAAAAAAATCTCTTTTTTTAAATTTTTAACAAGTTTTTTAGCTCTAAATGTATGTAAAAAAGTATTCCTTAATTATCCATAATCAACTTATCATATTATGATAAATATGTTCATACATGTAATAAAGAATATATACAAATAAATAAGAAGATTTCACAATAAACACGTGAAATAACAACGCACGTCTAAACCATAGTATCAGTGTGAATCGTTTGAATTACATGCAGACTTTTCACTTTTCAGATTTTTTGTGTTTCTTAAATAGTGAAAAACTTTTAGAAGTATTTAATGATATCAATAAATCATAAGAAATACCAAGAAGTTTTGTGCGACTTTGTTAATGAAAGTAACATATATATTTGTTCGCTATTAAATATCTTAAATTTGTTGTATAAATGGGGCTTTTTGTTAAATTTAGTCAATTAAATTCTGCAAATTTTGATATAGGACTTTTTTTTCTTGCGTTTCATGCATACAATAACGCCCATTGCTGAAATTCTAATAAATTTTTTAAACAGAAAATGAAGAGAAAATTATTTTCCAAAATACTACGCATTAAGTAAAAAGAAAATATATTTCGTCCCATGAATTAATTTATAAACTTCCTACCATTTTCTATGATTTTCTAATTATTATTAAATGCTTCCAGTTTTTCACTATTTAAGAAAAACAAAAATCCTGAGAAATGAATAGCCTGAGATGTAATTTGCTTCGTTAGCACTTCTCATTTGCTTGAGTATTATTCAATTAGCAATGGGCTTTCCTAGAAGCCCACAAATGATTCTACAATTCATGGGAAAATACCCACTTTTTAATTAGTCCTTACTGTTTTCTTTAATTTAATTTTAATTAGTAATCAACAAAAGATTCTAATGTTCTTATAATTAATGTTACTATTAATTTTTTAAACTTTTTGAGTTGATCATGTTAGAAAAATGGACTATGTTATTGATTATTATGTTTTCTGTAAAATATTTGTAATGTTGAATGTGCATGTAGGGCTGTCGCCGTTTCCCATATTTGTGTATTTATATAAGGCAGTTTAATTGTGGGTGAGAGAAAGGTTATGAAGAATCTCTTGCTTTTAATACCACATATTGGTTTCCGTGGTCATGCAGTATTTATGGACGAAGATATTGACACTGTATGGTTGGTATAATCGAGTGATTATTAACTTGTTGGTATCTATGACGAATACGAAAAAAACAAATAACGAATTAATAGTTTAGGTTAGGTTGGAGTTGCAGTCCCACAAAGAACACACATAATCCGAATGTTGTGATACCACAAAATTTAGATTAATTCTACATTGATAGTTCTAAATTTTACGTAACTCAAGCAGTTTTATTAAATTATAGAGTAGGGATCTTTAACGAGTGCCTGACCTTATACAGAGTCGGAACCGAAAGCTTGACATCCTCTCAGAAAGACGACGTGCTTAGATTTATTCACCTCCCACGTGGGTATTGAGTGCGTTTATTTAGAGTGGTATTGAACCCGGGTGCTACGAGTCCAGGTTAACCACTGGGCTAACCTGGTTCCCATAAGAAGCTTAATTTATTTATTAAATTTATTTTCAACAAAAATGAGAGCTTTTTTCAGGTTTAGCATGGCAATTTGTTGATAGGACTAGAAATGTTCGCTTCACTAGTTTCTCAGTACAAATTATTTCTAATATGATTAGGATCGTAATATTTCAAATATTCAGAAGAAGCGTTCTGCATTGTACTTGAAAATATAAATAGTAGTGGAAAGTATTCAAAACGACTGCAACAAACAGTCCAATTTGATTCTGAAGTTCTATCATTGTAGGTGAACAAAAGAGGTTTCCTTCCCAGATGTTTAAGAGTAAATTACTTGTTTGCTATTCGAATTTCCTGTATATAGCCATTTGGCACTATGTAACATAAAAACTTCATCTCATTCTATTGAATAACATAAATTAACTTAAGTTGCTTCCATGTTAATTACTTGCATGTAATCAATATCCACTATATGATCACTAGTATAATTATCATTTATTTACTTCCTAGCTTATCCGTTATCTAATGTCAACAACATCATGTATTTATATCCATGGTTATCCAATACTTTTGTCCATATCATCATTTAAATTACTTAGTTGTTATTCAAAATCCACTCTCAGTACGTGGTCATCCAATGATCACTACAATATTCACATTCTTACTTTCAAGGTCATCCATACCTATATGATATTTACATTCAATATTAGGAATGTCATCCAATATTCACTATGACAATGTTTTATAAATTATTTCTAGGGTAATCTAATATTTACTATAAAAGTTATAACATCTTCTTTCTAGAAATCCAACTGCATTTGAAATAGTAAAAACCTAATCCATCAGTAAAACCTATATGTTCGACAATATAAATATCCGATTCTGAAAATAATCCAACCTAATGCAACATTTTTTTATTCAAATAATTAGAATGAAGAATAAATGTGTGCACAAGCTGAAATAACCTCATGTGGGAGACCGATGTGGTACGGAATATTATCGTGTGTATTAATCATAAGTCAAATTCTTTAAGTATGAGTAATGTTTTAATCATTTTTAGACTCTGCGTTATCGAGAGCAAAAGCCTTTTTTAGACGTAGCCGATAGATAAATGAATTCCTAAATTCCTTTGCGTACCCTGTCTTATACATATATTCAAATGATGATTGTGTTATAAAGTAGCGAAGTAAAAGTAAATGTATAAACCACATTAATCATTGTGAAATGGCACTGACTACTTTCTGTCGAGTATGGGTGCTCGAGAGACACAAGTTAAATGGATGGGAAAGCGAACACATGGTGTAGAGTTGAGAGAAGGGGGCAAGGATTTTAGAATGGCTTGAAGATAAGATTACTCCTGAAGAGAACTCATGGTGGTATTTCAACCTCTCTCATCATCAGGAAAGGCAACCAATTTTTTATGTTTTCTTGTTCGTTTTTTTTATCTCTATGATACCTTTTATCTACTTCGTTGTACCTTTATAGACAATTTCTTAAATATATGGCAGGATTTTTCAATAAACTCGTGAAATAAAAATCTTAGCCTGATACGTATGTATTAATCATAAGTCAAATACTTTAAGCATTATTAATATTTTAATCATTTTTAGATTCTGCAATGTATTCTATTTTACATTGTTTCTTAGTCGAAATATACAGGGTGTCTCAAAATAATGTCCGTATATTTTAAATAATTGTAATAAATGTGTTTATTGTAATTCGTTTTATTTCAAGCACGAACAAGAATTTAGAAGCATCATACTATTGTTTTGTTAGCACCTGTTCTCAAGCTGTCCGTTCTGGTCCAGACACTGCCGATAACGCGGAGGATGTCCCAAAAAATGTGTGCTCCTTTTAGCAGCTGATTACTCAATTGTTTGTTTTTGGTTCCAAAAACGTTGTGAGCGGAAAATTTACATTCCAGATTAGTCTATTCTTTTAATAACGATGACCCTAGACCAGCATGATAGTTGGAGAGTTGGATCGAAATACACATTCCGACAAAGATTGTTTGGAGTGATGTGGTGACCACATTCAAATTAAATGGTTCGGTTAACCATTGCAATGGTGGAGGAACTGATACATAGTTATGACTGACAACCATGTTGATTCATTAAAAATTACAGTATGGTATGGATTATCACCAACAGGATAAACAGCAAATTGTTGTTTACTCCACTGTGACCTTACTGCAACTTTCAAAGTGCCACATTGGTTTGGATCATCGTCATTAATAGAATGTGATAATAATCTGTAATCTAACTTTTCTGCTTGGAAAAAACTTAGTTAATAAAAGTTTTTACAACCAAAAACAAACAATTAAGTTATCAGCTGCTAAAACGTCTACACATATTTTTGGGTGCCCTTCCCTTTATCGGCAATGTGTGGACCACAATGGACAACAGTTTGAGAACAGAGGGTGAAAAAACAATAAAATTATTGTTTTACATGTTTGTAAATTGTTTCACATGTTAAAAATAAAACGATTTACAATAAACACCTATTACAATAAAGTGTTATTACATTATTGTGGGACACCCTGTATAAATGTAATACCAAGTTAAAGGTGAAATGACGTATTTTTTCTGATGATGTTTGGTTCAGGTGGGACTGCACTAGGACGATTACATTTGACATTTCATGCTTCCCTTTATTTATCAATATTTGCTCAATACTGTGTCACGATAACCATCCACATTACATTAAATACCACACGATCCAAACCAAATTCTCTTTCTATCTTAAACGAATTAATATAGCCCTAATAAACCTATCTGCTATTAGGCACATTTCCTTCAGTGTTACCTACCATGTTTCTCCGTTAACAGATAAGGAAGCCATTTCAACTTTGTTGACTACAGATATCAACTTTTATTCCCGAGTATTTTCTTACAAGTATTATAAAAGCAGTGAGGCATCCTAAATGAGCTCTTTACCATTCTGCAGACTCCTTTCGTGATCTCCGAGACCGTCATTACTGATGTCTCTTTTATTTTGCATTCTCTCCTTCCATAAAGATTGCACACAACTTGTTTTTTAATTTGATCAAAAATTAACCATCTTTAATCTTAATTTATTTTGCACTATCTTTGATTTATGATTGATTATACCTTTTTTTAATTTTTATAATATTTTGTTTGTTTTATAAATTTAAAATAATTTTGGATTTACCTTTAACTTTGATAAAACAATTTTGTTGGTCCGCTATGTTTTCCTCTGATGTCATATATGAGTCTATGATGGTCACTTAAAATTCTTATAACGTATAATATATATTCGTCAATATTTGTTTGTTTTTTCTCGTTCACTCACTAGAAAAAATACACACAGAGAAAACAAATACTAAATATCACGAAAGCTCACCACTATAATTAGATCCATCACTTTTGTCCAATAGCCAGTCGATCTCTTACATAGAATATCTGATCTCCTTCTACATTGAATACTTAAGACAAATTTTCCCATTTAAAATTTGAAAATATTCCTACCTTGTCTGAAAAATGTTAGAAACATCTAAGAAAAAATGTTATTTTAAGATAACTTTTAATCAAAGGCTTTTTTTAAAAAAAAAAAAACACTTTTCTTTCCCCTTGTCAAAAGGAAATCTTTTTCCTGCGTAATATACTCTGTTATAAAGTTGCTGTAAATGCATACTGAGGAAAAATATATTTGTAATTAGCCATTTTGTCATACTCAAATCAAATTTAAAGCTGATTTTTTAGTATAATTTAAAACTATTATAGCTGGTAGCCTGAAATTTTTGAACATGGCTTTTTTTCAAATAGTCAGTGGAACTGTTTCAAAGTTTACTTGACTACTTTCTACATTGAATATTTAAGACAACTTTTCGAATAAAACGAAAAAAATACTCTAATTCTCTCTCTGAAAAACATAATAAACATCGAAGCAAAAATGTCGTTTTAAAATAATTTATAATTAATGATGTATGATAATTACATTTATTATTCTTCAAACGAAAGTTTCCAATTTTCAATTATATTTTACATTTTTGGTCTTTTATAGAATTATTATAATGGGAATTTTATGACTTCTTAGTATCTAATAAAATCATTTTCCTTCCCCTTATTCAAAAATCATATATACAAATTTTCTCTCTGCGTTTGTTATCATTTTCCTGCGTGCTGTACTCTGTTATAAGGTTGCAATGAATGTATTTGAAAAAAAAATGTTACTAAATAGGCAGTTTACATACTCAGTTCAAAGACAAAGCCAGCCATTCCAGTAAGTATAATTTAAAACTTTTATAGTTGAGAGTTACTAATTTTTGAAAATAATAAATATGAACTATTAGACTATAATAGTGAAAAATCTGCATATTTGTCAACAAATATAACTCCTCTTTCTTGAGGAAAGAATCCATACCTCACACTTCAATATCATCCAAAGATAGTATAATTCATAAACACAAAAAAATTTATCTTATATTAAGTTTTGTTCAAGATTGCAATATATACATTAATTAAAGCATTTTCTGAGACAAATTCATCATACCAGGGAAGAAAACATTGGAAATTAATGTTTATTGCCAGTGATTTTTTACATATAAAAAAATTATACCTTCTTTATCTCATATAATTCAATAAGTTAATTAAATTGTTCCATTATAAACATAAATTTTATTTAGGTGGATTGATTCAAAAAATGTCTAAGTCAATGTAAACAAAAAAAAAATACCAAAATTCGACAAGTATAAGATGATCCCTTAGTCTAGGATAAACAAACAGTTTTTATAACTTTATTGCTCTTGGCCGTGATTGAAATTTAATGATTTTTTTTATAGATTTCCTATTTCTTGTTCAATGTTTGGTAAAATTTTCATGGTTTTTTAATGATTTCCTCTCAAACAATAGGGATCATCTACACTATGGGTCCGTCCCATTTTTTTTCTGGATTCTGGACCGTAGCATGGTAACAAACTTTGCAAATCATACTCACTCACTCACACACGCACAGACATCATCAAAAAAACTTCATAAAACGACTTTAAGGACCTGAAAACATGTAATTCCATCAAAATCTCGAGATCGAATTTTTTCAGGATCACTATACTTTACCTATATTAAAGTAAGAATTATTATTTTCAGCATTAAAGCTTTTACAGCAATATATAATTCAAAAAAATCATTAGAGATATAGTATATGGATACCTATTTTAATAAGGCGTTCATTTCTTTTGGACTATCCAAATTATTAAGAAATCAATACTCTATTCTAACATAAGGACATTTTTATTAAATATATAAACTCTAAAATGTTGTTTCGCATCTATATTTAATTTAGTGACAGGAGATACGCTTGTTTTTTTTATACCTTATATTATCAGGCTTAATGTTAATGAGCATGAGTTATTCCACTTCTCGCTTAGATAGTACTCAATTCTGTCTTATCTCGTTTAGAATTGCTATTTTTGTCTTTTATAGTCCTCTTCTGTTTGTAAAGTCTTGTTAATTTATTTATTTCCTCCACTGTTAGAATCTATTCATTGTATAAATAACATTTTTGAGCATTGTAATTTGTTTTCTATATTTTTGAAGTATTGTAAACATTTGATTTCAGTGGCTTATTAGATTTTCATGTTTAAGCCCTCCTCTATTGCTTTGTTGATTTCCAGTGTACGAGTATGAGAGAGTTCCTGTTGTTGTTGTATTCTATAGGTTGGTGACCTCGCTTCAAGACAGATGAGAATATCATTTACCACACTTATTTCACTTAGATACCAAAGGAACTCCATCATATTCGGTTAGTATAACTAAAATAATTTTAATCACCTCAAGGTATTTTTCCAAAAAAAAAAAAATCGTCCCTTGTTATGAATATTTGGTGATTTCTGTATTAATCGTTACCTGCTTAATATATTGATATGCTTCATACTAGCAAAAACCTGTTAATCTCATTAGTATAAATCAATTAATTAAATTCATTAAACATTACTGCTTTATTATTTATTATACTTTTGTTTATATTAAAGTTGGGTGTGTGTCACTCTAAATTTTTCTATGCTGTACCACAATGAGATTTATTGGGTACTGCTTCACAGTATGGTATACCCAACCTGTACTATATTATTATCCATATTATGAGATTAATTAGTCTAAATCAGGGGTTCTAGATCTCATGGTTTCCTCTAATACAGCTGAAGAAGATATGGACATGAAGTAAATATTAAAAGACCCAAAGATTGAAATATACTAGAAAAAGAGTATTCTGGAAAAGTGTGTTTTCTGCATTGACCTATGGTGCTCAAACGTGGACAGCAACAGTAAGGAATATAAGGAAACTCTGGACCACACAAAAAGCAATGGAGAGAAGTTACTAGGGATTAAGAAACATGATAAAATAACGAGTTAATAATAAATAAAGAAACAGGAATAAAAAATATGTTTTATTCCTACAGTGTGCTACAGTGTGTGCACTAAAAGTAGGCACACTACTTTTAGTGCAGACACTCAAGACAGGACATGTCATGAGAATGAAGAACGATAGATGGGCAAAAATAATTACTGACTGGTATCCTAGAGAAGGTATAAGAAAATTGGGAAGAAAAAAGAAGATGGGAAGATGAATTTAAAGAAACAGCGGGACCAGTGTAGTTGAGTCTCTGGAGAAAGAAAAAATGGATGCAGTTGGGAGAGGCCTATGCCCAGAAGTGGACCTAATTTCACAATTGGAAAAAAATGTATGTTCTTTTTATTAAGAAATGTAATTATTTTTTCGTGAAATGAAATGATTATTATTAGTAGTACTTCTAAACGATAATTATTCTGGGCCATAGAATTATATTACTTGATTGAAAAATTTATTTTTTTCATAGTTGTCCTCCAATAAAAATAGGAAAAAACACTTGTTTATACCATGAGAAATTTTGTTGTGATGTCATAGGTTGTGTTGTAAAAGTTGTTAGGGAGTTGATAGTGAACACAAGAGATATGAATCGCACTGATCAGGCAAGCACCGCTGCATTGCATGATAGTGTAATGAAGCTGTACTGTAGTGCAGAGCAAGTTGAATCCTTGTGGACCTCCCTTTCAGCCTGCACCCTCCCTCAACCTCTTCACCCTTTCTCTTTGACTCCTCCTTTACAATTCCCAAACAAATTCAAATATTCGCACAACCACTTCTTTTATCTTTGATCTTTTCTCCTTCTATCTCTCTCACATTACAGTTTTACTTGATATAGAAAACGCTCCTTAGAAATCTTTACTCCTTTTTTTTTTTTTCTTTTTTGTGGGAGAAATATCAGACTCCAAAGCTTCTATACCTTTCAATATAACAAAAAAAAATCCATCAAAATGGAAGAGTAGAAATATATGATTAGTTCCAAAGTAGAACCTTTGAAGAGTTTTACTACCTTAAGATCATTTCAAATAACAAAGAACTTTATATCATTATTAAATGTTAAGAAAATCCCTTTTTTTATTTTAAGACATGCATTTCAAAGTTCCTGATAGATTGTAGGGTTTATACATATCTTAAAGCTAAACTAAACATTTATGATTAGATGTATTTTTCATTAAATTATTATGAAAACTCGACAGATTACTATTACCAGTATAATAAATTTCTGTATTGATACAATAAAAGAAACAAGTTTACTACGATTAAATTACATTGTGCGTATGAAAGTGTGGCGTAAACATAGATCTAGCCAGATCAAACCCGGCGATAACCCGCACGACACTTAGAAGTCTTCAGAATTCGTGGTGTCATTGTTGCCACCACGATAGATTTCTGCATACTAAGTACATATAAAACTCTATCTCATTATATTCTTGTGTATGTTGATATATATGTACATGGTGAGTTAGTTTACTATATTGTATGTATGACTAGCTTGACTTTCTGTTTCTTATGTTTTTGTTTCTCTCAACAACCAACTATCGTAGCCATTTTGTGTACACCGGCTCCTGTTAGATGACCGAACATAAGACACTTGAGGCAAGATATGGGTGACACATATGTTGCTGACTCTCCTGACAAAATGTGACTTACCGATGGTTTATGAGAGTCAAGTAAGAATTAAAAGTAAGCCTTAATTTCCTTCCTAATACAAAATGAAAGGTGTTTTAAAACATTAAAACTACTGTATAATATTGGCCGTTTGTTGAAATTATCTCAGTGTAAAGTATTTAACAAAGATAGGGCATATTATGTTCAAATACTTCCTCTTAGAATCCACCAACTCTTTCTGATGTACCTCTCAGTAATTCTAAGAAAACACGAAATACAATATACATTCATAAGATTTTAATAAATCTAGTGCTTAGTTAAATGTTAATACTTATCTATACAGACGAATAAATGGACGTACGCATCTAGGTAGGATCCGATTAGAGCCAGATTAATTCATGTTGGTGCATGAGTTGGTAGTTCTGGGGTTCAATATCCACTGTGCCCTCGATTCATTCACATGGGAGGTGAATAAATCTGAGTACGTTGTCCCTGAGTAGAGGATGTTAATCCATCGGCCCGTACTTAATGTTAAAGATCCCAACTCTAAATACACTTGAGTTAGGCAAAATTTAGGACTCATAATGTAGAATCAGTATTCTTTGTTCGGTATTTCGATGTTTTTATAATAATTTTTTGACTCTGGACAAACTTGGATAAAGGAATCAAGTGTAGAATATATACGGTAGAGGAGAGAAATATATATATACGTCTAAACCACAATAAGAAAATCAGGGAAATGATTAGTTTATATATAACAAGATTTCACTCTTGGTTTTTTAACTCTGACGAAGACCGCTTGTTACGGTTGAAAGATCTTAGTCTTTTTTCCCATTTCATATTGTGGTATGATCATTGATATTATATATATATATATATATTTAGGAAACAGTCCTTCCTTAATACATGTCAGATTGAATTTGCGGCCTATTGTATTGAAAACAGATATTGTATATATGTTTACCCCTGAAGATGGTCGAAGACGACCGAAACGTTGGAAAAAATATAACCATTGAAAACCAAACGTATGGTGAGTTAATCTACCTATTCCTTGTGATTTTAAAAAACTATTAAGGGCTTTGGAAAAGTTATCCAAAAAATTAATTAGAAAAACAATAGGTCGTAAATTCAATTTTATATATATATATTCGCACTCCGTCCTTCGACGTGAGGAGATCTCTCTCACTTCATCCTCTCTTCTAGTCTACTCCTGATGACGACAGTTCGAAATATTGCGAATTCAGTAAGTGTGCTTTTTCTTCCTTTTTCTATGTCGTGATTTGTGTAATTTAAAGTTATATATATGATAATTGTAATTTTCATAATTTCTGAAATGCTCTTTATTTTTATTGAATGAAATGTAATTACGCGTGTGTTGGTATAATATATTTTCGGCTGAGAGAGCCATTTAAGCCCTTTTGAAAACAATCACCACTATCAGACTCTCAGAGAAATAAACTTTTTTCTGCAAACACAACTGTGACTTGAAATAATCGATTTGAGTGCGGTTCAATCGCTTCACCCTCCATTGGCTGTAACGAGAACCGTTTTGGTCCACTTGTTCCCTTGCTTAACCAAAAACCTGCCTCCACTAGAGGGATATTACAAAACCCACCAGTATAAGTACTTCTTTCTTGTCCAAATCTATAACATTCCAGTCAGCTGCAACAAAAACATGTGCTGCTTTATTTCAATAGCAGAAAATGTCCCTTCAAACATTAGACACAAAAATCTTTTAAAACTACCAGAAAATTCGGAAGCATGAACCAAAAAACAATTTAACCATTTTTTTTTTAAAGAAAGTGAGTTTTGAATTATTTTTGAATCGTAATAGTAATTGTTAATGATATTTAACATCATTAACAATTTAATGTTCATCCACTAGTAAGATTGATTAGGCTTTGATTTAAAAGCTCAGATTACTTCTGCCCCATTTTATTATTACGATGAAAAAATAGTAGTTCCTTTCTTTTTGCGGATGTTGATCAAAATATATTAAACCATGAACTTTCAAAAAAAAAGGAGAATAGTAAGCTTTTTGTTTTACCGTCTTGAAGGAAACTATACTGTATATATTTGTTCATCAATTTTGAGTTCTTTTACATAATCTAGCTATAGAATTTATTGTCGAAACTTAGAAGTCTTGTACCATTCAAACAAGTAGTGCAAGAATAATGTGGTCTCCAAAAGAAACAAACATGGTATTAGAAATTGTTGAATTTTCTTATAAAAAGTTATACCAAAGAGACATATATTTGCAAGCAGTTTAGTAGTCTCTATTTTTTTTTTTAAAAAAAACAAAATCGGTTTACATAAATGTTTGACAACTTGAATGTGATAATGTACTGTCTATATCATAGCACAAGATCATTGTTTCCCTTTTAGCTGATAAATATAATATAAACCTTTGTAATATCTGTTGTGTTAAAATAATATTCTGTCATGTAGTTTGTGATTTGATTAGTCACGCATTCATATATATTATAGAAAGGAGAAGGTAGATAAAGGCTGTCTTATTCCTTCTGGGGTAAAAATAAGAGTGGCGTGTACGTTCCTAACACTTCCCTCATACTATGTTTCAGTTATTGAAACCAGGTTTTTTTATAAATTGCTTGGGGAAACTTTTGCTATAATTTGTCGGTCACAACTCTTAACTTCGTGTTGTATTTTTTTTTTTTTTTGGAAAATAAATAATAGATCATATTAAAGTTTGAATGGGAGCAAAACAATTGTCATACTAATAGCCTTGTAATTGTATGGCAGGGGTACTTTTTCATGAAATGAACACAAATGTGGTTAATTAACAAGGTTTTATCTACACTGCAGTTGTACCGTTGAACCGGTTTCACATGCTGTCCAAAACGCGAACAACAATAAGCGAGACCAGACAATTTTTCCCTTATTAATTTTACTTTTATAATAGTAATATACTAGTACGGAGTCTTTCTTTGATATAAAAATTAGACAGAACATTCTTCTTAATATCAGAAAGACGAGTTCTAAAAGGATGATCCCTGTAAAGATGGCATGATAGGTCAGTCCCACAAGGGAACACACATAGGCCGACTTTGGCATTTTGTGATACCACACAAAAAAGATTGATTCTACATTTGGAGGTCCTAAATTTTACCCAACTCAAGTGTATGTACAGTAGGAATCTTTAACGAGCACTTGATATCGTACAGACTCGGGACAGAGGGTTTAACGTCCTCAGTTACGTGCCACTAACGTCTCTCGTCGCGCGCGGATCAGAGTTAGGTACGGTGTATGCTGGCTCTTCGGTGGTAGGTTCAGAGAAGAGTACGTAACCAGTGACCTGGCCTTCTAAGATGGCTTGATATTCTTTCTGTTTGTATCTAACTAGCATCATTATTGAAATATAATTAGCGGATGACTGAAGAGTTAATGAGTTGTCATTTTTTCAACATAAGTCACCATGTTGAACATAGCTATTTTTAAGAATAGCTACCTAAACCTATAGGCTAACTTGTCAATCAATTTAACAAATGAATCATTTCCAATATAATTTCCTTCAATGTCATAACGATTTTAAGAAAACAATAAATTAACGAATCAAAAGAATATTTCTCATATATTTGGATTTTTATTGATTTGGAAATAAGTGGCATTTCAGCCACTTGTTAAATCTGAAAAAGTCCTTTTCTTAAAGACTCCATAAGGAATTATCTCAGCAGAGATGTAAAAGTTTTAGACTAACTCTGACAATTGTATAACCTTTTATAAAAAAAAGTTTGTAACTTTGCATTTTATTCGCAATAGTCATTAAATGTTTACAGAAATAAGTTCAATTTATTTCCTGAATATTTAATTCGATTACTGTTAAACGTCAGTTGAAAAATTGTTGTACACCATTACTGCAGAGCTACTGTTTGAACTAGATTTATTAAATGGAGAAGTTTGATGGGGGGTTGAATAGTTCCTTCTTTAGACTTTAGTTATTCAGGTATACATCTTGTAGCAATACTTTAACTTTGCAAATCCGGAATACTTCATCCATTTTTAACTATAACTTCTGTCGAACTTACTTTCCCTTGCTTCAATAATTTATTTTCAGCTGGGTTTTGAACGTTTCTGAACATTAATAACTATAAAAAAAAACACATAAATCCGCATAGCAAATGTGGTTTCTATTTAAAATCCCTTACATATAATAAAATAATTCCTGTCATTCAAAAGTTGATATTGATATGAAAACATATATCCGAAGGTAAATGAAGTTTGTGTTTAAAATTAGTTATATAAACTAATTCAATCATGTCATTGAAAAGTAGATATAAATGTGAACACACAAATCCAAAGAAAAAATGTTGTTTGTTTTTAAAATCAGTTACATTACATAATCCATACCTTTTATTCAAAGTTGATATAAATATTAAAATTATTAAAACCATGATTTTATTTATTAAAACCTCTGTAATGTTCCAACGAATTACACGATTATTTGCTGGATGTAGATAAATTATGCAAGATTGTTAACTAATCAAATTCGTTCAAAAAAATATTAATATTGTATAGCTCTCATAGTAGAAATAATATTTCAGAGGTTGCGACTTTGATATACAAGACATTTTGAAATCTATAATTAGTGGTATATTTTTACAAAAAGAAATGGAGTGTTGAGGGGAACATGCAGTTGACTTGACGATTTAATTGTTTTATATTCACTCAATAGAATAGAAAAGGGACCTGTTGCTACCTCAGCCAACCATGGACCTCAATAACTCTCTGCAGAGCTCTTTGAAATAATTGAATTTATGTTGTTTTCAAAACCATAAAGAGTTTGCAGGAACAATGGAATGGCTGAGGGTCGTTAAGAGAGTGCACTCGTGTTTTTCAATTACTTAGAAATGTGTGTATTAATACAGTAATGGGTTCAGGAGGCTTTCAGTTCTCTACTCACTGGCCAATTATTGTTGGCATTGTGGTTGTAATATTTGTTCTTTCAGTTTCCATTGTCACTGCCGTGAGAGGTTAAGTGGGTCAGGCCTCTGCTCCAGTTCCTCCTACACCATACACTTTACATACAGCTTTGCTAACTAAGTAATGGCTTACTCTAGTGCCCATCGCCATTACTCCAGAGTCAACAGTCTTAAACCATTCCTGTCACTATCATTTCTAACAAAAAATACCTCATTTCTTTCAGTTTTAAAAATATAATCTTGAAATGATGGAACTTAAAATTGATTTAAAATAAGATTAAAACAAAACTCTCATATTGAAAAAAGAATGCTTGAATCAACAGTTTTAAATGTTTACCATAAACAAATCTGCAATTTAAATGAAATTTAATTTTACTTAAAAATTAATTTTACTAAAAGGAATTCAACTTTATAACAACAAAATTGGTATGAATGAAAAAATGGATACTATATGAATAGAACAAATTAAATTTAAAATCACAATTTCAAATACTAATAATACTACTAATATGTTGTATATATTAGCATGACGCTTTTTTATAATATATAAGTTTTTATATACTCTATTCTCCACGGTAACTTTTCACACAGCCATTAGACTTTATCGCTTGCATTTATATTATTTCAGTGGAACAAACAAACATGATTACCTATATATGTAATGTTTTACAGCAATGCATGATTAGTTCTGTTCATTATTTTTAATAAAAAATTTTCCTCATCACTAAACATTTTGTAAAATATTTTTCATCTCTCGATAATCCTCATAATGAAATAAATACAAAAACTAATTTTTCAATGATAAAGAAAAAGAACGAATACATTAAAATAAAATATCACGGCTCTTACTGCAGAGATTGTTAATCGAATTATTATAAAAATTAACCCGGTTATCTTGTACGTTTTTCCTACTATTTGACGGGTTTTGTATCAAGTCCATTTTCAAGAGTAAATTAGTCTGTAGAATTGTGGTTATGGGAAGACAACAATTAATATTTTCTGGATAGGATTCTATGTGTCTATTCGATTTAAAGTTATTTTTAAACGAATATTTATTTTTTTCTTTAAATACTATTTGTTTTAATTGAATTTAAATAAATTGTAACTGTCGTTTATCCCTACTTTTATTATCACTGTCTTATGATATCAGTATCTTCGCCTTTTACTACAAGTCATTGAATCTGGCAATTTTTATTCTATCATTAATTTATTTTTATTTTTGGATTAAATGGATAATATGAAACACAAAATCTCCACACAAAAGAAGTTTTTTTTTTTTAATTAAAACTATGTGTTTCGAAAACTTTGTGTTCATCGTCAGGTAAACATCTATAATCCAAGTTGTAGGTACTCCACTTCTTCCATGGGTATGTCATTCATTTTCATTTTTTCATTTTATTGTATATAATTCCGGTTTATTTTTGTAACTTTAAATTTGTAATTTATATTGTAGATGATTACCTGACGATGAACATAAAGTGTTCGAAACGTGTAGTTTGAATTTAAGAAAAAACTTCTTTTGTGACTTTGTATTATCGTTTTTCCCCAGTATGGGAAATATCAGACATTCACGAATTGCACAACTAATAAGTTATTTTTATATCTTTCATTATTTTTTTCATTCGTTTATTATTTCTTTATTGTGTTGTAAATTCCCTTTCCTGACCCTTCTCACTTGGTGGTTATGGTGGTACCACTGATTGTGTAAGATCGTGCTCTTACTGATGGACTTCAATATTTATCAGACAGGTAAGTACAGCCTCGCTAAACGAGGATATGAATTTAGGATCATCCTTATAATCCTTAGGAAAATGAGAATGTTCAAAACCGGTTGAATGGAAAAGAAAAATTGCCAGTTAAAGTAGTACATTCTTTTTTAATTGAACTATTTCTTGCTTAAATATTTCAAATGCTTTTGTCATATTGTAGTTATTTCTGTTCAATTATTGAAACTAAGTTTGACAATGTGATGGTTTTAGTCCAGTGGTTTTCGTGATTGGTTCGACTCTCATTCTGGCCCTCAATTTTTTCCACACTGATGGGTCATTCCTAGAGAGAACATTAATCCGTCGGTCCCAAGCCTGTGCATTATCAGGTATTCATTAAAGATCTGTGCTCAAAACAGATTTCAGTTAGACGATATTGACATCCCCTTAATGTGTCTCATTAGGGAGACACATTATCCCAAACAAACACAATCTTCTTCGGTCCCTCTTTTGACTCGTTAGTGAGATTGTCTCAGTCACTAAGACGTGGATTTCATTCACTTAACATATTTGACTTTTAAATTTTTTATTTCTAACCCCAGATGAAGTTCACGTCAGCTTTAAAACACGTTAAAAAAACGATCATACTTGAATAATTTATTCAATGTATAAAAACAATATATTAATCAGAAAAGAAATTAAAATCGTTCAATATCTGTCTCTGTCACGTCTGAAGGAGTTATTCAGTTATAGTTATTTGAAGGTTAAGAAAGTATTATATATTATATTTATTCTAAGCAGATAATAGATATGCCTTGCTGGCGTGACCCTACTTGATTTATAATACTGATTTTGATGTACTCATGTAACAATAATGTAATTCATATAGAAATGCTGCTAGTACTTAAATTTACAAGATAAAAAGTAGTTGAATGTGCGACGATTGGGTAAACTAGATGCAAAAGAAAGTAATTCATTATAAAGTCCAAAGGATATTAGGGAAGCATTCCTACTTGTGCTGTAATGGATAAAGTTGTATCGCTTTCCCCACCACCTTGTCCGTCCAACTTGGCTAACTATCTTAAACTAACTCTTAATTAGGTGAATGCAAAAACTACCTTAAGTGCTTAATGATTAGAGTGTGAACACAGTGGAGTACAAAGCATGATACTACCATAGAACGAAACATTAAATAGCCCTTTCACTATAGAGACATCATAGAATTAAACTTTCAGATATACATTATATATATACATACATTATATGTATATATATATATATATATATATATATATATATATATGTCTTGTTAAATTGTATGCTTATTTTTAATTTCACAACTTTTCTACTGAATCTCTCGATTTCTCTAATACACTTTCTCCATTTCATATCTTTATAATATATATATATATATATATATATATATATATATATATATATATATATCTAGGGTATCCTAGAAGTTGCATAACATGTATATTTTTATAAAAACAGATACCATTATTAATTTTATTTATTATAATCATAACAGAGGCTCAAATTATTATGATTATGATTTACTCTATTCATCACCTCTAATTGATGCATGTGGCAATGCAGATAGAATAATTGGACCACCTTTTGTGACTATGATCAATATTAATATTCATATAAGTTTTTATAAAAATCTACATAGTGTGTGACTTTTGAGACACCCTGTGTATATATAGATTTACAGAAAAAATACTTGTAAAAGATATCATAGAAACTCTACTACTATATTTTACAGAGACACAAAGAAGTGAATCGCTTAGAAGAGAGGTGACCACTTCGGTGGCGGAGTCCTTCAAACATAAGTTTCAAAGAACTCCCCATATTTGCCTTGTATACAATATATTGTATATATATTATAACAAAGCATCACAAAGATTAATACATAAGTGCCTTCTATATTTTGGCATTCATGGTTATCAGGAGGCGAAATCTCCTACAAGGAAGCAGTGCCGTGATTGAATTCCAACAGCATCAGCATGACCATTACAGTCAGTGGTGCCACCACAACCACCAAGAGAAGAAAGAAGAAAGGAATTGAGAACGCATATAAGAAATCATAACTGGATCCAAAAATATTAATGACATATAGAAAAACAATAAAATGAAAATAACTTTATGTTATTAATAATAAAATAACATTTATATGTAATTATAACAACATTTAACAACAATCAATCAATTAATAAATCACTAATAATTATTATTATTGTATATTGTGATTTTTTTTGTTTAAAAACACAATTACAGTACCTACTATAACTATTTTGCTATATAATAATGATTATAATAATTAATATATATTAATATTATATAAATATAAACATGATTATGATCTAGTAATGGTTTTTACCCGAAAAAATGAATTTTGGGAAAGAATACTTGAATATATATATAAACTAGAATTTTCAAAATGACACACAGAAAAGAAATCATTGAAACTCACTGCTATATTTCAATGTCCTCGTCGTCAGGAATAGATGTGAATTGAACACATCTATTCCTGACGACGAGGACATCAAAATATGGTGTAGTAGTGATTTCATGTCTGTGTATTCTTTTCAAAATTCTAGTTTATTCAGTTCGAAGAATCGTTTTATTTAATTAAATATAATATATATATAAATCGAGTCTTTAATTAGGTGATTGTTAAAATCCAATTTTTTTTTGTTATACTAATCCATCTAGTAATATGTTATCAAGTTATGGTAGCAGCATTTTACTTATCTCAAATGTATAGTTGTTTCTGTCGTTTACGTTTTATGACCAAACTGTCCTAGGGAATGTGAAGAAATCAAAAGTTTCTCTAACAGGGATGTAATGAAAAAAGTTTCCACATCTCCGTTTCTGAGAGTTGGTGTTTATACTCACTCCCTCTCTGCTTAGCAAATAGAATTCTGCTGAAGACAAAAGCCCATCATGATGAAACGAAAGCAGAGCATATAATATGCTTTGAAAACTTAAAATTACTGATAATATTATCAATAATATATAATACAACGAGATGACGATAAATCTAATATCTAATGAGATCCCGATCCTGTTTATGCAGTAGTGCATGAAGTCTCCGCTAATTTATTTATTTTATATTTAGATTTATGCTGGTTAAGAAATGTATTTTGTTATAATCTGTTCAGTGGTGATACTCCAACGGTTCTTAAGATTGATTTAATATAGAATTAAACAGCTTTTAATAAACTCGATGTATTTTGTAAAATACAATAAATATTCATTTTGTTAAATTTTGGTAATTTAGAGAATTGCGATAGTACTAAAAGAGAATGTTACGAGAACATTCACAGGTCTATTTCACAAATGTAACTGGCAATAATATGTTCGCTGTTGTAATTTCTTCCATTCCTGAATTTGCAGTTGTTCTTTGGAATGTATATATATATTATTATATATAATAATATTATATATTATATATATATATTATTATATATAATATATATAATTTCTAGTTACGACTAGAAAACACAAAAAAAGAGACGAACACTCACGATTCTCGATCTCTTTCGGCTTGTTGCCGTCTTCATGATAGGAGGGAAAGGAAAAGAAGAAGAAGAAACAGAGGACTGGAGACGTGAGAGTGTCCATCGACCGAGGCATAGTGACACACAGTGCAGCCACCTTGCCGTCGTGGACCAGTTAAAGCAATGGACAAATGAAAAATGAGAAGTATTTAAGTAGGAGGAGAGAGAAAACAGAGAAGAAATGGAGAAGATAAAATCGTAAAATAAAAATTAAGGCTGAAGTGAGAAATAATGAAAACACACCAGAAAAAATTAAGTAAAAACTAAACTTTGAGTATTTTAGTGTAAAAAAATAAAAAACAAATTTTTAGAGAAAGTTAAAAAGAGTACTTAAAAAGAACACAGAATCATACAAAAAATAGTTAACATAATCACATAAATTAGAATAAGTTAAAATAAAATATAAAAAGTCGTCTGATGCAGTTAAAACCGGGGGAATTTCTAAGTTGTCTTAGAATTTGGACCCTAAAGCAACTGTTGAAGTGATGGTTATGCATGTTAGCGTGGATGGCAGCAGGCAGCTGCTTTAGACGGCCTGTGACCATTAATACGGAGGCTAAGTAACGTGCAAGTCAGATCCACGTAGAATGAGTCACATTTATTGAAGTCCAGACGATAAACTCAGTTGCTGGATGTGCAGGAACTGGCGAAACTTGAATCACCATAAGTTACTCAAAATACTAAATAACATTCCTGTTACAATATTCAGAGTATATAATATAATTCTAATTGTCAACATGCTTAAAGTGACACGATTTATTTTCAATATATGAATGATATACAAAATGGATTATTCCTTTCTATAAGTAAATATAATATGTTTTATGCTATCAGTAAGTCAGAATCCTCTCCACTTCGATACAGTAAGACAGAGAAAGAGAAAGGAACTGACAAAGCAAAGACAAAGAGAGGAAGAAGAGATAGAAACAAAAAAGAAAAAGGAATAGGGTAAGAAAGAAGGTGGGACAGAGAGGTATTGGATGTAAGGGAGGGAGAGTGCGAGGTCCGACGGGATATCGTACTTTATATTATTATTCCCTTATCATTTTAACATTTTACGCTTTACTGCCGGTATAATTTCTACTAATTAGCTCACTGAATTAGTTATAGTATTTATTTTTTAATTTACATATTTTTTTTATTCTAATTTATTTTCTTTTACCTTCCTTTAGCTTTATTCCAACATTTTCCCTTAATTTGGTTTAGTTACTTATAAACCCTTTTAAGAATCTTTCGAATCGCACAAAAACCATCATACTTAGCAGTTATAAATTATATTTATTTTTTTAAATATATCTGAATACATTAAATCTGCTGAAATTTGCATTTACTAATATACAAAAAGCGTTTATTTGGACATTTCATATTTTTTCATTTCTTGTTATATATTTTCCCCGGTTTGTATTAACACTCAACGATGTTCCCAGTACAGACAATTTTTCTCAACTTCTCTTACGCTATTTAATCTACAAATATAAAAGTCAAGTGTCTACTTGTCCGCCTGTGTATATACTCAAACTATAAAAACGGCAAAGATTCAATTTGAATGGAAAGGTTTCATACTCTTGCAAATTTTCCTGGCCAAGTTTTGTTATAAGAAAATATATAAAAATAGTTCATATATAGCTTAAAAAAACTTGTTGTTCCACATTTTTCATCACTTTTCCAGTATGTACCTACTTAATAAACCTGGTGGAATCGTTATTATGTCTTGAATAGTTCTTTGTAAATTTATTTTTTATCTTTCTACGTATAAGTTTGTAAAAGCTATAAATGATATGCAGATAAAGATTGATCGCGAGGTATGTTGAAATATTGTATAAAAATGATTTTAGAAAAAAATATGGTATCAAAGTCAATTGCAAATTGCATTCTATAAAAATATTATTGAAGACATTTTCCTCTTCTAAGTAATCTTAAAAAAAACAAGTATGAATATAAAATTGTCTGAACGAAGCCTTCGGGTAGTAGTCTTCAAATGATGTATCGTTCTATCCTTAACCAGTGCGTTATTATTGAACTAGTTATTAACTGCAGTGATTAATAGGAAGGAACTAAAACATTCATTCTACTTATGGACTAATTTACTTTATTTTACTAAAAGGAATTATAAATTGAATCCTGTTAAAGTAAAACTGTTTGATATAAATAGTTGGCCTAAAATAGCGCTGTTTGGTGTGGTTTGCTGGCGATGCAAGCACTCGACGCTTTGAAGCAATCCATTAGCAGTCCGTCTCCGTGCAGCTGCCTCGGCTCAGGCTTGCCTTTTTATTTATTCCTCTTCCCAATTTCTCATCCAATACTATATCACATGTTAAACCAATCCAACCTTTCTAATAGTTGTATATCTATATTTTAAGGCGTTTTATTCGTTATTCTAATTATACTGGCATGGTTCATTTCTTATTGTTCCTTCATTTTCCTAATGAACTTATTCTATTAGACGTTCCCGTCTTTGAAGGGTATTGCACAAAAAAATCCTGAGATGATATTCCAAAATATTATAAGACACTATAGAATAATAGAAAATATCATTATTCATGGACCACGTTGGGGCTACAAAGTTTAGTTGTTATTAGATTAGTTATTATAACTGTTGCTAATTATTATTAGTTATTATTTATTAAAGTTATTATATTATTATTATTATACGTCTAAGTTATTATATAAATATTAAAACAGGTATTCTTTGTTAGATCAGTAATTAATTATAAGACAAATTATTAGTTATTATAATAGTTGTTAAATCAGTTATTGGTAGTAATATTAGATAATATAATGTAATGTAATGTTAATATAATTTAATTATGTTTTTTTATTAAATCAGTAAGTACTTATTGGATCAGTAATAGTTATGAGGTATTATATCTGCTAGAGTTATTATATCAGTTATGGGTTATTATATTAGCTATTAGATCAGTAATCTGTTAATGGATTAGTTACGAGTTACTACATTAGTTTTTAGGCATGCACAGTCATGAGAGACTTTTGTAAAATTAAAGAATATCTGCGAAGGTCATTCAATTATTAAAAAGACCAAATGGTCTGGGGGAAAAACCGTATATTTTTAAAAAACAGTACGTTTCCTACTTTTTATTATAATCCCTACCCTAACATTTATGTACTGATCCCAACGAGCAATCACCTTTTTCATACCAGCTACAAAAGACTATTTATCTTGGTATTTAAACCAATTTCGACAAATGACATGGTCATTATTCTGGAATTCCTTCCCACGTAATGGCACCTTCAGTGGTCCAAACAAATGGAAATAAGATGGTGTTAAATAGGAGCTGGATGGTGTAACGGGGATGAAACAGCCCATTTAGTCGATTGTTTCACGCTTTGTTGAGCAGTGGGAGGACGTGCGTTGTATTGCTGGAGCATCACGCCTCTCATATCACGACCTTCTCCCATGGCTGGCTTCACCTTGTTCAAAACCATATCTCAGGTATTGCTTCCTTATTGTATTTTGTTCTCAAAAATCACAAAACAAAGTACTTTCAGCTTACCAAAACACAATGAACATAATGTCACTGAAGGTAGCATTACGGGGGAAGGAATTCCAGAATAATGAGCTTGTCATTTGCGGAAATTGGTTCAAACACCAAGAAAAATAGTTTTTTCTAGCCAATATAAAAAAGGTGACAGCTGGTTAGGACCAGTACATAAATGTTTATAGGGACTATATTAAAAAGTAGGAAAAGTACTGCTGCTTATGTTTTAATTTTTTTTCTGACATGTGACATGGTAAACTTTCACTGTATAATTTGCCGTATGGATTTCGGCTTGTATTGGTAACCTGTATTTTGTCACAAGTTAAAATGTTGTTGAGGAATTGCTCAACTTGTCGTTCATAATGCTCCTTCAGCTGTGTTCACATTGTCAATCTTCTGTCCCAGTGTTGCCACATCAACTCTTTCCCGACCTATCATTCACACCTTATGCTTAAGCTTGTTACTGATTATGCCGTGAAATGTACGAACACTTAGTTTTTCTGCAATAATTTTGACTGTGACACGGAAGTCCTTACGAATAACGCCATCAGTTTCAGTTCCCAATGAGGGAGTAAAGACTTCAACTGGCCGGCCTGAACGATGTTCATTTGTCATTCGACCACGTATCTACATTTTTGCCCACTTGTAAAATTTTCCATGCCTCATACAACTTTCACCGTACACTTAGTCATTCTAAAGTGTAAATTTAACTTTCAACAAGTAAAAAACAATTCACGAATTGAACCATAGAATTTTCAGTTTGACGTGCACTGATTACACTTAATTTTAAAGTCATAAACATCACAGTGATGATCCACCGCATTCCCTCTCCTCTCTTTTTAGATGTCCTTGTTTGCATCATATCTCTGTAACCAAAGCAGACAGAATTTTCAAATATGATGGGCAGATACGTACAAATACAATGGCATTTGACCCTAAACAAGTTGAGTCAGAGAAGCAAAGCACTTTAGCTGCCTATGTTTCTTGTAATTTTTTTGAAGAGTCGGAGTCAGCGGGAGTTTACCATCTGGTTTATAAATTATACCCTGGAAAATATAGATATTACTTCTGACATATGTTCATTGTGTTTATTCTTCATCAACATCAAAAATAGGATTTGTATACATATTCAAGGAAACAGCAAATTTGGAAGTAGACTTAAAGTCAAGAACTGAAGACTAGACGCAAAATTCATGTATGCATAAAACAAATTACAAGAAATACTATATTGGTGCAATAAAATTCATAAAAGAACCTAAACTTGAAGGAAAAGTACTTTAGCTAATGGAGAAGTGAGATGAAGTCTTAAGCTGGGAGCACCTGCTCAGGTTATATTTTCTTTTTCACCTTTAAAGAAATTACTGGTATGTTTCCACATTTTTTCCCGCAGCTGGTTCATTTAAAGAGATAGGAAATAATATTTATATATTATCATGATTTCACTTTAAAAAGAGTTTTATTCAATAACTATTTTAAAGCTATTTTTGAAACACTTTACTTAGATCAAAATTAGCAGGGGTTGCATTGTCACCTCAATCCACTGCATTCCAGCACATTTTTTCTTTTTTTTTTTGGTATGCATATTACATATTTTGTAAATATTCAAGATATAAACATAGCATGATCTTTTGAGCTCACCCCTTAAAAACCTTACTTTCCATGCCTCCATCACTCCAATACCATCTTCTCATAACAATTATTTGCAGTAATTAACCTCTTCCATTTTTTTCTAATCAACCACATTACTTTCTTTTACTTTTTGAAGCAATAAATATAATGTTTTGTTTTTAATTATAAAACCACATATGTAATAAGCTTTGTTATAATTGTAATGTATTCAAGAAAACATTAAAATTAGAGAAAATGATCAGTCGCTCTCTGATGACAGCGTGAAAGACCTCAGAGTATATTTTTCTGTTTTTATTTTTCCTTATCGCTTTACGATTTTTTACGAATATGTATATATATATATTCGTAATATATGATTCACGCTCCGTTCTTCGGCGTGGGGAGATCTCTCTCACTTCGTCCTCTTTTTTAGTCTACTCCTGATGACGAACAACAGTTCGAAATATTGAATTTATGTAAGTGTTCTTTCTATTCTTTTTTCTGTATCGTGCTTTGTGTAATTTAAAGTTATATATATATATATATATATATATATATATATATATATATATATTATCAACCGAACGCTTGTTACGGTTGAAAGATCTGAGTCATGTTTTCCCATTTTCTTATTGTGGTTTGATCATTGATTGTTATTTCACGTGTTTATGTGAAATATTTTTATACATGCATATAGAGAACAAAAGACTTCCTACAATCGATAGTTTTTACAACAGTTCATCATCAGCAGAATGGCGGAGCAGAATCTGAAGCCAAGGAAATGTATTCAGTCTGACATACAAGGCTGACTGTGTTTTCCCAGTCATTTGGTCCATGATTGGTGTTTCAAGGATTGTTAATACTTATTTACATATTAATAAGCTGTTGGATTGATGAACTCTATTCACTAAGTATCTATGGTTTGCTTCCTTTTCAGTCTGATCTATGTAATTTTCTTGATAACACACAAGTGTTTAGGAATATCACTAGATTCTAATTTTTCAGTAAACTGTTTAATTAATTTGTTTTTTCATCATCAACTTAAGGCAAGCAACATTAATACCGTCCTCTGAATTTTTATATTAAATAATTATTAATATTCGCTAGACCTCTATTTAGGTTTTTGAAAGAAAACTTGTATTTGCTGTAAAATGGCGAACAAAGTAAGTAGGTAGAGTGAATATGCTGCCTTCAAGGAAGGGGAACAAATTGAAACCGTATTGTACGGAAGGGTTGAGTCGTATATTTCGCCTTTCATAGGCGGTCTGTTGACAGCAAGGACATTAGTCCGGTTTGTACATCCTTAGTCCAGTAAGAGAGTCTACGAAAATAACCCACGCTAGGGAGTTCCTTGAAATACTAAGTTCATTTCAAAATTAAGGATATCAAGGTGAAGCTACTGGGACGATGAATGAGTGACTATGATTGAATACTAGCCAAGTGGCTTGTCTTGAGAAGTATGTTCTTTTAGATATGGAGATAAGACTGGGTAGCTGAAAGTCAAAGAAACTCAATCTTCACCAGAATACTTGCTGGCCATTGCTATTCTAAGCACTAGGAAAGGAATTCCTCTGCACTGCTTCGAAAGGATATGCCGGCTGACTTATGAATGTCAACCAGCCATTTCAGTCAACCTGCAAAACCGCCTGCACAGAATTGGAGTAACTCATATGTCATCTACAAGACCTCTATGAGCAAGGGATAGTGTGGCAATGGAGCAGTCCAGAGTGTTCTCTAACATCGTTACAAGTAGGGAAAGAAGAAATATTTTGACAATAGTGGTCAAAATTTCAGGAAGGAAATGGTGCTACAGTTAAAATACATTCACGCTACCCCCTTGCATACCAAATAAAAATTATTCCAAAAGCAATATTCTCCCAGAAAAAGGTTTTCAATTATTAAGTTCAGATTAATCGTATAAATTTGAAAAAAATATGTTACACAAAATATCCAATTAAGTATGCAGATGGCCATAAGTGAACTACATTTGTAAATCTAGTGTTAATACCGGTTTTATAGTATACTAGCAAAAGTAACCGTCTTTGACGGAATCAAAAATTCTATTATACTTGGTATTCCAAAATATCAATTATAGTATTATACTAATACTACAATTAGAAGTTATAGAATAGTAGAAAATACCATTATTAGTACAGTGCTAAAAAAAAGCCTCTGTATACAAAGATTAGATTTTAAGTTAGACATACACAAATCTACAATCAATGTTTCAGCTTTATATGTCTTATGGTAGTAATATTTTGTGGACAAACCGACAGACAGAAATTATTCTAAGGGTACATGTGGCTACTCTGAAGTATGAAACGTAAAGAAAACTTGAAATGAGTTAGTTCTAATTAACGTGCTCCCAGTCAAAAGCTAGCACGCAAGCCACTGGGCTACTCTGGTTCCATACCTTACTTTATTACCAGTGTTTATATTACGCAAATATTAAATTAAAAAAAAATATTTTTGTTGTGTTTATTTATAATACATTTGCACTACTGTCATCGGCGAGCAAGCAAGCTACTGGCAACCCTGGCTAGATCCCTTTACTTTATTACCATCTTTTATATTATCCACATTTTAAATTCAAAAAAATATTTGTTTGTTACATCTTTATAAATAAAATAATGATTTTGTCTGTACATTGCTTAGAACTGACTCATTTCAAGTTTTCTTTACGTTTCATACATTGGAGAAACCGAATCCACCCTTAGAAAAATTTCTGTCGGTTTGTCGGTTTGTCGGTTTGTCGGTTTGTCGGTTTGTCGGTTTGTCCGCAAAACTTTGTCACAGGTAAACTCAGCTACCATAAGACATATAAAGCTGAAACTTTTACAGTAGATTTGTGTAGGTCTAACTTAAAATATAGGCTATGATTTGATTGGAAATTCAACGTAGAAGTGTAGTTATGGACGTTTAACGCAAAAATGTTTGTCACAAGTAAACTCAGCCACCATAAGACATAGCGAGCTGAAACATTGACACTGGATTTGTGTGTGCCTAACTTAAAATATGGGCTCTAAATAGATTATTAATTCAGTACAGAAGCGAAGTTATGGGGCTTTTAGCTGTATTTTCCTAACTTCACAGACAAGTTTGTTTTGAAAATACACAGGTGTGGCAAGTAGGTATTGTTAGTTGATTTTAATTTCAATTGAGCATATGAATATATTGCGTATTTGACATCATTGAAATGGTGTTTCACAGAGTTAAGGATGTACTATCTATTGAGAATAAATGTTTTGTAAACGAGCAATTCTCAACTCTTAATATGAACAGGGAGGAAAAATCAACAAACAAGTTCTTACGCTATATGAAGCCGAGGAAAGAACTTACAAGTCAGTAAAGAGATTGGATTAGTGACGAAGAAGCAGTTCATTATCTAATTGAATTTCTTGACTCTGAATTTATTTCTCCTGGACTGCCTGCTCATGAGTAAAAACTTAAAGTAGAGCACCAATCATGCTACAATTTAGTAGCAGTAACAAATTTCATGTTACGAAACATGAGTGCCCCAAAACTGTGCAACGGGACACGACTCTGAGTTCGTGCTCTACACAGATATGCCATAGAGGCGGACATAATGACTGGATGTGGTATTGGGGAGTCTGTGTGTATACTTCACATACCATTGATTCCGAGCCACTGTCTGTTTACGTTGAAATGATTGCAAAGTCGTGTCAGAGTCTATTTCGCAATGACGTTAACTAAGTCGCAAAGGGAGACTTCATCTAACGCAGGAATACAAGGTAGCAAAACCAAGTTTTTCTCACATGGTCAAATGTAGTTTACATGCTCAACGGTCAGAGGTTTCAACTCTTTCTTCTACCATGAACCTGAAGGACAGACAGCTAATGTAGTGTATAAGCTGGAGGCATTTGTTTAACACTGTAGTAATAATGGTATTTTCTACTATTCTATAATTTCTAATGACATTTTGAAATACCAAAAATGACGGAACTTCTGATTCCTCCGTGGTATAGCCGAAAGGCAATAGGCACACGGCAATAAACCAAAACAGGAACTTCTGATTCCGTCAAAGACGGGTACGTTTGCTATGTATTATATATAACTGTCAACTTTTTTTTAATTTAATATTTGCTTAATAAATACACTGGTAATAATGTAAGGTATGGGACCAGAGTAGCCCAGTGGCTTGCGTGATCGCCGATGACAGTAGTGCAAATGTATTATAAATAAATGTAACAAACAAATATTTTTTTGAATTTAAAATGTGGATAATATAAAAGATGGTAATAAAGTAAAGGGATCTAGCCAGGGTTGCCAGTAGCTTGCTTGCTAGCCGATGACAGTAGTGCAAATGTATTATAAATAAACACAACAAAAATATTTTTTTTTAATTTAATATTTGCGTAATATAAACACTGGTAATAAAGTAAGGTATAGAACCAGAGTAGCCCAGTGGCTTGCGTGCTAGCTTTTGACTGGGAGCACGTTAATTAGAACTAACTCATTTCAAGTTTTCTTTACGTTTCATACTTCAGAGTAGCCACATGCACCCTTAGAATAATTTCTGTCTGTCGGTTTGTCCACAAAATATTGCTACCATAAGACATATAAAGCTGAAACATTGATTGTAGATTTGTGTATGTCTAACTTAAAATCTAATCTTTGTATACAGAGGCTTTTTTTTAGCACTGTACTAATAATGGTATTTTCTACTATTCTATAACTTCTAATTGTAGTATTAGTATAATACTATAATTGATATTTTGGAATATTATAGAATAGTAGAAAATACCATTATTACTACAGTGTTAAACAAATGCCTCCAGCTTATACACTACATTAGCTGTCTGTCCTTCAGGTTCATGGTAGAAGAAAGAGTTGAAACCTCTGACCGTTGAGCATGTAAACTACATTTGACCATGTGAGAAAAACTTGGTTTTGCTACCTTGTATTCCTGCGTTAGATGAAGTCTCCCTTTGCGACTTAGTTAACGTCATTGCGAAATAGACTCTGACCCGACTTTGCAATCATTTCAACGTAAACAGACAGTGGCTCGGAATCAATGGTATGTGAAGTATACACACAGACTCCCCAATAGCACATCCAGTCATTATGTCCGCCCCTTTGGCATATCTGTGTAGAGCACGAACTCAGAGTCGTGTCCCGTTGCACAGTTTTGGGGCACTCATGTTTCGTAACATGAAATTTGTTACTGCTACTAAATTGTAGCATGATTGGTGCTCTACTTTAAGTTTTTACTCATGAGCAGGCAGTCCAGGAGAAATAAATTCAGAGTCAAGAAATTCAATTAGATAATGAACTGCTTCTTCGTCACTAATCCAATCTCTTTGCTGACTTGTAAGTTCTTTCCTCGGCTTCATATAGCGTAAGAACTTGTTTGTTGATTTTTCCTCCCTGTTCATATTAAGAGTTGAGAATTGCTCGTTTACAAAACATTTATTCTCAATAGATAGTACATCCTTAACTCTGTGAAACACCATTTCAATGATGTCAAATACGCAATATATTCATATGCACAATTGAAATTAAAATCAACTAACAATACCTACTTGCCACACCTGTGTATTTTCAAAACAAACTTGTCTGTGAAGTTAGGAAAATACAGCTAAAAGCCCCATAACTTCGCTTCTGTACTGAATTAATAATCTATTTAGAGCCCATATTTTAAGTTAGGCACACACAAATCCAGTGTCAATGTTTCAGCTCGCTATGTCTTATGGTGGCTGAGTTTACTTGTGACAAACATTTTTGCGTTAAACGTCCATAACTTCACTTCTACGTTGAATTTCTAATCAATTCATAGCCTATATTTTAAGTTAGACCTACACAAATCTACTGTAAAAGTTTCAGCTTTATATGTCTTATGGTAGCTGAGTTTACCTGTGACAAAGTTTTGCGGACAAACCGACAAACCGACAAACCGACAGAAATTTTTCTAAGGGTGGATTCGGTTTCTCCAATGTATGAAACGTAAAGAAAACTTGAAATGAGTCAGTTCTAAGCAATGTACAGACAAAATCATTATTTTATTTATAAAGATTTGAAGGCAACAAAATCTAACTTAAAAGATCTTAAAATAAAAACCCCCTTTATTTCAAGATTTTTAAGTCTTTAGTAAAATGGTAATTTTTTTACAATTAAAGACTTGAAAATCAAAAAGATTTGAACACCAAAAATTTTGTTTTTATGAATAATTGGCAATCCTTGTATAAAATAGTCAATAGGGTTACTTATTTACTTTTGATTGTGTTAATTGTGGTGCCTAGTAGTAGTAGTAGTAAGTACTATAGCATCGTAGTGGTAGTATTAGTGTACAAATAGGATTAGTAGTAGATACTATTGAAACAAGTAGCTCGAAAAAGATATTGGTACTTAGACCATTTTGATACCTAACTCATCAGTTATTAACTAACAGCACTTGTAACAATAATTATTACTGATAACAATACTTATGTTTTGTTAAAAAGAAATCATATATTATGGAAATGCTTGGATACTAAGTCAGTAAAAGCCGTTACACTTGGTTAAGTTCAGCTTATTTATAAGGTTTCTGTAAGAGAAATGGATATTTGGAAACCATGTAACATGCCGTTTGCAAATTTAATGAAACAGCGTCTTGTTTAAGGTATTCAACTGGCATCAAGGTAGCCTTTTACTTACGTCTCCTTCTACTTCAATTAAGAAATGAAATCTTATACTTGACTCGAACTTCATTTCAACAAGTCTTCCGAAAGCCCTTACTCACTAAGCATCTCCTTAAAGTCGTCTTCCGTTCTTTACCACTGCCATAATATTGGTGGAAAATTTCAAATAAAATATCATGTATTTTTTATATTCTTTGACTTCTTTCACTATATCGTTGAATGATTAATTTTCTCTTTTCAAGAAATTTGAAAGCAGCTGGCAAAATAGTCATTGTCAGCACTAGCAGCTTATAAAAACAATAAATCATGATATATATATATGTATATATATAATTTTGTACATATTATTACAATATATGTAATAATATATAAAATTTATATATAAATTTATATGCAATTTATTTTACATTTATATGCAAAAATGGAATAAACGTAAATTGTATAATACACTGATGAATTATTGCTGAAGCAAATTATTGCTGAACTATTGTCTGAAGCAAAGTAACAGAATAAACTAAATAATTATTAAATTATAACAAGAAGTGTAAAACCTACAACTGCTGCTGTATGACTGTAGAAAATAAATTTGAATTAAATTGAAATTAAATTTATTTGGAAATGTAACTCCTATTAAAATAGTGTTTATATTAATACAACTCTAAATTTGTTTAATCATGTAGTTATATTTTAAAGAATTTTATTTTAAGTTTTGTTAAATACAGTGGAACCTCTACATACGAGCTACTCTACTTACGAGAAACTCGAGATACGAGAGGTCTTTCGAGCAAAAATCTTGCTCTACATACGAGAGAAAATCCAAGTTACGAGAATTTCCAGATGGGTGTACATGGAGTGGATTTCAAGGCAAGCCATGGCTGATTTGAGAAATTCAAGAAGAGGACAGGCATCCACTCTACTAGTCGTGCTACAGCTCTTTTTAATGACACTTGCCTTACACATTTCCGTAACATTTTGAAAGGGAGGCAGAGACAAACCTCCTTGGATAAGTTTTTCTTCAAAAGACCTATAGAAAGTGAAAGTGTTGCGATTCCAGCTAAAAGGGCAAAAGAAAGCGAAGAAAAGTAAAAACTGATACAGTAATGTTAAAAAGCAAAAAAAAGCAAAAACAAGTGCATAAATAAATTAGTGCCGTAAAAAAATTTAGTTTTTCATAAAGTTAACTTTAATTTTAAGTGGAAGTGCTCATAATAAATGCTCATAATAAACTCGCATTTTATTTCGTTAATATCATCTTATTTATCTTATTACTGTATTTTTATGTTCAGTCACTATTTGAATGTGTTTTTAGTAATCAGGAAGATGTGTTCATAGTTATTTAGGGTTAACTTGAATGATTTTGGGAGGCCGGGAACAAATTAATTGGTTTTCAGTTATTTCTTATGGGAAAAATTCGCTCTAGATACGAGGAATTCTAGACACGAGCACGATCCGGGAACGAATTAATCTCGTATGTAGAGGTTCCACTGTATTTATTTTATTATTTCAATTTTGAGCGATAAATAATTTTGATAATTTTTTTACTTTTTGTGCTGGTAGTAGTGGTAATTTTGGCGTTGATGCTAGTAGTTGAAGTTGGTATGGTGGTAGTAATAGTGGTATTTGTGGTCTTTATGATTAATAGTAAAAGTAGTAGTTGTTGTGGTGGTAATAGTTCTAGTAGTAAATTTAGTTATGGTAGTAGTACAGTTGATAATAGTAGTGTAAATAGGAGTATTAGTTGTAGTAGTAGTAGCAGTAGTACTACTATTATAGTCCACTAGTAGTGATTGCTAATCCTAACTGATTTCGATTAAAATACTCCTATCACTGAGTATTCATAAACTGCTTCTTAAACGAATTCAAACAGTTTATCAAAGTCTCAACAAGTTAAATCCGTTCTCACTAAGTTCGTTCCTTTTTTAAATCATCTTTTCAACTACATCTTAAAAGACACGTAATTATATTACTGAGAAATATTTTTTACAGATTTAATATTTTTAAAGTTGTTATATTTTATCTATTCAAGTTTATATCATTGCTCAAAATTGTGTTGACTTTCATTGTTTAAGTAAATAATTAGCCTGCAGTGTTTACATACTATATGTTTATTATAATTAAAATTTGAATAACTTCATAATAATATGATTTAATATCAGAAAATGTAACTATTATTAAAACAACATATATCTTAATATAACTCTAAATTTAGTTAGTCATGTAGTTATTTTTGTAAATAATATTAGTTACTGTTGTAAAATGATTAATTTTTACTTCGACTTTTACGTGATAAATAATTGTAATAAATTTTAATGCTGGTAGTAATGGAAGTAATAGTAACCTTGCGATGGTGGTTGTAGTAGTAGTTATACTAGTAGAAGTAGTTAAAATGGTAGTAGCAACTTTGGTTGTAGTAGTAGTAGTTGTGATATGGTGGAAAGTTGCTGTGTTGGTGATAGTAGTGTAAGTAGTAGCAGTTGTTGTTGATGAGATGAGTAGTTTTAGTTTATACGCTTCTTGTTATAATTTAATATTTAACGAGCTTATTCTGTATTATGTTTGAGATAAATGTTTCAGCTTCAGCAATAATTTACCATAATGTATACATTGCAATGTTGTAATTTGGGTCGTAGGTCCATTAGACGGAAGATTATAAACTTTATGATATTAAATCTTTATAAATAAAATAATGATTTTGTCTGTACATTGCTTAGAACTGACTCATTTCATGTTTTCTTTACGTTTCATACATTGGAGAAACCGAATCCACCCTTAGAAAAATTTCTGTCGGTTTGTCGGTTTGTCGGTTTGTCGGTTTGTCCGCAAAACTTTGTCACAGGTAAACTCAGCTACCATAAGACATATAAAGCTGAAACTTTTACAGTAGATTTGTGTAGGTCTAACTTAAAATATAGGCTATGAATTGATTGGAAATTCAACGTAGAAGTGAAGTTATGGACGTTTAACGCAAAAATGTTTGTCACAAGTAAACTCAGCCACCATAAGACATAGCGAGCTGAAACATTGACACTGGATTTGTGTGTGCCTAACTTAAAATATGGGCTCTAAATAGATTATTAATTCAGTACAGAAGCGAAGTTATGGGGCTTTTAGCTGTATTTTCCTAACTTCACAGACAAGTTTGTTTTGAAAATACACAGGTGTGGCAAGTAGGTATTGTTAGTTGATTTTAATTTCAATTGAGCATATGAATATATTGCGTATTTGACATCATTGAAATGGTGTTTCACAGAGTTAAGGATGTACTATCTATTGAGAATAAATGTTTTGTAAACGAGCAATTCTCAACTCTTAATATGAACAGGGAGGAAAAATCAACAAACAAGTTCTTACGCTATATGAAGCCGAGGAAAGAACTTACAAGTCAGTAAAGAGATTGGATTAGTGACGAAGAAGCGTTCATTATCTAATTGAATTTCTTGACTCTGAATTTATTTCTCCTGGACTGCCTGCTCATGAGTAAAAACTTAAAGTAGAGCACCAATCATGCTACAATTTAGTAGCAGTAACAAATTTCATGTTACGAAACATGAGTGCCCCAAAACTGTGCAACGGGACACGACTCTGAGTTCGTGCTCTACACAGATATGCCAAAGGGCGGACATAATGACTGGATGTGGTATTGGGAGTCTGTGTGTATACTTCACATACCATTGATTCCGAGCCACTGTCTGTTTACGTTGAAATGATTGCAAAGTCCGGTCAGAGTCTATTTCGCAATGACGTTAACTAAGTCGCAAAGGGAGACTTCATCTAACGCAGGAATACAAGGTAGCAAAACCAAGTTTTTCTCACATGGTCAAATGTAGTTTACATGCTCAACGGTCAGAGGTTTCAACTCTTTCTTCTACCATGAACCTGAAGGACAGACAGCTAATGTAGTGTATAAGCTGGAGGCATTTGTTTAACACTGTAGTAATAATGGTATTTTCTACTATTCTATAATTTCTAATGACATTTTGAAATACCAAAAATGACGGAACTTCTGATTCCTCCGTGGTATAGCCGAAAGGCAATAGGCACACGGCAATAAACCAAAACAGGAACTTCTGATTCCGTCAAAGACGGGTACGTTTGCTATGTATTATATATAACTGTCAACTTTTTTTTAATTTAATATTTGCTTAATAAATACACTGGTAATAATGTAAGGTATGGGACCAGAGTAGCCCAGTGGCTTGCGTGATCGCCGATGACAGTAGTGCAAATGTATTATAAATAAATGTAACAAACAAATATTTTTTTGAATTTAAAATGTGGATAATATAAAAGATGGTAATAAAGTAAAGTGGATCTAGCCAGGGTTGCCAATAGCTTGCTTGCTCGCCGATGACAGTAGTGCAAATGTATTATAAATAAACACAACAAAAATATTTTTTTTTAATTTAATATTTGCGTAATATAAACACTGGTAATAAAGTAAGGTATGGAACCAGAGTAGCCCAGTGGCTTGCGTGCTAGCTTTTGACTGGGAGCACGTTAATTAGAACTAACTCATTTCAAGTTTTCTTTACGTTTCATACTTCAGAGTAGCCACATGTACCCTTAGAATAATTTCTGTCTGTCGGTTTGTCCACAAAATATTGCTACCATAAGACATATAAAGCTGAAACATTGATTGTAGATTTGTGTATGTCTAACTTAAAATCTAATCTTTGTATACAGAGGCTTTTTTTTAGCACTGTACTAATAATGGTATTTTCTACTATTCTATAACTTCTAATTGTAGTATTAGTATAATACTATAATTGATATTTTGGAATACCAAGTATAATAGAATTTTTGATTCCGTCAAAGACGGGTACGTTTGCTAGTTACATATATAATAAGGCTATGAGTTACGTATAGCTGTTAACATGAGACTTGAACATTAGTGGGAATGAAAGAGTGAAGCTGGGATGAGGTACACGAGTGCGTGGGACAGAGGTGGAGAAGGAGAGAAGTCAGCCAGTTGGTGGGTGGTAAGCGAGTTAGTGATAGCAAAGGTATTTCAGCTTGATAAAACCACTTTGTTGTTCTCAGAATATCTTACATTTTATCATAATTACTAGAGACCATTTACTTCCTAACTCCCTTTAATCATTAATTTTTTAACTAATGTTCTGGTATCTGTTTCAGGTACTTACTGCTTACCAACTGGTGTCCAAAGGTTTGAATTTCACCTTACTGCACTTTATAAACTTTTCTCCATAAACCATCTTATTCTTAGATTTTTTTTTCATGGCTGATAAACCGACTATTCCAACATAAATTTAACATATCTAATAATATTAGTGGAATGTTATATCAAAAAAAACGTTAATTTGATATTACAATTGTAGTTCATCTAAAGATATATATAGGTGCGAAATAATGTTTTGGTCCCTCAGAAGGAAAATGATATTTGGTTCTCGTTTCATTTCAATCAAAATGAAATAGTTTTCAACACAATATTCACTCCATCCGAAATATTGAACTTGTTAATTATTGAAAATGTTGGTTATTTTCCTAGATCTCTATAAGAGGTAATTTAAGAGCAATCAATCTTTTGCTACCTCTTCATCTACAAAATCGTCAGAATAAAAATTATTTGTCTATATTTTGCTTTCAAACTGACTTTTTTTTCTAGGATCAATATAATAATTACATTGTGAGTTTTTTTTGTTCATAAAACAATACGTCTAAAATAATTCAATTAATTTTAAATAAAAAAAATATTTATAAATTAAAATTCGTTACTTTATGAGGTTACTATCAACTCTTCTCATTTACTGACTTCCAGCCCCTTGGATATCCGTTCTCTCTCTGCCTGTTTTTTTGATACTGTTTCAACTTTCGAAAATGAAAATTTTATATTTAGGAGTTATAGCTCACATTCCTTTGTTTTTTAGTTAAATTTTACATTAATACTTCTCATACAGTTTGATTATTCATTTGGCAAGTAGTTATTTAAATAACTCATTAATTAAAAATTAATGGTATAAAATTATTAACCATTTTTTATATTATTAAAATAATATAAAGAATAATTAGATTTTTTATATTATTTTTTAAGAATAATAATCAAAAAGGATTTAAAGTCAAATACATTTTGTCTTTTCTCTAGATACTATTAATGTATTGCATTCCTTTTCATGAGAGCTTAATAAGATAACACTCTTTCCGCCACTCTCCATTATTGGTATGTATATGCTTATAATTGTCATGCTAGTAAAGTTTTCTATTCCTTAAACCCTATTCAATAGTCAATCATAATCTGCAATATTTTAACTTTCTCACAAGATTTTTGAATTTAAGAGTTTTACTACTAATGTGGGTATGTAGGAACTGGTTTAATAATTCTTAAATGTTTCTATAATAATAATTTTTTTATAAGTAAAAATGTATTTATAATAATAATAATGGAATTACTATAAATAATAATTTTTTTTCACAAATAATAATTTTTAATTCTTATCAATCGTGTCTTTTGAAAACTCATGAAATCACCGATCTTGTAATCTCGAACAGACCATATACAGATATAAACTCGTATAAAGTTTTAAGTATAAATTTTAATATTTTTATTTTCAAAGGTCTGAAAATGATTGACTGTTGGTCGAAATCTTGTTTAAAAATTGTTTTTATATTTAAGAATTGATAAAATATAAACATTTTATTTAATGAACCAAAACCACGATATAATTTTCATCTGGCTTTTTAAAACTAGTTTTACCACACCCAAATCAATAATTTAAGAATATTCATTACGCATTAGTTTAAATTTAGTCTATTTAGTTTAGAGTGCTGCAGTTTTTTTTTTACAATAAATGCTTGACTACAAATATACATTTTATTATTTAATACATTAACAAACTTATTAATTGTATTTTTGTTTGTCATAAAAGAATTATGTTGTGCTGTATATTGATAGTGTTTTCTGTTAACACTGACATATATGTGCTCGCCTCTGGACTGGTAGGTGTGGGGTTCAATACCCACTCTAACCTTCATTTATTCACGCGGGAGGCGAATAAATCGGAGCATGTCATCCCTCGGAGCCTGCACGTGTCAAGTACTCGGTAAATATCCCTACTCGAAATACACTTGAGTTAGGCATAATTAGGGCCCCCAATGTTGAATCAATATTCTTTGTGTGGTATCACGAAGTACTAATGTTCGGCCTATGTGTGCTTCCTTGTGGGATTGAAAGTGCAACTTAACCTAATAGTAACATAGCAGAATAACATTAATCTTAAAAAGAAATACACTAATACTACTTTTGACCATTTGGTCAAAAGTCTGAGATATCAGTTTGGATACTTATTTAGTACAAACAAATCTTCTCATTTTAAGGTATAATGTTCTAATTGCTTGTAATTGTATAAATTGATACTAGGAAAGCATTTTTGTTGATTTTTTTTTCACACATGCATCCTGCAAATGTCAAGTAAAATATATATTTGTTGTTTTTTTTTCAGTTTGAAACGACATATCGACGATTGCATTTCATACAGATGTTCACCTAAAGCACTTAGCTACCCTCAAAGACTTGCCTTGCTTTAGGCCCTGAAGTTTCACTTGATTGCGGAATGTAAATAAATTACCATTCTGCAGTGTTTTAGTTTTGTTTTGAATTAATTTGAAAATCTGCAAATTAGTAGCGAGTTAGAATTCTAATAAGTAACAATCAATGAAGCTTTAATAATTTGACTAACAAATTATTTTATACACTCGCAAACTTAATAGGATTATGATAAAATCAAAAACTGAATTTTCTTAACAACACAAAATATGTAATTCAAGAATAATTATACTCATTTTTAAAATAAAAGAAATCATTAATGATTTGTCTTAGACTAAGAAGTCTAAGTGTAGTCCATATCGATTCCGGAAGGGAGGTAAACGCAAGTTCCATAATAAGAAAAGTAATTTGAGGTATGGTACCTTGAGTTCCTAGTAAATTTATATGTGTCAGCATATCGTAGAAGTCTGTTCATACTTAGCGCACCGATACATTTTAAGTTAAAAATATTTATAATACTCGTACGTTATTTAGAATGGACTGAAGGTTATATGTGTTTGAAGTACTGTAGGTTTGTAGGGATAAATGTAACTTAAAACGGAGATATAAACTACTTTCATGTCGTAGACATACTTTGGTTATAACGGCCTTAAACGGTAAATTAAAAACTCTTAATTGATTAGTTACCTGCTGAATATATGATCCAATAATATTAAATTTATTTATTTTTTGGATAACAGAAAGAAATTTTGAAGAATGTACTTTTACAGTGCATCATAAAATACAGAACAAACTGAAGTATTTTAATAGGAAGATAAACATGCACTTTCATGAAAACATTTTTTGTCTATTTTAGCAATTCTATGCAAATTAAAAGAAAGGGGAAAAACAAAAAAAAATTACTTTAAAAAATGAACACAAAAAAGAAGTTGAAAGTCTGAGAGTAAGTGAAAGAGATATAAGTGATTTATACGATGGAATTAGTGGATATCGTATGTGAAGAAAGGACAGTCATTGCTCAAGCGAGCCCATTAGTGTGGAAACATTCACTCCTTTAAAAGAATATTTAGAGCTCAACCTTAACTGCATTATCATCACGTCTGCAAGCTAAAGTTTTATGATAAATGGGATTTTTAAGTGTTTTAAAATATATACAAAATGAATACGAGGGAAAAAAAGGTATAAAAGTTTTAAGTCCTTTGAAGCTTAAACGTTTGTAATGAACTTAATTCATTATCGCTTTTTAATGACAAACACTTCAAAGTTACTCTTTACCTTTTTTTTTGCCTTATAATTGGAGTATGAAGGGTTAGAATATATTTTTTTGAAAAAGAACAATTTATATTTTGGCTTTCCTTTTTTGGGCCGTCTTTGGTTTGGTTAAGTAATATCGCATTCTTCCACCGCCACCCTACCCCCAACTGATAGTAAGCGACCATGACAGAGATGACATAATTTTCGTCATGGTAAACATGACTTTTTTTTGTACCTCTTCAAACAGTCTGTTCCTCCATTTCCTTAACTTACCACGTTCCTGACAACCTTATTTCCTTCGTTAGAGTCAGGCACGTTTCATAATAGACCACCATCGTCGAAATCAAGCTGACTAACACTCAGCAGTATCTTCATTTTAATAGTGGTTGCTCTCCCGTGTGAGGAAGTTCATCTATAAATTTCTGTCCATACCCCTTCTACAAATTTGTAGCAATATTAAAGATCATTCCCTCCAAATTATGTTAAAAAATAAATTTTCTTATCATTACTTGTCATTCAAGTTTATTAACAGTCTTATAGCCTGGGTACCAGGTTAGACCAGTGGCAACACACTCGCCTCTGGATTGGTATGTCTAGGGTTCAATACCCACTCTGGATCACAATTTATTCAGATGGTAGGTGAGGAAAATCTGAGCACGTCGTCCGTCGGAGAGGATGCTAAACCGGCCTGGGCCTTCACGATGTTAGGTATTCGGTAAAGATGAGACTACTTTACACTTATGTTAGACAAAGTTAGGACTCCTAATGTAGAATCAATATTCACTGTGTAGTATCACAAAGGGCTAATGTTTGGTCCAGGTGTGTTTCTTTTTGTGACTGCCACTGCAACCTAACCTACAGTACCCGCTAATTTACTCTATAGATTTGGTCTCAGAAAAAGTAGTAGTGATACTTCTTTCCTCATCACCAAATGAAGAACTTCTAGTCTCTTCCTTAAGAAGAACTACAGTTCCAAATAATGTTTCCAGTAGGTGTTTCCGTTCTTTTTGTGTTTCACTTTTTTATTTGTTCCTTATTTGTCCGGCTTGGCCTGTATCTATATTGCATGTGTTTTAATTTATATATATACTAAAATAACTCCTGGTCTCAATCTCAAACGCTAGTTATTTTGCTTTTATATTATTATTTATCTTTTTCAATGCATATTAGTTTTTTAATCTCACTGTTTTCTCATACTTGTTTCATTTGGTTTTATTTAATTATTTGTCCTATTTATAATATTTAATTTTATTGTTAAGTAACTTTATTTTGAGCCCCTTTCCCTCCTTGCTTATGTTGGCAGCACGTTTACTGGAACTACGACTCTCCTGATGAAATATGGAAATGAGGTTTTGCAGTGTTTTTTAAGTGTTTTCTTTTTGTTTTTGATATATATGACTATTCTGTATACCATATATATATATATATATATATATATATATATATATATATATATATAAAGATTTCACATAAACACGTAAAATAACAATCAATTATCAAACCACAATAAGAAAGGGAAAACAAGACTAAGATCTTTCTTTTTTTTATCTTAAATATTTGTCTATTTTCAGGCCTTTACTATACAAATCAAATCCCGTCCAAATAACGAAAATGAAATAACAATTTTCCTGTATAAATGGTGAACGTCTTACTAGTTAAATGTTTCCAAATTGAAGCTTTTATTTAACTAAAAAAAAAAAAAATAATTTCATTAAATGGAGCCTGGTTGGGTTTTTAATCCAGTTGTCTGGCGGCATGAACCGACCTAACGAGTTATCTTTCTAAAAACGAGCCTCTGCTTGCGTGTAGCACCTTTCGTGCACCTCTTGGAAAACTCACCTCCCCAAAACAATCACTCCTGATAAACGCACTAAGCCATCAACATTTTTCCTGCCTTATGCTTCCTATAATTTACCAAAGATTGCTAAGCTTTTAGTCAGATTTACTGTTTATAAACTAACGTTTGATAGCGTGTTAAGAAAACTGTTTTCTTTTTCGTGGGATGTGACAATCTTCTTTCTAAATTTGTTGTAAGGCTACAAAATGTTTAAAGCAACGTTTATTGAAATGAAAACTTTTCCGCTTGAGCAAATGTTATGTTTATTACCTATTTTATGGTTGCTGCTTATGTTATGGTTAATATCTATTATGTTTTTACCTTTAATATCAATATTATCTACGTTATGGTTATGTTATGCTTATATATAAGTTATAGTTATTTACGTTTATTATGGTTATTAACAGATAAGTTTGCCGATGGAAGAAGTTCTTTCCATATTAAAATAATTCCAATTAATATTGTTAACAATAATAAGAATAAAACATTACGTTAATCCATATAGTTTAAGAGTTGTATTAAATATTTAAGCGAATACAATATGAGGAGCCACATGTCCAAGCGACATGTTCTTAATAAGAAATCCCTTTTTCTTCAAGTTACAGTTTGCCAATATCTTATAACTTTTCTCATGAATAAATTCTTGTTTGAGAAATTTCCCATATCAAAAAGTTAACTTGTTAAGATCAAGCAAAAAGGACAGGTAAAAACTAAACCAATTTTGACTGTTATATTTGAGTAGCGTGGACTTTACGTTAGAGACATCCAGCTGAGAGTTGTGTTATCCCAGAGGATAGCGCTATATTTAGAATTTTATAAACAAAAGATAAAAATAAAAGGCTTATTTTTATAATTTAATAGTACAAGAGTGAAAAATTGTATAAAAGAAAATTAATCCATAAATACAATAAACAGTCTTTGTGTTCGTCCATTCGTGCTTTTGCATTCGAAGGAGGGAGAAGGGGGCTTACTTTCTTGAAAATATCTTCCGAGTTAAGTTTTAATGAAAAAAAATTTTGAAAACAGTCCATATATAATATAGATCTGTATAGTACTATTGATGTTTCAACTGCGATATAAAGAAATCGAGAAAACTAGTAAAACACCTACTATAGCTATCCATCATTATGTCACAGTCTCTTTAACGGTAACTGACTCAATTATGTTTGATTTAATTATTATTACCATGTGTAATTGGTATTTGTTAATTTAATATATATTAATTAAGGCCAACATAAAAATAGACCTAGGGATAAACCATACGGATCAAAATAGTCAAAGAATTTTAATCCATATGTAAATAAATAAATAATTTAAAAAAAGGTGTTAATGTATATGAATTTGCGTTTTTAGCACTTCTTTTTTATCTTCTTTACGGTCTGTCCTCCTTAAGTGTAAGTGGCTAGGAAACCAAGTACATTCATTACTTCTCAAAAAAATCTTGGATGATGTTTTGATTGTGTTTACGCCTAAATTATAAAAGTTATTTATCAGTAAAACGATATAAAATTGCATGTATTGATATTAAAATATGTTTAAAATAAATAAATTTATAGGAAATCTGATAGGCAGGCAGTTCATTAAAAATTTTACTCATTCAACTTTTAGTTAAAACATTTATTTCTGGTGCATTAACTAAGTCTTCAAAATCTGAAAGAAACTTGTAAAAATGCGTAAAACTGGCGGTGACCATGTGTTTACATGTTGACAACCTGTCAGTGATACAGATGTTCTCACCTACTAGTTTTATCTTAAATTTTCTTCTTTAAGATCTGATACAATCATGCTCTTTCTTTTAGCAAATTTAAGATTCATAAGTTAATTTATTATAGTTTTCAAAACATTACTCTTTCAAAATCTGTTCATATAATTGACAAATAATATTTTATCTATCAGTATAGATTATATTCTTTTTTATTTATTAATTTATGTTAACGAATTTCGATTAATTTTAAATTTGGTGCAAATATTTTAATATTGGAACAACAAAACACTTTTGCCAATGTTTAATAAACGAATTGGTAAATCAATCATTATTATTATTATTATTTTATTCACTCGTGTAAATCCGGAGTAGGATGCTAGTTATAAATAAAACCAAGTTTGATTACTCTCAGAAAAATAGTAATTTCTTTTACCAGATATTGTGTGCAGTTGGTATTTATGCCATAATTATACGAAAATTCTATAACACAAAATATATCAAGGATGTATCAAGCATATATAATGCGTCGAGCTGACTTCTAATATATTCAATATATAATATAATATATTTAAAACAAGAAACATAGTCTTTGTTGGTTCGCAATTTCCTAATATTTAACATTGTCATGTTATTGTTTTTTTTTATCCTAGAAGAATATTTATTCTTTTACAACTTATTTCTGTAGAATGTCAGGGGAATTTTTTTGTTCTATACTTGTTGGATTTTTTGTAATGGAATCATTTCGTTTAGATTATTTTCATTTTCTTTCAAACAATATTTTTTGAAAATTTAAATGTGCATATGTTATATAGATGATAAATAAGCCAACTGTATATAATAGAATATCTTTCAGGGGTCCTCAAACAGGCACCTCTGATGTAGTGAACCTCTTAGTTCCTTCAAAAAAAAAACTTAAAATGTAATTAATAATAAATAAAACACTCCATATTTTTATGGAGTTACCTCCTCTTATATGCATAGTTTGATCAAAGCTCAAAGGTAACCTTTCTTGTCTTGAAATAACTTCCATTACTTCATTAATATATGTTGCAACTTTTTAAGTGACTTGTTTGCATTTTAAGTGCTTTCTTTACTGCTTAAAATATTAAAGATAACGGTTATTAAATAACAATATCTGATAACAGTCATTGTAAAATATTTTGCGTTAATTAATTTTAATGATAAGCACCGTTCTTAATATCATATTTAATAATCTTCCCATTTTTTTTTTAAATAAAATAAAAAAGTAAATTCGGCTTCCCTGTGTTTCCTTCCTTATCCTTCTCCTTATTGATAATATAAACAATGGGTTTTAAATGGTTTTTTTTTTCTACCCAAAATAAGTTGTATTTTGATCAATTTTCAAAACTTTGTAAATGTTTGCCCACTATCGGTTATCTTACAGTTATATTATTAAGTGTAAAAATTTTTGTTTCTGATGTAATTAAATCCATTTATTCTAATGTACTACATTCGATATGTTTAACATTCTTTTAATGTTGGGGAATTTCAAAAATTACGTTTCTATACAGAAAAAAAAAAAAAGTTTAATATCGAAACCAACAACAAGTTTCGAACATTTAGTGAACATCTAAAAAATATACATATCTGTGAACTTCAAAAACGTCAGAGTCAATTATTTGAAATTGAACACAATATATGAATGTTGCATTCCACTATTGAGGCTTTTAACAAGGGAATTAGTATGAAAAATGACGTATTTAATCCTGAACATTAATAAACATGACAACATACTGAAACATGAACCAATTTATGAGTAACAATGATTTTTAATTACCTGCACTATTGAGATGTTTCAAAAGGATAGTGAATGGCCAGGTAAATATACCTGGCAAGACTTCTTACATCCTCCAAACTCCGACTCACCCTTACCAACTCATTGACCTTCCTAGGTCCATCCCGTTGCTACATCTCAATTTTGCAGGTAATTAAAAATCTTTGTTACTTATAAATTAGGGGGTCATGCCAGCTCAGTAGTTACGTGCTCGCCTCTGAACTGATAGGATTGGGGTTCGATCCTCACCTGGCCCTCGATTTATTCACGCGGGAGGTGAATAAATCTGAGCACGTCGTCCCTCGGAGAAGAACGTTAAACTGTCGGTCCCGATCCTGTGCGATGTCAGGTACTCGTTAAAGATCCCTACTCTAAATACACTTGAGTAAGGCAAAATTTAGGACTCCCACTGTAGAATCAATTTTCATTGTGTGGTATTACAAAGGGCCAATGCTCGGCCTAAGTGTGTTCCCTTGTGGGGCTGCCACTGCAACCTAACCTAACCTACTTATAAACTGGTTCATATTTCAGTATTTAATCTAAGTTTTAAAACTTATTTTTCACGCCAGGAAGTATAATTACTGGATTATTTCTTCCCTCCTGCCTCCATGTGTAATGTATATATTTCCTTCATCATTGTCACTGGTAATGTTACATTTACATTGTTGTGACTATGTAAAATAAAAAAAAAAAAAAATTCAATTACTTCACAATGAGTTCTTAAAGCGCCAGGATGTATATTTTTTTTTAGATGTAAACCCGAATAAGAACACTAAGTGTTGTTATTTCCACACAAAACACTTTTTTTTTAAGGAATGTTCTAAAGGGCTGCAGACTCTAGTGGAATTTTCCAATTAAGAATTGGTGACAATGTATTTTAATGTGTACATATTTATTGATAACATCAAGGAATATGTTATAGAATATTAAATATATCATAAAACATAAATGCATTCAAACTTACTGTAGTTCTTTTAGACTTTCAATTGTTATCTTTTAACTTTTGTTAAAAGTTTGTTATTACTCTTGAGTTCAATAATTGTGGAAACATAAAGAGCTGTTTAGTAAAGCCGTCAATGAGTAATATATACGGCTGCCTATATAGAGTTTTGTAGTAATTCCAGTTAAGTATACTTTAAGTAAACAAAATATACGGGAAATGGGTTTCCAACCAGGCATCAAACAACATAAATATTGTATTACTAGAGAGTAAACATCAAAAGCTTTGTTTCAGCGCTCGAGTAAATCGAGCTGTTTCATTAACATTGAGCAAGTCAAAAAAAAACAAGTTTTCAGCAAAATAATAAATAATCTGTATTGATTAAACATGGCTTGTAAGATTTAAATAATATTATTCTCCTTACATTTAATTTAGAGGACATCTTGTTGAAAGTAGGCACTTTCTTATGGACGCTTTGTCTAAGTTTGGTCTCTTACATGGAATTTTTAAGCCTTGTCGTGTGCACTTTTCCTGCCTCTTACTCTCGTAGTTCCTTTTGTTCTTTGGCAACCTCGAAACGCCTTATAGGTAGTTATATTTCTTTTATGTTTATGGTGGTACATTATAAAACGTATGTACTTCTATGTTATAATTACTTTGAATTGATACGTCTTTTTTATTTTTTGTATTGATACTAAAAAAAATTAATGAAGGAGTTAAGTTAGCCGTACAGTGAAGAACGGTTGACAGCCATGAACACTCAGCATACCTGCGGAGAGGGACAACATGGCTTGACGTTTAATTACATCTTGAAACACTTCTCTCTTTCCCTCTCTTCTACCCCAATTTGTTTTTTTTTCCTATTTTAAATTAAAATTCCACTTTTCCAGCGTATCTGTTACCTTGAAGCCACCAGCAAAGGACCATAATTTAACGCCTTGAGAACAAATGTTTGTCGAGCATTCACCGAGCAGTTCCCAAATGAAATTCCCTCGAGGTGGATCAGGTCCGATAATAAATTCAAAATCCTCTCCTCTCGTCTCAGCCTTCCCCTAAACTCTGCCTAGATTTATGGGTGGATTTTCAAAATTGTCTTAACTTTTGTCTTTGTGTTTCTGCTTATGATAAGTACATCCTGACAAATACCTTCATGTAATTTTTTATTCACCAACATTTTTTCCATAAAATAAATTTGCTTAATCATATTAAAATTTGCCACTTTAACAATTCACCCTTAATTATATATTTATACTTCTTTGAATATAGAATCACTATATAAACATTACATTATAGAACTACTATATCAATGATATAGACGAATTAAAGGTTATTATGGTTATATTTATAAAAAAAGGTTTCACATAAACACGTGAAATAACAATCAATCACCAAACCACAATATGAAATGGGAAAAAAAGACTAAGATCTTTTAACCCTAACAAGTGGACTTCGTCAGAGTTCAAAACTCAAGTGAGTTTTTCGTATGAAAAATATGAGAAAAAATGAAAATATGAAAAATATTTGAAAACATTTTCTACGAAATAGGTTTTAAATAAAAACCGAAATCGTATCATTGTAAGTTCAATTTGAACCTGAAGAACTGATCGAGTACTCATAAATTTCATTTTATACTAGATATATGTATATATAACACAAAAAGAGCGAAAACATTTACTGGGAACAGTATTTCGTACTGCAGTTCGTCGTGAGGAAGGGACTAGAAGGGAAGAAGAAGAGGTCATTCGTTCCAGATGGACGGTAGTGAGTGAGACTACATATACCATATATGTGCGTTTGAAATATTTTGGAATGTCTTTCCCGCATTGTTACTTGATCTATAAGGGTACTTCAAGGAGTCCTCGAAGTACCAACTGTAATAAATCTGAGGCTGTAAGAGAATGATGTAATTTACAACTTGACTATCAATATTATGTAGCGAAATATTTTGAAAAGTTGTTAAATCTGAATTGTTATTTTCAGATACAAAATGAATTTCAAGGTATATTGTTAGCCCAGATAAACGTTATTTGTATAAGGTGAGTTGGTGAATGGAATGACTGATTTTCAGGGACGATTAATGCTTTATTTAAAAGGGAAATAGATTAAATTATTTAAGTTAAGTGGATATCGATGTAGGAAATGTGTTGACACGAAAAGAGCACGTACAAAACATGAATTTCAGTTTATCATTTTATCAATATTTACTGAAGGGATTTAATTTGGGAATGAAACGAAAAGAAATACATTTCCTACAGAGGGAGGAGGCAAGCAGAACATTCATGCGGGTTTTAAAATCAATCTGCTTCTACAATTTTTCATTAAATTTATTATGTATCTTTATTAAAACTTTTATCGAATAATATAGAATTAGAAGTTTTGAGCAAAACTACTTATTGATTGTGAGTTAGTTCCAAGGGAGCATAATGCTAAGAGCTTTTCGCGACAATAGCCGCAAACTTTCCTAGCTATATAGGATTGATAGTTTCAATTAAATCCTATCTAGGATACCATGGCGGGATTTATAGCGAATCCGATAACACTTCTTTTCTCCCCCAAACAAAAAGCCCAATAGATATTACTAGCCAATAACAACAAAACTCTTTTCTGATACTTCACTATGTTCTTCTATGTGTATGATGGTGGTCGAGTTGAACTTTTCCTCTTCACTATAATACTTAAAAGCATTTCATATTTACAAAGAAATGTAGCTAATACTAAAGACAAATGCTTTCAAATAGTACATCGATTTAGCAATTTGAATTCAGTAAATTAAATCAGTTAAATTTCAAGAGAAAATTTTTCTGTGATTCATACTTGAAAAGCATTTATTAAAATCTGTATAATACATATATATACAATATTATGACAACCAATATGATTTCTTTTATCATATTACAAAAGTGTTTTTGTATTACACATTTTCTCAGGTGCATGATTCAGAAAGTTATAAAAAAAATTAATAATCAAAAGGGAAATAGTTTGTGAATTGAATTTAAAAAAAATTTCCCAAACATTTGATAGTAAAGTTTTTGTTACTTCTATATCTTTGAAGTAAAATCAATGAAACTAGCTTTTCTCCCTATACTTCTAATTTTTGAATCAATTTCCGTTCAGCTCTCTCTTCTGTAGAAGTTTTACCGAAATCGAATTCTGCCTAGAGAATAATGCCTGACGTGACCTAAACCTCTAAGTGTGTTCTGACATGCTAATGTTACCTCCATTTTCCAAGAAAGTGATAATTTGTAATTTTTACTCGGCTGTTTATATATGTAAGTAATAATTATTTCTTTAAATTCTATCTTTGCCAGCATTCAGATTATGTTAATAGAATCAAACGATGTATCATTACGCATAATTGGAATTTAAGTCAGTTTAAGAGCATTTTAAATCATTTTTAATTAATCCAAATTGTTAAACTGCAGTACTAAACACGGTTATTTGAGTTTGCTTGTTTGTAAGTTGTTTAATAGAGGCCAGGCAAGCCTAGTGGTTTGCGTGCACGTCTCTGTACTGGTAGATTCAGGTTCGATTCTCACCCTGGCCTTTTGTTTCTTCAAATCTTCAGCGAAAGACACAATATTGCCTTGAGAAATGAGTATCAGAGGCTTTAAAAAGTTATTCTTTAGGTTCTAACTAATCCCCAACTGTGAACACTTTTATTTGTATATAAGTGTCTCAAAACTATGCATTAAAGATCATTTCCTTAATTATTCACTGCCACACATCTTAATATTTATATGAATTAAGTTCTAGTTTGGATAAATGTAATTTTAGTAAACTTTGGAAAACAATGCCGCACTGATGTATGTCTTAATGCATCATCTTCATAATTTTTCTACATATATCACAATAAGTTTTGAAAAACCAAATCAATTCATACCAAATCAATGGTAAATAAAAGATAATTTAAACATCTAAAGTGGAAAATGAAATCATTTCACCAGGACCAGTACTCAGAGTTTAAGCGAGCCTTCTGTTTTTGGCTTTTACAGGAACCATTTCCTGGCTTAATTCATTAAAAACGACATGAAAATTGATTTGATGTAAAAATTATTATCTAGTGGTATAAATGGTCGTTTTTTTTTTATAATTAAAAAAAAAATCTGATTTACTTGAAATTCAGTTTGGATATCCTACAAAGACCACAAAATATGTATATTAGTATTTTAAACAAAAAAACCGTCATTTAATTTTTATTATTATAGTTTTTCATCCCGGAGCAGCCGGGACGGGCTGTTATTTGTTGATTCTGGTTGTTTAAACCTTTTTTCTTGCACTGGAGTGCAATATGCAAGTGAAGTTTTGGCAGGAAAGTTCTTTACCACAGTTCTTTTTATTCCGGCTTTGCCTCTACCTGATAAGATTGGCTGGATGAGCCACGGGTGAGAACCAATTTTCTGAAGGGTTTTGAAGTCACTTCCCCCAACTAGCTTCCTTCTTCATTAAACTTTCAAAATGAGTTTGTGAAAGTAGTAAACGAAATGAAATAAATTCTGGACATTTTGTAACAAAAAACAATTATTGACTTTTTCAACATTGAAACTTCTGTAAGTTCAACTTAACCATAAGATAATGGTTAATGACCTCATTCTCATGTGTTACCTCCCTCATTCTTTCCTCTACTTGTAGCCCAGTTCAGATAAATATAAATTACTTATATAAAATACCGATCCCTTTCAATCCGGATTTTAGTAGAGAACATTCAAACGCACTGTAATTGACAAATTCTTCATTTTTTGTTCGCTATTGTCTTTTTATTGTCATTTCAGACGTAAATTAAATCTCAGGTTTGAAATTTGTGTTTCATCGTTGTATTCTATATAGTGTGTCCTCTGTAGTTCTAGTTTGCCCTATAATGTCTTCTTTAAAATTTTGGTAACTGTTGTCGCATGGTACAGTCTTCTCACATTTTGTTAAGAATGTAATCCTTACACTTTATTGGAAATTGCATATATTTTTATATAAATTTAAAATTTTCCCTCTCTAATTTGTATTTCTTAAGAAAGGAGTGTATTTTTATAATACACTGCATACTGATTATTATATAATATTTAACAAAAATTAATTGTTCATTATTATAATAATAAATAATTAATTAATGATTATTACGCACTCTTACATTGAATAGTAATATTTGTAAGAGAATTAATGTCTCATTTATTCTCGAGATAATGTCTAAAACTTAAATAGTGATAAACGGAAGTATAAAACAGAATTCAGTAGAAAAAAAAGTTTATTTTCACAATGTTTTTTTATGTATAACATCGAAATGAAAAATTTACATCAACCACTGTTTATACAGAGTATTGCAAAGTGATTTACCAGTATTAATTAATTAATTAATTCTCAGAAAATCGGTGACATAAAAGCAACCTTTAACATCTATAAATAAAATATAAATGAAATAATCAGGGTTATGAATTATATTTTACCTCAATTGTAAAAATGTAATTTTTTACTGTTTGATAATAAATTCTAAATAAGACGCATTATTTGTTTGATTCTTTTATTACGCTTTTGTTTAAAGAATCAATGGATATGTGGATGAGATTGGGGTGCAATTATAATGATATGTTGCAGTGGAGTTGAGTAGAGACTGAACAACTAATCAATGTCACGAATACAACTGGACTAGGACCGTCAATAAATCACTACTCGGGAGCTTATATCGAGTTTCATTTCCTCATTATTGATAACCTATAACTGACCTCTATCCCTCAGATTGATAAATCATTGCGTTAAATCGCCCACACTGTGGTCAGTATTCCCTAATCTACTTCTCTCTTATGATGCAATGAAAATAAAAACACAAGAAATAAACCTTTTGAATATTACCTTAGGATTGCCCTGGATAATAATAATTTTTATTGCTAAATTTGAATAATTTATGCTAAAAAGCTAGAAATGATGATATGTATAAGTCATAAATAACAGAAAAATGGTTTCAAAATGGTTAGGAAAAAGTTGAAGGGTTTTGGATATTGTATGGTTATTTACATGTAACAAGTGTAAGGACACTGGCAAAAATAACTAAAATAATTGTTTCAATAATTAATTAAGCTAATGTGACGACCTAACGGTACAGAATCTTTGATGAGGAGGAAATAGAGACGTTATCTATTCGGAATAGATGGAAATGTCGGAAGGAGTAAAGCTTTAAGAGCATCTCAGTAGACATTAGCCTTATTACTCCTGCATCTGAGTCCAGTCACCTTTACCTAATTAGATTCCTGCATTACTAGAATTATTTAGAGTGAAATAACTTTCTATGATTAAGTGAAGTTATTTGGTTTTCTTTCGAGTAATTCTTCAATGATTAGTTTATTTTTTCAAAATAACTTCCTTTGAAATGTGGTCACTGTTTCACACTCAGCTCTGTTGGTTATGTACAAATGCCTCTACAGAAGAATTTTTTCGTTTTTATTTCTTTTTTTTATGTGAAATCCCATTAACAATTTAAAATTCCACTGATTGTGAAGTGATTTCTTTTCTGATTCAAGATGCAAAGAAGCCGGTATTTAACGACAGATTAATCATGTTTATGGATACTATACCATGATCTGCAAAAAACTTAGAATATTTTCAAAGCATTGATTGACCACTTATTTTTTCATTCTGTCATGTGTTCTTTCAAGTTTCAAGACGTGTTAATTAAGAAATTGTGTCAGAATCGTTATAGAATTGGATATATTGCTTTCTCTGGGTGTTGAAAATACTGAATAAGTTGCATAAAATGAGTGTTGTCAGCATTATTGTCAACTTCATTTCTTCTGAGGTCCAGTGAGGACTATTTATAGCTGAATCACTATCTTCCAAACATGGGAGGCCCATGTTACACCGAAATCAAAGTAGCTATTGTGGAACAGACGCATGGAACATCACGGAAGAAACTTATTCAGCCTGCTAAATCATGTGTACTGTGTCACTGTGTTTCTGGTAGTCAGCAAGGGTTATTTGAGAAATTTCTGTAACACATGATTAGATAATAAATAAATTGTCAATACAATCGAAAACAAAAGACGTGGTGAGGCCTGCAAGAGCTTGCGGTTGCTTCATGACAATTCTTCTCCACAAGTGGCTATTCGAACTCAGAATGTATTACATGGCTCAGGCCAACTTCAGCACTCATGTAGCCCTATGGTGTCCAGTGACCGCCACTTGTTTCCTAATCGTCAATCCTGCCATGATGATGACGAGGTCAAAACGACCGCACTGCACTGATTCGCTAATGCTGCAGCATGTATTGAGTTAAAAAACTTTTTTTACTACATGGTAAGTTTTAATTATATTAAAAAGTCGAATTAGATGTATACGTTAATGAAAAAATATTATTTTAAAACTATTCTACCGGTGTGTTTTACATCAAAATGATGTTTGATTTAAAAATACAGGGCGTACATTAATCCAAGTGAGAAAACAGTAATTTGTTCTCGACACCCATGTCTGTCACGTGTAGGTTGAATTGAGTGATATGGTAACTGTCACGGCGAAATGGCCAAGTTGGCACGCCTCCTGCATCCAACCATAATTAAAACTCGTCAATATTTTAACCGCTTTCTCATATATAATTAAAGAAATTCCTAGCGCACTTATAATTTATTAAAATTAAAAAAATATTAGAATTATAAACAATAAGTGCAATTTGTTATACTTATAATCAATTATTGTGGTTATAATAAATTAAAATTGATTATACTCCGTTATAACCACATTGATTTGTTTACATGGAACTTAAATTACTACCTTCAAGTATATAATTTAGTATTTTCCTACTAATTTATATAGCATTAATGAGTGAGGTTTTTTTTAGGAGTTAAGGTAAACATACTTTACTGTAGCAAAAATACTGTAATAAATATTTTTTCTGAATTACTTCTATCTTCAATACTAGAGTGTTACCAGTCATGAAAAATGCTTATTTGTACAGTTGATGCTCGACCTGGTCACAAGACGCAAGAACTAATAGAACTCTCATACAGATAATTCAAAATAAATGTGCACACCTTTGTATGCCAGAAATGTGGATATTCAAAGAGGCCTCAGGTTAGAATCAATAGACGAATTCACAAATAGACTGGTGACCAATGAGGACACGAAAATCCCACTCCATTCAAACTACCTTGTTTGGAGCCCATCCCTAAGAATTCCCCAACCACATCTATCACAGAGGCTGTTGTTGAAATAGAAAGTCAAACCCTGAACTGAAAATTCTTTAACGACTCAAGAAGACCAAACAACCACAAAATCATGTATACTGACAAACTTACAATCATAGCAGTATTATAATTCAGCAGTAGTAGGTCCGTGACTTGGAACTGCTAATTACAACGCGCACTGCAGTGCGCGGAAAGAATCGTTGGCCGTTGGTGTGCAGTTCATTAATATTTATTGTATTAAATTTTACCCGAGTATCCTATAGTGCAGTCATTGACTTACACGGGAGGAATTCTTTCTTAATTTATCCTCAAAAATATAAATAGAATAATAAATGTAGTGGCGTAGCAACTACTTTTGCTTTCGTAAACGTAAATGCACAACCAAATCAATTCTGTTTAATAGATTGTTTATCTATTATACATAAGTATAATTGTAATGAACATGAAGATTTTTACAACAGACGTTTGTCTATTTTTTACTAGATCGAATTCTAATTGGTGTTAAAAGATCTAAAATAGTGCAAAAAAATGCACATTGTTATGAGATGAAAGTATGACGTCATTTCCAACTTATACTATTTTTTCCCTAATTGTTTGGTCTATGTAATTATAGGTCCATGTAAATTATAGAATATGTATATATATAGATATAAGGCTGTGTCTTTAAAATCTAGGAGGAGTTCGGTAACAAACATAAAAACGCTGCTACGTTATTAAAGTCAATTTTTTTGAACTATTATAAGTTGCTTGAAATTTTCAACGTATTTTACTTGTAGGCAAATGTAATATTTTTTTTTAATTGCTTCCTTCTATATTCATTAATAGAGTGTTACCAGTAAACAATAAATTATTTATAACATTTGAATAAATAATTCAAAATAATACTCTATTGTATTATTTTAAATTAATCTATCTTAATGTTTGTATACAAAAACAATCCAAGGGGACAATAGAAAATTAAAAATAAAATATGGTGACCTAGAAAAAGTGAATACAGTAATTGAAGGGAATAAATATTCAAATATGCTGCATATTCGAATGTTATTTGTGTACGCGTGTGCGTATAAAAGTAATTAAGCGACCCAAAAACTTGAGATGGCATTACTTGTAAGCCCAGGAGTGCTATTCAAAGAGGTTGTTCTAAAACATTGCTTCAACTTTTTTCATTTACTCCAAATGGTGTAAAATATTTATACCCTAAAGAAGATGAAATAGATGAATGTTAAATAGGGCAACAAAAAATTAATTTCTACATAAATTTTATTGAATAGTGGTCTGCAATACAAATAAAAAAGCTATGTAAACTTTTCATGAACTGTGAGAGTTATATTTGATGAGGTCACGGGAAAATATTTTAGCAGAGCACAGAAGGGTTGCACAGTATGTTTTTATTCATTGTTTAATTACTACCCGTGCTGAAAACATGCATTTCACGTGAAAACCAATTATTAAAGGGTGCATGCTATTTCTATTACAAAATACAGCTTTTGTAGCTGTTGTTCGAAAAATATCTTGAATAGAGCAAAAGATGTTCTCTATACTGTTAGATGCATCAGTGTCAGTCCCAATTTATCTTCATAATACCTGATTCCATAGGAAATAACTTTCTGAATTGAGCAGGCTAGCCAAGCTAATGAACAGAAATGAGACAGACTTACAATTCTTCTGGCCATACTATACGATAATTTGTTTGCTCAGTGAATCTCTCATGATGAGGTGCAAGCCATAGCGCTTTCTACAGCAAAGTCCGTGGTAAAGGCAGCTATTGGAAACAGATTGACACACACTAAGATCGGGCCGAGCTGTATCAGCAAGTACTTGGCAATAGACAAGCCAAGTAACTGGCTTTCATAGGAGTCCAGGTTAGCCCAGTGGCAACGGCTGACCTCTGGAGGTAGTTCCGGGGTTCAATACTTACTCTGGCTCTCGATTTATTCCCGTGGAAGGTGAATATATCTGAGTATGTCATACGTCTGAAAGAACGTTAAACCGTCAGTCCCGACCTGTACGATGTGAGGTACTCGTTAAAGATCCCTACTCAAAATACACTTGAGTTAAGTTAAATTGAGGACTCCCTAGGTAAGAAGTTCATTGTGTGGTATCACAAAGGGGCAGTGTTTGGCCTGTGTGCGTTCCCTTGTGGGACTGCCTGTGCACCTAACCTAACCTAACTGGATATCATTATTATCCATTGTGGCCATCTTCAAGCACATCTGCTTGAACGTGACCAGTGTCCACTATGTTCAGACATTCAACCCACAGTGTCCATGGCCCAGAACATTCAAACGGCAGAATGCTACCGTTTTGAACCGAGGAAAAAATGATGCGACAAGTCTAGGCCTGATTCGCCTTCTACTTCTTTCAAGACCTGATTCAGAAAACTGATCTTTACGTATAGTGTATTCGTAATATTACATACAATATTAGAATTGGTGAACTAATGATAAAGAAGACACACCTTTCGTCTACCTAAACAATAGTGTCAACGGGGGTTTGAACAAAAAACCCATTCTTCAAGTAAGCAGAGAACTCTGTCCTTAGAGATAAATAGCAAGTAAAATTATTAGAGCAGAATATGAGTAATTTCGAAGCGTATAAATTCTTGCAAAATGTCCTTTATAATGTTCAAAGGTAATTTTCTCTAATCCACTGTAATAGATATTTTTCATTCAGATGTTCGCGCTTAACAGCATTATCTCTATACTTGAATTAGGACAAAGGTGGACCCAAATTATTAATCACTTCTGATTAAGCATTAAAGCCGTATATTGTGGCTTGAGGCTCGTGGTTTACCATAGAATGCTAATAGACTGTAAATTTTCATTACAACGGCTGATTCATTTGTTGCAAGGTATCATTTATAAACTCTTCCATGCCAGATACAATGGAACAACTTTCAGACCTTCATTAAATAATCTATTTTACAGCATGAATAGAAGGCTTTGACGCATTTATTTAACAATGTGTTTAACAAACCAGTGGGATCAGCTTACTTCTCATAATAATTAAATTGGTAATGAAATTGTTCTTGTGAATTAAGTATAGCAGCTCATTCAAAGTGTTTTTTATTTTATTTATTGTCACAACCATAATTCCACTGTTATTGGACTTGAAGGCCCTCTTGTACAGACATTTTATTTCTATAACATTTATTTTGAATGCATTTTACAACTACTTGCCGGTATATTTGGTATTCTATTAAATTTCTTTGGGATAGTGCATACAGACAAATTGATACTATGCATGGGCTTGCAGGCTGCTTACAAACCCTCGGTTCTGCTACCTCGGTACATTTTGTGCTGTGTCTTACTATCACAGAGAGCAGAGAAGGGTACGTATACCTTCTCTGGGGCACACGTTAGTAAACAAACCTTGGCTACTACATAGTTAATGCTTACTTGACAATTACTTTTCGAAATGTGAGTTCGCTGCTGTAAGTCCCAAACATATTTTTACAAACTTATACCTCTTGTGCATAAGGAAGCAACTTCCAGAGTAGCCACTCGACCGGTTTCGCTCGTTGTGCTTCCTGAGTGGGATTGATAATAACCGAAGGTCTTGGGTATTATCACTCCCAGTTGAAGATGCACGACTTGGTAAACGGGTTGGGCGTCTACAACAACTCATGAGGTCTGATGTTTTATAACAATATGATGTTTACTAAAGATTTTTATATTATCATGTATTTATTCATAAATAAAGATAACAATAAATTTCGAATGCCTGACAAGAAGTAACTTGTAAGAAATAATTACAGTTCAATTTTGAACTATTTTCAGTAGATCTAATTGATATGATGTAGTATGAGATTTGATGTAAATATTGATGCTAATAGTAAGATGATTGATAAATATACATTGGACAATATATGAAGTTAAAGTAAGAGAATTAATAGAGTGGTGTAAGATATAAGAGTGCGTTAAACGTTTTGTATAAAGTAACCGTTACATGGAACACAGTTGCATCATACATGAACATGGTTTTATAAAGTATTCTATGTGAGTGAGCGCCTAGTATTGAAACTTGTAGAAGACAGGCCTCAAATATCCTCCAGGATTAACCAGAACGTGTGCGAGATGCTCTGATACATACGAACTCCGACTGAAACGACTCAAGTATGGTTAAGCATATGTTTTTTTTTCCAAAAAGATGTAATAAAAGATGTATGGATACCTGCGCAAGGAAAAGCATTAAGGGCAGAGATGTTAGTGGGTACTGCATTGCCAGTACCAGTGACAAGTCGAGGACGGTAAGTACCCATCATGACGGCCTTTCAAACCACGACCGAGAAATGTTTCCAAACTCAATAATTACGTCTCGTTACAATTATTTAGAATGAGATGAATTGAAAGACCAAAGGATGAACCATGTAGAAAACTCATTCCATATATGTTAAAGTACTCAGATAAAAAACCATCATAGTTAGTTGGTAAAATTCATGAATTCCGGTCAGACGAATCATTTCAACATCACGGGATGCTGACTAAATAGAATCGCTTTTTCTCAGGAAAGGAATATTACGGCTGATTTAGCGTTTTCAAACATTTTTTACAGTAACCCTTTACAAAACCTGTATTTAGTAGAACAACCCAGCATTCTTGTTATTTCATCAAATATACTGTTACCCAGGTTTTCTTATTTATCTTGACAAAAACTATTGTTTTTGTCCAGACTACACTTGTTACTTATTTACTGAATCACAGTATAATGATTATTACTTTACACAACTCGCTTATAATACGTCTGTTGTGATTATCAAATATTAATTACAAATCATATCAATTTGTTGGAATATTTTCATCAAATGAAATATTACCATTATTTAAATTAAATAGTCCTAACTCACTCCAGTGTTACGCATAATTAAGTAAAAATAAATGCAACAATTAAATATACTAGCAATGCTGATTATTATAATTCATAATTTTTTTCACGTCTATGTGATTAGTATTATTCTGATTTTTTTATTATTAAAGTAACGATCATCTTATTTATCCGGTGAACTACTACATCCGGTTTGTAAGATCCATGTTTATAGAATTCTTATTTTCATGTTATTTATTTTAGAACACATTTTAAACTTAGTTTCAGTTGGCTTAGGACAGTGGTTGCGTGAAAAGCTGTTGCAATATTATATTTAAATAATTAATTCGTGCTGAATGAAAATTCGAATTGTAGCTCTGACTATTTCAGTGTTACATAATCCTTTTTGTTTAGTTCAGAGTTTCATTGTAGATCATTTGTTTCAACTGAGCGGTTTAGTCAATAAGGTGGAATATTTCTGTTATTTTAACCCATAATTTTCTCCATTAATTCTTTCCTTGATTAATTTTTTATGTACTAATGTCCCATTCCATTTTTGTATATTGTGTTTCATATATGAATTTTATTTTTTTTTCGGTGGATTATTGATAAATAATTCACCCAAGCCATGATACTCACCCAGTTCATGCTACTACCCAAACCATGATACTCACTCAAGCCATAATACTCAACCAAACCATGATACTTACCCTAGCCATAATACCTAAGCTGTAATACTCACCAAATCCTTGATATTCACCCAATATATAATACCTAACCAATCCATGCTACTCCCTAAGGCATAATACTCGCCCAAACCGTGACACCAACCCAAGTAATGATACCATGATACTCTCAGAATGTCTTGAGTGGCCACATGTGGGACCAATGTCATGTTCATTCAGGGTAATGTTCTTTAGATAAGTAGATATCTGATATAGTAGAGACTGACAGATTATGTCCTCGCCGGCACACTCTCTACGTTATGTTCTACCTGTTGCTCAAAATAATGGTGACCGAGATCGTAATTAATGATAAGATAAAATGAGATTAATTAAACTGTAGATTGAGTAAGGGCCCGCTAAGCTACGGCTCGCATGTGAAGTACTAATGGTAAATAGACTAACCATTGGACCCCTTCGGTAGATGGGATTTAAACTTAGGTTAGATATTGGATTGAGGGATGAATGGAGTACATTTGTTTTCAACGCGGTCACTTCACTTCAGACATTCACCTTTAGCGCTTCTCTAGGGCTATCTTTAGTTATGAGCTATTCGACATCATTCTTCCGCATGAATAATATAATCATGGCTTAGATTCGAAAGACTAATCTTCAATATAGAACGCAAGCAAGCTGTTCGACTACACATGACCTGTGGATGAACGATTGAATCAAAATAAAGGACATTTGCTTTTTAGGAGCTTAGATCATTAAGAGCTTTGAGCTCCTAAATTCTTTTATCCGTTATAAGGAATAAGAAAGAGTTTTGCAAAGACAGAGCAAGTTTGTTTAAGCCTCTTGGAGTGTTTTTCCTCCAACGCTGGTTTTTAATTCATGAGTGCCCACTGCCTTAGGCTGGAATACAGTGCTACCATCCTGTGGTCTGTTGGCTCCAATTTATCATTCTTCTCCTGACCGAAGGTTTGCATTATTGAATCCCCGCCTCTCCTGGAAATTAACTTGTTCTTATTGGTTAGTGTCAAATATACTTATCTGAGCTCGCTTCTTTCGACTAAATCTTTCAGCAGAGCATCTTACAATTGTCTTAACATTAATCACATTCAATGCCTTCATGTCTAAAGAATTTAAAATCAACTCACCGCTTTTTATAAAATTGAAGTCCGATTTAACAACAAGATTTAAAAAGAATATTTATTTATTATTATTTATTAGCCAATTAGGGCTGTTGAGCTATTCGGTGATGCGCTGACCAGTAGAGTTAAGACGAACCATATAGATCGTTTAGTTAACGCAGGAGGGGATACCACGAGCAGACGTGCATTTAAGACTAAATAGTTATAATCTAAAAGCATTTACCTTCAATAAAGTTTCATAATTAATATGATTTTAATATGAACATAATAAAAATATCTATGTTCTAATTTTACATACATCCATGCAAGTTGGAGACCCCAACGCCTCCAACTGTCTCTGAACCATTGCGCTTGGTTTCCCTCTCTTATCTCTCCTGAAGACGGTTCAAACCAAAAATTAGAGACTGTAAGTGTGTGCTTTTAATTTCTGTTTCTTTTTCTACATTGAACCATATACATATATAGTCTTTTCAGTGTCATTTCGGACTCTGACGAAGACTACTTGTTTTGGTTGAAAGATCTGAGCTATTTTTCTGATTTCTTACTATGGTTAGACGTTGATTTTTGTTCCACCTGTTTACTGAGAAATTTTGGAATAAAGAAAATTTACAGTGTCTTTGACTGCCCATTTCTTTCTCATTTAGTCTATCTATTCAACTCGTTAAATATAAACGAGCAAAGACGGTTTTCTCATTTTTTAGCCTAACTCATAGGAAACACTGCTTCAAACATATCATTGTATTTATACAGACCTCCATTTCTTCACAGTATTGCAATAAATATATTTGAGAATGTACTGCTTACTCAGGAAAAGATAACATATTTGCCTTAAATTTCACACGACCTTTTTTTTTACAAAAAACAAAAAAAATATTTAGATTGACAAGTAATCTATCTGTTAGGGTATTGTGTTGTTCGTTATGAATCAGTTTTCAGACTGTTTGTTTATTATATGAATCTAAAAGATATTAAAACACAAAAAAAATCTGAAATTGTCTACACTCAACTTCAGATGCGCATTTTAGCCGTTTAGTGTCAAAAAACATAAAATTGACTTTAACGCCCTTTGGTTCATGTAATTTTGAAAAGATTTGTTCCAACTCATTCCCCACATAATACTCTATTTTAAATGCACTTCCATTCTGATTCGTCAAACACTATGGCTTTCATAGTCGTCAGAAGCTTTCAGATTATATCATAAGTCAAAATTTTTCATTTTATTAAAAAAAAAAGTTTTCTGTCAGATCTTCTGTTTAAAAAATCTGAGAATTTTTCAGTAATTGCCTTTGTAGCGTCTAAGATAATGCCAAAATTTGAACACTGTAAAGTTAGTAGTTTATGATGAAAAAAAAGTTAGTAGTAGTCTAAAAACACATTTGACCAAAAAAATTAATTTTCTCATCATGCATAATTGCTCCCAAACAATAGGGTTCATCTACACTATGAGACCCAATTCAGTGTAAAATATCAATTTGTTTCATCAAAAGATTCTAGACTGTGGGGTGTATAAATGCTTTTGGAAACACACCCACTTACACATACACAGACATCATCGAAAGAATGCTATAAAACGGCTTTGGGGACCTCAAAACATGTAATTTCGTCAAGATCTCGAGATCCATTTTTTTCACGATCACTACACGTTACTTATAGGAAATTAAAAAATATAATAGAAGACATGAATTATGAAAGCAAAGGAAGTAAGGACATCTGTAACTACAATCTTAAAATGAGTAACCGTAAATTTTACCTCTTGATTCGGTTATTTTTTTGTAATTAGAGAACATGATGTTTTGTTTATGTCTCCTGATTTGTTGAAGTTAATGGAGTGCCAACAACGAGTTAATTTGAGTTGTTGGGTAAAGTTTCCTATGAACCGGTGGGCCAATATTTAGTGGTTTCATTAGGAGCCCTTCACCGTAACTTGGAGCCCTATTATTCTGAATTAGCGTAATGAGTCTGACCAACTAACAGATTTAACCAACCTCTCATAAATACAATTCTCCAACAGTTAAGTGTACTTACTACTCGAGTTCTAACAGAAAATATCATCTAAGTCTACATTAAATACAACTGTATTCTCCATCTGTCTAATTCTTCCGAATCACAATATTTTATCATATATATATATGTATATATATATATATATATATTATATATATATATATATATATATGTATTATATATATATATATATGCATATATTATAATACACTTAACATTTACCGCTGTACAGTTACTAATATTAATAGCAATGTCTGTAATCAAGACATTTGAACTTTTAAAATTAAATTAACTATAAACTATAATAATTATAAATATGAATAATAGTATTTATTCACATGTATTAAATTACATATAAAATTTATATAATAATTTGCATTTCTTTCAATTATAGACTACACAAAAACCGAAAAATGTTCACTTGATGAAGTTACATTAAATTGAAATAACCAATAGGAGAGTTCTTATTATAATTTATTCTTAATTCTTAATATAACTACCTGTGTAGATAATTTAGTACTGCAATTAAACAATAAAAGTGTTATTTTAATTAATTCATTATAATATATATCTTACGTGATTGTAATACATCGTGCTTGATACCATAATTATTCTTTGTTTGTTTGAAAAAACCTTCTTTTTTTTTATTTGATAGAAATTGAAGCGCACGATTTTGATTAAAAGCACTGTGGTTCTGTGCTTTTGTCGTGAAATTTAGCATATGTATTATACATTGAAATGTGCGTAGAACTTTGTCCTTCAGTTTACAAAGTTTTGAACAATATTCTGGAATAGAGATAAGTTAAATTATAAGGCGATTAATGTTAGCAGATATATAAAATAAAAGACAGTCAAATATAGATGATGTAATTGCATTTTATAATAATCCATTACCTGATAGACTGAAATAAAAATGTTTGCATTGGTGAAGAAGAAATTAGGAAAATAACCTGAACCAGGTATAGCCTGAACGCCAGTCTATCCTTGTACCATCTATACTGTCGAGCAAAGAGGAAATCTTTGTTTATAACTAAATACAGCTAATTTATTATTAGCTATTATTCTTATTAAATGTATGTAAATTTTTAGGACCAAGAATGAGCCTCAATGAGCAAATTCCTAAGTGTACAATTTTTCTTAATTTCTTTATATATATATATATATATATATATATATATATAAAAAGTTCTATTTTCTCTTTATTCCTATATTTGATACTTTGTATTTCGTTATAGTTATCTGTGTTATATTTTCAATATGTTTCCTACACTTAGTCTTAGAGCAAATGTAAAGGCTCAGCCTAACCTTTAGGGAAAAAAACAAAGCAATGTACCTGCCTTCCAATATGAAACGGAAACACCCCATACCCTCACCCACATCCATCCTATTCCTAGTCAGTTGTACCACAGACACTCACCCTTAGGTTCGTACTCTCCTCCTTATTTTATTTTTATTTTGTACTTTAGATAACTCTCTGATGACATTGTATTTTTTAGTTAATGTCTGAAGAAGAACACAACGTGTGTTTGAAACGCATTGTTTATATGATTAAATTTTTCTATGTGGAGACCATTTCATTAGCTTTTTACCCTACAATGGTTAGTAAACATCTTATTCTTATAAAAATTCGTCATACCTCGTGAAGCGTTTTTGTAAACGCTTTTGAAAGGTTTTGTACGTTGCATATCTTCAAGTAGGACTGATGGTAGTTGAAAGAACTTGGGTATAAATACCTATTAAACAAGTAGCGTCAATATATGCCTAAATTATTAATATTGGATTTATTTACTTATTATTTGATTTGATTCTTTTATAATTTGAATAGTCATTGTCAGTCATCTTTGAGTTTTATTATTTGTTTAAATAGTGTATCCATTTAGAGATTGATCTGTTGATGTATTAAATTATCTGTGTTCTTATGTTTATATACTTCAAATTCCTCTAGTATAATTAATCTTTATCCTATTGTTTTGTCTTTATTAAAGACACTGAATGTTCAATACTGCCTGGTTCATGCCCATATTTATTTAAATGTTTACCATGGTTTGACTTGTTTGTAGAAAAAATTGAAGAAATATTGCATAAAATGTTATGTAAACATTTTATATTGTATAAAAGTATAAGATATAACTACATTTCAGGTAGTTTGACAGTTTTTAACAAAGCCATTTCAATTTCTATCGAATGTAACATAATACAGATATTAATGAAGAATCTATAATGTTACCTTCTTTACAGGTACTCAAGGTAGTGCGACTAGTATATTGTCAATGTCATTGGTTTCGGAAATGCTTCAATCTTCTCGTGGTTTTTTCAATAATCTGAGTATTTTGATCGGATTGTCAAATATTTTGTACCTACCTACTGATTTTTATGAAATTACGTATAAAAAAAATACTCAGTGTATAAAAACAGTCAGTTGAGATGGAAGTGTATGCAAAACCGGTGTAGTTTTGTACAACGTGTAAGTTGGATAAGATTTACGAGGTCGAATTTTGTATTTTTGTTTAATTTCTACTAACAACCTCTGTAGTACTTAGCCTTGTTAAATTACTTTCTGAGATAATTTTACCGGTTGAGAAATATCCATCTCTTCTCTGCTATTTTCAAATTACAAAAAAGGGATATAAAAGAGTATAATTTAATTTATCCATTTTAACATTACTGGGAAATAAACAAACAGGAAAACTGATGTTCACCTTAGACATAAAATCATTTTTACTCCCCCGTTTTTGTTTGGTATTATCAACAACCCTCTCATACCAATAGCACATGAAATAAAAAACACCCTCTGATAAAACTTTTTTGAAAACAAATATTGTTGTTGGGTTTATTAGACCAGAAGGGGAAGTAAATATAATTAGTACTTTTAAAAATTCATTAATGTTACCAAAATCACTTCACTTTTCCTACTTAATATTCATTGAATGTAAACTTCGGCTCAAACTGAAATGCATACTGGCTAATATATTGTGTAAACATTGAAAATGGATATTGCAGGGTTTTTTTTTCGATGAAATTCACTTTTTATCCAATCAAAATGAATGCAAGCGTGAAACAGTATTTCCGAAAATTTATTGTTTCTTATAATCTATCAGTTTAGCAGACTGTATTATCCATCATTACCATGAAACTGACAACTCTGATAAACAAATTTAGGCAATTTATAAAACTGATACACATTTTCTGAATTTGTTAGTATATTATTAATTCACTGATTGCAGTATAAATAAAACTATGGTAATAAACAATTATAATATTACAATATCCATATATATAAATATTATTCACGAAAGTTCGTAGGACTTAGTCCTTTCCAGAAGTAACTTTTCCTGACATTTTGCAACTAAGAATATTTTGGAATGAGATAGTTATGTGATATAAATTTTAAAGAATAAAAATGAAATTTCGTCCTTATTAAAAATCTACTTAAATTTGGCTCAATCGGTCTGGCATGGTTAACAGAAAGGAGAATAATATACGAATAACGTTCATAACTGGCAAGAAGTTATACAATAAATACTGGATTGAGTTGGATATCAGTAAGTTGATAAGCTTTTATTATTACGCACAGTCGTTCAGCCATTTCTCTTCCAACATGTTTACCTTAAGCTTTATATCATGTTACTAAATATGTTTACTTTCTTCCCTTAAATTTACATATCTCAAACAAAGACTTAGTGTTTACACATTTACTACTATCAATAATTAAATGATTTCACTTTAATCCTGAGATTTCATCTCCACCTACGAAATATACCTACTTTTACTTGTATCAGATGCAAGGAAGGTTGTGTATATTTTTCAGATCATTAAATGTATTTTTTTATGCTTTTCAATTGGTTGTATTGTGAAAACAGCTTGATCAGCATCTCATAGCAGCGTTTCATGTGTTTCATATTCTAAGAGTTTTACAAAATGTGTGGATTTCCTATTTTTCGTAAATGGCTTCAAGAAACTGAATTTATCTAAATTATAGTCTGTTGAAATGTGAATGCAGTCAACAAGCGTGTATTCATTCAAAAAGAAAGCTTTTGGATGGCTTGCCTAGCATGAGAGTTTGACCCTTTGCTTGTAGTCTGTCATCCTCGGACTCTCGACAGAAGAAGACCGAGTCGTACTGCTTAGGTAGCTGTGGCGCAGTCATTTAGAAGTGACGATGGCCAAAACCCTTGTCTAATCGCTGACGATGGTGTTACATTTAACCACCGATTGCAACGTTTTGCAATAAGCCGATGGAGCAATTAATTTTCTTGATAAACTATTTTTTGAAAAGACGTGTTTCTTTATATCCAGCTAATAAATCGGGAGTCCGATATTCTTCGTTGTCACCATCTAGAAAAGAGTTTCAAAGTCTCCTGCAGAACAGGTGTACTGACATCGAATTACACTTATTTAGTGACTCGTTTCAATGCATCTCTTAAAACAAAGCAGAATTCACAAATCGATACTTATAATAAATTGTAGTTACAGTGTTTATTAATAAAAGGGAATATAATAATCTAATTTTGATTTAGTTTAGAACTAAATTTATGGTCAATATAATACAACAGTGTTACCTCCTAAATCAGAATTGAGTATAGCGAGGTATAAATGTATTAATGGTATTTCGAATCCATCACTGTAATAAATGGTAAGACTGCTCTTAGTATTGATTACTCTAACGACTTGAGCAATTTGTAATTGTACGGATATCTTAAAAATATATTTTTCTCAGACAGACTTCGTGCTTATAAATCGTAACCGATAGCAAATCTTCTAATTATATGATCTCTGGAGATGTAAAGATTTTCATTGTGTGCTTTTATTAAATTCATATTCATACTCGTGTTGAAACCTTTTGTATTGAAAAATATGTTCTAGATCCCTTCCGTCACATTCAGTTCCGAACAAACCTTTTAGCAATTTCAACTAAAGCATCTTAGAATAATTCTACTCTAATAATAGAACTTTATTTTGAAAGTACTTAGAAAAAAAATTTGAAAATTTTTTAGTTTATTATTCAGAAAAATTTTTTTTTTTTTTGTTGATGAAAAAAAAATCCTTATTTTTTCAGAAAAATGTTCAATACATTTTGACCTGTTAACTTGGTTTCTAGCAGTTTAGTAAATATTGATGTATAAAAGTTAACATACTTATGTTTCCAAAAATGGTATTTTGATAAATCACAAGATAGTTTTATGAAAGAAATAAAAATATATTGAATATAAGTACTAATGTTCAAAGTTCAACTGCGTACTGAAGAAGGTCTTAATAATTTACAAGTGGTTGAGTTTCTAAATGAATTCGCTTCGTGCATCTTAAGTCTGCTTAATTAGTAAAAGAGGGCTAAAAGAAGTCGATAAAGCCTAGTGGCTCAGTACTCTCAGGAGCTTTCCACTGGACGAAAAATGTTTATAAACACCCTCCATTAAACTGTCTTGGCAAATATTCTCGATTTTATAAGAAGAAAGAATGAAACTCAGCTCATTCAAATGAAATCCTACCATGAATGGTGTATATTTCAACTGTATACGTACAATTTATTGTTAAATTCCATGTTAATTTTTTTTTTACTAAAGAAACAGTCTTTTAATCGAATATGTAGTTATTTTATGTAAAATAAAGTGTTTGATTTATGGATATCTTAGATAAAGGAAGTTTACCTAAGTAAATTAATAAATATATTTATAGTTTACCATAAATTTAAGGGCGTTTGCTGTTAAACTTGATTTGGAATTCGTATACTATTATTTAATTGAGTACTAACTATGACGTCTGTCGCATCCAGAGTGTCATTTGTTGATATAAATTTACTTTAAAGTAATATTAAATTTATTGAATTAAATACAACTTCTCTGTATATAATGATTTGTTGCTTGTTGGTAAATTTGTTTCTTTTCTTGACAATGATACTTGTAATCTGTCACTGGGAAGAAATATGACTCAAGATTAGTCCTTTAGGAAGTATCGTCTCATACACTTCACTCATTGTATGTCTACAGCTGAATTTTTACACTCGGCAGCCGAAATAATAAAACTTTTAATTGGACAGTGCGTTAAGTTGATGGGCTCCAAGTCTGTGCGATGTCAAATACTCGTTAAAGATCCCTCCCAAATACAGTTGTGTTAGGCAAAATGTAGGACTCCCCAGGTATGTAGCATCATTAGGGCGATGCAATATTCCCTTGAGGAGTCAACGTCAGAGAGAGGTAGCTTTCTAGCAGCCCCTAAATCCCACCAACAAAAAATACTCCGATATTTCTTTACATTATAAGATAGATAAGTTCTCGTAAAAAATATATAAAACCGATTCATATATTTTGTATTTCATATACTTGTATATTATTATACAATACCCGTACATTTCTGGAAAAAATTCAATACTAAAAAAAACAGAAAAATATGTCATGAAGAATTATTTTGAAAGATGCTAGAAAAATATATAGTATGGATTTTCAATGACATCAGAGGTCAACTATATAAGATTTTGGTTGAGGGTCATTTCAGAACTTGTGACTTAAGAGTATCACTTACTTTTGGAAAGGAAGCGCTAAATTGATATGCAAAACTTGTTCTTTTCTACAAGTTGTAGAAATTGTGAAGTTTTTATATTGGACAATCAAGTTTAGTACATTTATTTGTTTACAAGAGGAAAGTAATTTCCGTTGAACTAACATTATTTCCTTGAACAGAAATATATGAAAGGTTTTGGTTAAGAAGGGTCCGAGCAGAAATGGCAGTTGTAAAAAGAAATCTGCCTTTAGTCGGAATTGGTCGACTATAACTCAAGAGCAGTGCTCTGAATTCGACTATAGTAGAACAAAGGAGCCTTGGTCGCGCTCCCTTGTCCTTTCTATTTACGACTCGCCAGCAGAAGCGTAATGTAAGCCGATCGGACGATATTAAACGGGCTGCCGGCCTTCACAGTTATCCTGAAACCTTAATTAAAATCGATAGCAGCAGCGCCTGGACCGTCTCCAGCTCACACAGTCTACTACCCTCCTCTTCAATTACCCTCCTCTAATTGGGTCTTTCCAGCCGGCTCTATTCATATTCCACTTTGTCTAAGCTTACTGTTTTTCAAAATTGTTAATTATTTTATTAAGTTTCTTAATGAATCAAGACAACTTCCAACAATCCACCTCCCTCTTTTCAGCTAAAGCAGCTTTCGATTTACTATTCCATTTGAAGAATTGAAGCGTATAAATTCATTCATAAAAAATGAACATCGAACAATACATTTGTATAGGTAGTTTATCACTTCAAAAATGATGATCATGGCCATACACATACATAACCAAAGCTAATTCTAATAAGTGATAAATATTCTAAGGTGGTTTTACAAGAAAAACAAATTCCTCGATTCTCTCCAAAGACGTTATACTATTATTTCATTCCATTTTGTTTGCAGTGTTCGTCTTAACTTACTACTGCTAAGATGAAAATATCATAGACGTATTTTGTTAGTACTTACCACAGAGGTTAGTGTAAGTTACGTTAAGATATGAATAACTGTCTCAGTCCTCCAACTCGCTTTGGAGTCGGTCTAACGACTCCATACAAATAGGACCACCACAACAGGATACGAAACTTGACCAACACCACGTCATTCGAGCCAGACCAACACCACAATATACGAACAAGACAAACACCACATTATTCAAAAAACGAACACCATTCAAAACAGTCCAACACCACAGCATACAAATAGGACTAACACCACATCATTCGAACCATTCGAAGACAGAACGAATTGACCAATATCAAAGCTACGAATTAGCACAACATACAAATAAGACTTATACGACATTATGGGAAAAAAAATATTAAATCAGTCGAAACCGTGCCTTTCTTTAATATACGAACCAGACCAACACCACGTCATTCGACTAACAACACAACAATTTACGAACAAGAGACACACATCTATTCAAAAAGATCAACACCATTAAGCATTTCCAACACCACATACTAAGTTGACTAACACTTATTTCATTCGAACCATGACAAACCCATCAAACGAATTTGACCAAAATAAATTATAAAAAATAAAGCTAATTTTTACCGACCTTAAAGCTTTTTCCTTCGGTTATTTCATTAATCACATCATCACTTCTAACCTCAAAAAATACAAAATATATACCTAAGCATTCGAAGAAGAACTTTTTAACTTTCAACGATCACACCATCCTATTCAAATAGGCTTATAGGGCATTATGGGTAGAATAAAAAATTATTTAAATAGGCTGATGAATAGAATGTCTTTCTTTTAGGTATAAACCATGACAATCAGATGATAATTATGACGTATGAAATATCTATAACTTTACGAAATATTATAAAATCTTAAGACATCAATAGTATGTATAATTTACTCACCTTTATTAATTATATGGTTGACAAGTATTATTTACACTAATTATGTACTTAAAATTTATAAAGTTTGCGCCTAAAATAAAGTTATAAAGAAATAAAGCTAATTTGTTCACCTGATCCTTTGAAGCTTTTTCCTCTGCGTGTTATTTCTTTTTATTAATAGCCTACTCCTCCCTTCTACCTCAAAAAATACACTGATATATTTTACTTAGTGTCATTATGGACGAGAACTTTGTTTACAAGCTCTTCATTTTAAAATATATGTAATACTAATTATGAAAATTATTTTTTTTTTAAAAAAAAAAGGAATCAGTTTATTAGATTATTATAATTGTTTTATTTTATTAGTTTTAAATTCTAAAAATAAATATGTTATTTAACATAAAAATGCAAATTAATTAAAGGATGCTGTTTTTCTGTTCCGCCTGCAGCCTGCTTTGAACTAAACCGTTTCACTTTTTGTCTCCGGGTTAATCCTTAGTCGTGAGTTAATTAAGATTAACTATAAACTTGTTCAGCATCATACCTGATATTTTTCTTTATTTCTTCAACGAGCAAGAGTCTGCTTAATCTCATTAGAAGTTGTGCAATGACTTTTTATTTTCATATGGCTATAAATTATTTCCGTAGAGTAGTATAAGTCATCGTCTTTCCAATAAACGGTCCTTTATTCTTGTACCTTTAGAAATCCTGTTTTTGTTTAAATGATGTATTTTCATGTAAATAAATTAATATTTGAACCCAAGATAAATTTAAAAAAAAGAGGAAAGGTTGAACTCTTTTTTATCTAAATGGGTAGGTCACGTAGTCCAGGATCTTCCAAAGAAGTTCAATAGATTGTTATTATTCAGTAAAAATGTTTTTCTCCACAGTTCAGAGTTATAGAAATAACTTAATTTTGACTTTTTTTTTTTGGAATGAAAAATGTTTGAAAGATTTGTATGGAGTAACAGTTGGATGGAATTGTCCTAACTAAAAAGTAGTAAGTTTCTGTCGGAGATATTTGGAAAAGGCAGGTTTGGTGAGGAAGTTGCTACGTGCTGCAAATGTTGGATCGGTACCGATTTATGGCTGAGAAACTCCCAATTAGGGTCTGTTTCCTTGGATCGCATTTCTCACAGCGCCTCGTAGTGGTACTCTGCAGTCTGCTTCCTTCCAGGACCACCATTTTCAGCAGTTACTTAACCCCAAGCTGTTGACCTGATATCAAGTACTCCTATTACAACTCTTCGACATTCCTACTTTATATTTTATTTTCACATCCTTATTTCTCGTTTCCTTTAGTATTCTGTAGAAATATCTTCTTCCTCTATGATCATTTTGAATTTCTATAGAATCTCTCAAACTTCTCACGCTATTATCTTATGACTCACGCCATTACTAATTTTTCCATAAAAGTTTTATTGCAGAAATTTCATTACACTTCACTTATATGAAAAAATAAAACAATTATTATAGTATAGATCCTTTAAATATATCTGTTTCAAATCAACAAGAATATTCAAAACATTGCCAAAGAGGAATAGATATTTTGATTAGTATAACGTATTTTAATCTCGATTAGTGAGGAAAATACTTGAAGTTTTCATCACAAGGATTTAATTATACAACGTGTTTCGAACACTTAGTGTTCATCATCAGGTAAATCTATCTCAGTACGGCAGTGTTGAGTAATACTCAACAAATTACTCAGTCCGCATACTGAGGCAGTGTACCTGGTGATGAACACTAAGTGTTCGAAACGCTTTGTCTAGTTAAATCCTTGTGGTTTAATACATTAAAGATTTAATGTATTTTTCCTCTCTAATCAGGAGTAAATATCACAACTGCTTAAATAGCTCGTGAGTATTTTAACCTATTTGAACAAATTTGTTGAAAGTGTAAACATTTAATGTTTTTATGAAAAACTGACGAAACAAAAAATTGTTTGGCTGTACTAATTTTAAAAACGTTACACAAAATGAATGGTACTTTAAACACCCGAAATATCGAAAATAAGACAGAAGAGAATAATAAGGGAGGATGGAAATGATTTAGTAAACAGCTGTAAAATATAATTTGAATTTTCATGAATTGTTTTATATTGTTCGAATAAAGACAACAATTCAAGAAATATATGACTTTGCAAATACTGAAAACCTTGCACTTGTTTATCCTAATAGCGGTATATTCCTTGAAATGTTTTCTCTAACACCTGTTATTACTGTTTTATATCCCACTCGTCGTAGACGTGTGAAACGTATTTACTTTTATCGAAGTCAAAATTAAATGTCATTCTTAGTGCAATTTTTTCATATAAACATGTATAAAATGATTATCGTTTAAGTTTTAAAAAGTTTTATCTGTTCAACATAATGTACTTTTTTTTCATTTGAATTTCTGGTATGATTATGCATCACTTCTAGTAAAAACTAGAAAACACATTTGATGTGTAGTATTTCTTTTATATAGACACACTATAAATACACGTTTTGCTTTTGTAGTAGTTATGGTGAACATTTATCTATTGCTTGGTGATTAAACCAAACTAGGTCATCACTATAGTCCCCTCGACCATTGTTAAGCTGTTTAAAACACTTACCCCTTCACACTTCACACACTTATCTCTTCAGCCTCTTATCCCTTCACACTTCACACACTAAAACACTTATCACTTCAAAGAGTTCTCTCTTCACACTTCATACACTTATCTCTTCAGCCTCTTATCCCTTCACACTTCACACACTAAAACACTTATCCCACCACACGCCTTCAGACACTTATCCCTTCACACTTCACACACTAAAACACTTATCTCTTCAGCCTCTTATCCCTTCACACTTCACTCACAAAACTTTATCACTTCAAACACTTATCTCTTCACACTTCATACACTTATCTCTCAGCTACTTATCCCTTCACACTTCACACACTAAAACACTTATCCCTCCACGCGCCTTCAGACACTTATCCTTCCCTTTCTACACTAAAACACTTATCTCTTCAGCCTTCAGTACACTTATCCCTTCAGCACTTACATCACGAAAACATTATCACTTCAAAGAGTTATCTCTTCACACTTCATACACTTATCTCTTCAGCCTCTTATCCTTCACACTTCACACACTAAAACACTTATCTGCTTCAGGTATCATTAAGTGTTGCCTTTTTATCAATCATTTGTACTTTTCTGTTTCAGTTGTACAATGCGCCTACGTAGAAATAAAGCCGAAATACCATGTCGTCAAAGAGAGAGATCCTGTTGTCATTCTTTGCACGGTAAGTGACAGAAATATTTTTATCAACTCTAAATAGATTCTATTGGTGGAATAGTTTTATTTATATTGAATATTTATATTTATGTTTATTTTGAAGTAGAATATTTCAATTTGAACAATTAATTTTTTTCATAACCATAACAGGGCTTCTGAACCTTCTGAACCTGTGAACCCTCCCAAGGATATTTTGCCATCTGTGGACCCCCACTCTCCCACTCCCTCCGGATATTTCAAAAAAAAACATACTTATGACCATGTGAATGTTCAAACAAATATATTTCGCTTTAGTTAAATGAAAAACTAGTTATGAAATAATTTCATTACACTTACAACGTGATGTCGAAATACAAAAGACCTTTTTACAACAATAACAAAATATTTCATAAGGCATGCTCAAGTAAATTGTAAAAAAAAATCAGTTCTGAATATAACATGAAAAAAATGTAACGGATCATCTTAAAACATTGGAACAAACTTATAACAAACAAACAAACTTATAACAAACAAACAAACTTATAACAAACAAACAAACTTATAACAAACTGAGGATATTGGGCCTTATGCTTTAATTATAATATTTGAATTTTCTAACGGTCAGCTTGCTAGGATTTGAAATATTTTTGGTTATTATATGCAGTGTTCCCAACTACCAGGTGCCAGTTTGGGCTAAAATACTTCACTCTTTCAGGTATACATAGATTTTTTGTTTCCCAATTTTTCTTATTTTACGTCAAAAGGAAAATCAAAATCATAGCAGCATTTCCTGTTACGCAATTTCTCGTTGATACATTAATCTTGTTTCGAAGTTTGTTTTTAATGATCTTTACTTGTCTGAATGCTCTATCAACATCAGCATTAGAATAAGTGACACAGTGAATGGAATAGATTGAGCAGGAATGGTTAAGAGATAAGATGACAAAGGAGTTGAGTATGCTTACAAACAGTAAACTGCTATAAAGCAAGCCAGAAAACACTATAGTAGAGGAAAGAGTTTTTTTTTTTGAGTAATTACCTCTTTTTATAGCAACAATTTGAGAAAAATAAAGATGAGTTAAAACAGAACAAGTTATCTTCTCACTCCGTCTGTCAGATCAAGCATTGGACGTTGTTTGAACGGGTTCTCAACGAGCCTTTCAACTTGATTGGAATCAGATATTTGCAAAGAAGTTGGTCATTTTGAGTAGATACTATGCATAGAGACAAAGATATGTATAAAATAATCAAAATGAGCTATATATTAAATATTTACAGAGATTTTCTTGTAAATATTAGATAAGTATCTTTAACACTAAATTGTATAAAAAAGCTATAAATACTCATATAATAAATATAATATTTATTATAGTAAATATTTAACTATATTAATAAATAACTATATTTAAATATAGTATACTGCTATAAATGCTCAACTCTAATTACCCTTGAAAAATAGTCATATATTGATTTTAACTTAATTTTTTTTAAATTACTTTCTAAATTTCAATCGTGGTAGCAGTTCAAATCTGCTTCCGATTTTATAATTTGGTGTCTGACTTAAAATGAATGATTTGAATTATGACATTTTTATTTTTTCTTTATTAATACAAAATGTTAGTTTAATATTGAAAGTCCAATTGTTTATGCTGCCCTGGCTGATTTATGTTTTAAAAATATATGTGTTTTTGAAATTGAGTAAAAAAATGGAACGAGTAAAAAAAAATTTAGCATAGCATATAGTTTTTTATAATTTCATATAGTATTTTGCTATTTAAATTGTTACTGGAAGTTATAAATGTATGACTAAGTTACGGTATGAAAGAATGATTTCTTTTGAGGAAAGAAAAAAGAAGAGAGATGTGGTGCTTGCATGGATTACAAGACAACTATTTCCAAACTAGATGTGAATACATATGACACACTTTTGTTTGAATCCGAGTGAAGGAGGGAGAACAGTTAAGTGACAAAGCAAGTATGACTCTTTTAGTTTGCTACAAAACGTTAGGTATTGAGAAAATAATGTGTTATTCAAGTAAATTAGGAATTGAGAATACAGTAGATCTCGCAGTACGAGTTTAATCCGTTCACAAAACGAGCTCGTATTGCGATTTACTCGCATTGCGAAGCAATTTTTCGCATTGAAAATAACATGAAAACAATTTAAACAGAAAAGGTGCAGTTTGAAAAAATAAACAATACAAGTACTTGTAAGATGAATAATATTACTTGAACAATAAATGTATGCAAGAAATAATCATGTTTTAGTAATCAAGTAAACTTAAAACAGAGACGATCTAGGTGTGAGGAAGACAATCACTCTTACTACGAATTTTTACTGGTCGTATGAGAGGATAATTCTTACGAATGGGTGCTCTTAAAGCGAATTGCTCGTAGAGGATCACTCGTACTACGAGGTTCTACTGTATATATCTGTAGTCAAAGTAAATGTCACTAAGGAGCAAATAGTATCAGAGCCTTTTAAACTTTACATCAGCTCTTATGCAACAGCCGAACTTATAACGTAGCTAATTTGTTTTTGAACAGCCTGTGAGTTATTTAAATAAATTTGGGAAAATTTATCTGAAATTAACATTTAATATTTTTAAAGACACAATCAAAAAGTGCACTAATTGCACAAATTAATATGACTGAACAAAATGAAGTCTCCTTAATTGACAAAGGCCTGTCTTCTACTTTGACCTTTCAAAGAATTCCGTGTTTAATATTAAAAGTTCCTTATAGTTCCACGGGTTTTTTGCCTAATATTCAGTAATAAGTAAGTTTGAAGTAAATATTTTTTTTTTTTTGCTAGCGTCAAATTCAGAAGTATAGTTTTACTTTAAACTTAAAAGAAACCAGGTTAGCTCAATTTTTAACGTACTCGCCTCTGAACTGGTAGGTCCGGGTTTTGATACCCACCTCGATTTATTTACGTTGGAGGTGAATAAATCTGAGCACGTCGTCTCTCGGAGAGGATGTTAAACCATCTGTACCGAGCCTGTATGTCAGGTATCCATTAAAGATCGCTACTGTAATTACACATGAGTTAGGAAAAATGTAAGACATCCAATGAAGAATGAACCGGTCATTGTCTCGTCCATTACTAAAATAGTTGTCAAATAATAGATAAGCCACAACTTCCACCCAAAAACAGCATGAAAATCTTATAAGTGTGGGTAAACTTAGATGGTTAATTTTGGAAAAGTGAAATTTATTTAAATGAATGTCATATCGAAAGGAGTGGTAATAATAATTTGCGTGCTTATAGTTAGTGTCAGAGGTTAGTTGAAATTTCAGTTAGATGACACAGTCAGATCTCTTAGACTGGAGTGGGAGTTGTTCGGTCGTTTTGGATCATCAAGCAGAAGTAATCAGAATTTGCGACATAAAGTTTTATAAAAATCAAATAAAGACTGAACGGACTTGACAATAATAATAGACAAAAATTATGATTATGAAGATTGGAAAATATATTAATAATATAAAATAAAACATAGGCACGTTAGATACAGGCACCGTTTATTTTGATGCTATAGATACACTTAAGCAGACTGATCAGTTCTCTTTGAAGATGTACATGAGCTGAAACCGTGATCAAATACCTTCCACTCTGTAAGGTAAGGCGGTATCATGTACTAATACAATGCTAGGTAAGGTCACAGTGGCAGTCTCACAAGAGAACACGGATAGGCCGAACTTTTATCTTTTATGATCCCATACAATAGTGAACATTTTCCATTGGGAGTCCTGAATAATGCCTAACCCGAGTGTATCAAATAGTAAAAAAAATTATCACGATATGTTCTAGAGTTAGCTCCATATTTGAGCTAGATATGCGGACTAAAATTCACGTTACCAACTGGCAAAAACCGACCGCCTTACCTCACAGACTGGAGTGGATGGTTTCAGCCCAAGCACATCTTCAAAGAGAACTGATCAGTCTGCTTAAGGGTGCCTGTATCTAATGTCCCTATGTTTTCTTTCATAGAACAACATAAATTTGAAAGGCCTCAGAGCATATTTTGTGTGTTTTTTACTTTTTCCTTGTGGCTAAATTTTACGTCATGCCTGGAAACTATTTCCTTTATTATAAAAACATTGTATTATTTTCTTTAATAATAAATAAGTTAACAAAATATACTTTTCACTTTTCTTATAAGAAGTCGGTTTTCATTTAATCAGACTTATATTTTACTCTTCCAAAGCTTTAAAAAAATATAACTTTTTTTGTAAAGTATAAACTTTATAATTAAATATAGTTATTAAACTTTTTTAAAATCACTTTTGAAGCATTGAACTGAAGAAACTTACTTCACTCTATATACTCTTTCATAGAAAAATCCATCACCAGTACTTAAAAAACTTCGTTCTCCAATCAAGTATCATTGATTTTTGACTTATTCTATTCGTACTATTTTACCTTCCTTTTGTTTATACTCTTTGATTTGATTTTAATTTAATCGTTATTTTATAACAAAGTGATATTTTTCTTATTAGTTTACTAATTTGCTTCAAAGTTGTTTTATTCAAATAAACTGTCATTTCATAAATAATATGTTTAACTAATATCTTTATTTATATTTATATATATATATTATTAAAGTAGACGGCAGCTTCCGCATTCACGACCTTTTAGCTGGTGTTTTCTAGTTTTCTAAATAGTTTTCTTTGGTAGGGAGTGATTTCATGAAGGAGTTGTCCCAGATATGTTTACCAGAGAATCTGCTGCCAATATACAAATATATATATATATATATATATATATATATATATATACTGACATATATGTATATGTATATATGTATGTATATATATAAAGACGTGATATAATATAAATATTTTGTAATGTCGATAAAAATTAAAAAATCGTATTTTTTTATACAAAAGTTGGTAAAACTTTTACCATAGCATGTTGTCAATTAAAATACTTTAAACAAATTATTCCTCTGATAAAATTGAATAACTATTTTTAGCATACATATGTTTAATTAAGATTTACAAAAATTGTTATATTTTTTCAGGAAGGGATGTTTTAGAACAGTGCTAGTTTTTGTAATTTTACTTGCTGTTTGACGTTATTTCGGTGGAAGTAGTAATTAATTATCAATATGCCCACCCTAGACAAATATTGTTTGGCTGTTGAAGAGACTCGTGGAGAGTTAATGGTGAATGTTGAAGACAAGCCTGAGGAGGTTAGTTTTATTGTTGGCTCGACTTGCAAGTCACGCCTGCGTGACTGAACTGAGAAGAAGCCAGTCATCGTTTTCCTCAAACCACCTCCTGCTCTGCCTTCAACATCCACCCGATATATCGCTACTGCATTTCACTTGACTCCCGCTTCTCAAACTTCTATTCAAGCTCTCATTCAAAACTTACATCAGTGACCCTGTTGATTTCATTTAAATGATTGTCTCCTCCACTAAGTTAAGCAATAATCTCTCCAATTAATGTAATGGAATTTCGATTCCTAGTAATTGAACAGACATCCATTAAATGTCCCAATAGAAGTAATTAACTAATGAAACGGAGCATGCAATCAGGGAAATATTAAATTGCATTCAATCTATTTTCTATACAATGAATTATTGTTTTGCTTTTTAGTCGAATAATTATTTTCCGTAATTACACACCACACGGTATTGCAGTATACATTGAATAAAGTCAAATTTTTAAAAATAATACCAAATCAGAAGTAAATATTGCAGTAAGTTTTCATCCGTTAGTTTTAAATCTAGCTAGTTAGTTTTTAAAACATTTGATACAGTCAATTCTAAATAAATCTTGAACAAAATATTAAACAAGACAAAGAAAGCATCATACAGGATTATGTTGTAAATATATATATTTTGGTCTTTAATCTAAATAATATATATCTTGTGAACATCTGAATATCAATATGATTTATCTGATAAGAATGGTTTATTCAAATGAAATGAGTATGATTAATTCATAACTAATAATTATTCAAAATCATTTGCTCAAAGAAATAGTTTTAAGCATGTTCATTACTTTAACTATGTTAATTTATTTTGACTCGGTGACTTTCCACGGTAATTAGAATCCATGGACTAATTAGAATAGTTTGTAACCTTTTAGTTACCTTTCAGTTTTAGTTTAGTTAGTTGGGCAGGCCATTACTGATAATTAGTAACTACCGATTAGTCATGGATTCAATTTTCATTCAATTAAAGTAATTTCCTCCTTTCTCCAAATTTTGCTTCAAATTCCTACCATATTGTATTCATACATTATGCAACTATAGTTTTTTATGTAATAAACTTTACCTAAGTCACTTATGGCAGGACATGGCATTTCTTACGGCTCCTCTGTTATGGATAATCAACTTTTTTAACATCTCATGACACCATGTGATATATACAAGGCATTAACTTCTGAAAATAACATACATTAAGAGGAAAACTAAACGTCAACTAAACTAATATAAAGTCAGTCCATTTAAAATGTTTCATGTAGATTTTAAATATGTTAGTTGGTATTATTTTTGTTGCATACATGCATTGGCCTAAAAGTTTACCATTTACCCTTAAATATTTTTGTGTATCAACTGTATAATTTTATTTATAGTAAGTAGTACTTTCTTTTATCTAAACAAAATTTGTATACATTATGTCCATTTATCATATCAAAATGTCCATCATTTCAGTTGTAGTACATCACAGTAAAAGTACTTTGAATTAATTGTTCCTGATGAATTCAGTGATGTATTTCGTAAGTGTTTTTAATTGCATTTTTACTTTGTTTCAACTTAATAATCTTCTTTGTTTTTAAACATTTTTTATGTAAATTAAAAAGAGGAAATTTATTGAAGAAACGTTTCATAACATCAATTAATAAATAGAACATTTCTTTAAACATGTAGAGGTGCATTTATGAAATTAATAGCGCTTGAAACTTCAATGTAATAAATGAAACAGTGGTAACAAGAATAAATACTAATTAAAATTTAAAAATACTCTCAGAGACATCCTTATGTTTGTGGAGACGACTGGAAGAATTTCTTGTTGAATTAAACTTATTTCCCATTAGAGACTCCAGTTATTTTTGAGTATTTCTATGTTAATATTGAGTTAGTTGAATATAAGTCGCATTGAAGGGAAAGATTATAGCATTTGCATTGTTTTCGCGATAGCATTAGAGATTATAAATAGATGAATGCTGCTCAGACAGAGCTTTATATCTCTATTATTATTTGTAAATTAAACGACATTTTAAGTAACTGTCTCCGTGATATTTGTAATTTTAGACTTCACAGAAGTAATCATTACTCTTATGCAGTTATTTAACAATGAGTGAGGTAATTATAAGTTACTCTCATCTCAATCTTAAGTCATCAATCGAATGGAAAAACGTTCAGCTATATATCAAATTAAATCAAAATTAGATATGCTATGTTTAAAGCAAACCGTAGAAATCAAATACTAATTATATATTCTTCAGAAATATATAATAAAAATTATGCTTTAACATCTTGTTAAGGTTTACAAAATTAGCAATTTATAATGGAAATTTTTTCTTGACGAATGTAATACATAATATTGAATGATAAGTTTACTTATATGTATAGTATAAGTAAAAAAAACAGTAAAATAAAATTTATATGACATAATTTAAAAACAATCTTAATTAAGGACCTTACAACCATAGAGATTTTTACAGGTTTAAGTGAGAATAAAATAAATCAAAGTTATTGTTTATGCGAAATTTTAAAAGAGAATGGTCAAGGAACAGGTTTTTTTCCAGCTTTTTGCCTACCTCCGTCATTATTTCTTTAGATTTTACACTGTACAAAGAAAATTATTACGTATGTTTGACTATCTGAGTTTAGATAGCACGTTATCTATGACACTGAATATCCTAAGCACCAACCTTATGTACAATAATAATTATAAACCTACATTAATCATTTTAAAGTATTATGTATACCATATTATTATTGTTTTTAGGACAAAGGTTGTTTTCACAAAAGTTACTTTTAAAATTTACATTTATAGGTAATGATATAGCCTCCACATATAGATGGACCTTTCATTAGTTTTACCTTACCTTATTTTATTAGCTTTTTACCCTACAATAAGTAAATACCACATAATAACTGATTGCACTACCTTAGAATTAGAATATTTACTTTGTTGTTCCTCCACCGTTTTCGGATCTTCACCACCTTCCAGAGCGAAACTGAGAATATTCAATGATTTATCCATCCTTACAGCACCTTATCGATTCTTTGTTTTCCATAACCTATCCAGTTACCTGGAGAAATATTAATATTCCTATTCTTTACTTTTTTACTTATTTATAAAATGTACTTTTTTACTGTTTCCGTTTTTTAACAGTAAAAATACGGAAACTGTTAACTGTTTTTTTCGTTGGTATCTTGTTTTTTTCTTAATCCCTATGTGAAACACTGTCCTTGTTTCATACCCATTAGATAGTTATTTTGGCATTTTATAATGGTGTTATGAACTGCTTTATGTTTAAATACTTCTATCTCTTCTATTATTGTCGGTCCTAGACCTTTATGTAGTAAGTCTATAAAGTTCTCCATATAGTCAGGTTAATGACGTATGAACCCATAACGTATAAACGAAAAAGTTGGATAACCCTTTAAAAATCAGTTTGACACTGGAAGGTGGACAAGATCCGAAAAGGGTCCAGTAATCAAGCGATGCTGTTATTGACGATGGCTTCCAGCCACTACCTTCGGCAGTTGGACAACGAAATTGCCTGGTTTTGCTGAGTCGTTTCCACTTTTTCAAATTGAAATAGTCATCGATTACTTCAACTAATGAGGAAGATGTTTATTTCAACTTATATTTTCTTGAAGATTCTTAGGTGGTAGATTAGATAATTCGGTCATATATTCTTGTAGGTGTTTTGTCAACTGTGGTGCCTCATTCTGAGATGCGGACTAAGATGAGATGAACGTTTTCCATATCCAGTGAGACAAATGAATGAGAAAAACGACATGACATCAAGCTGAACGAATACCAGAGTGGTAACAGCTTCATTAGAATGGATGAAAATACAAAAAGCCAATAACAATGGTCTTAACGAGGGAAACAGTAGGATGAAGGTCTTCATGACGATTGACTCAGCCAAGGAGAAATGTTTTCCCAATGGCAAAAAAACTTTTAGGTGTAGAATTCTATTCGTTATTAGATGGTTTTCATTTTTAGAAAATAATGTATATAATTTAATTTTAAGATGGAAAATCTTCTTCAGCTAATTAATGTTGTATAAACTTTTAGTTTCATCTGTCTGTCAATATCTTTCATCATATGTGGTTTCTTCATGTGAGCTACATTCATAATATATTACAATAACCTTATATGATTGTTATACTGCAGATTTATTCCAGGCATAACGCTTTGTATAATGCCTCTGGTAACGAACTCCCCAAAAGATGACAGTAGTGAGTCTGCACAAAAAAAAGTATAATCAGTAAAATCTATATAGTTTTAAACATTGTATGGTCATTTTGAAATATCATTGCAAAAGAAAGTTTTTTTAATCACTGCCCTTTTGTAAGTAAATTTGAATAAGTTAAACACTGATAGTGATTGATTGATATAACTAAAAGTTTATTGATTGCGTTATTGTGCTTATTTAAAATATTACAGATTGAATCTGAAATATAGGTTACTAATGTTTTATATTGCACAGAAGAAATGAGATTTTCTTATCATAATGTTTAGTTAACAATTTTCAATTGGGTACAAGCTCATCTTTAAATATTTGACATGCTGTGTGAGTTTGGGATTGTAGAAAAAAAAAGATTAAATGAAACACGAAACAGCAGATCTCTTACTGTATACAAATGTTACCAAATTTGGTATTTAGATTGGAAATTTTTAGAATTACTTTCAACATTGAAATGCAAATGACAAAATGGAATCTTGGAATGAATGGGAAGTGAATATTGCACCGTGCCTAGTGGTGGAGGTGAATTTTTAAAAGCCTGTAAGGAGATGGAAAAGTCGGAATTGAAGGGAAAGTGTGTGTTAGATGAAGCAAAAGGGGAGTTTGATTAAGTGAAAATGATTTGATTCTTGTTGGACAAGTAAAATATCGAACTCGTTTAGGCTTTGGACTGGTGAGATTCCAAGCACGATTTCTCGCTCCGTCGTGCGTTAGCTCAACCCTACTGTTTGTTTAACCCAGATGAAATCTTCCATTGATCTCTTCTAATTCCATATCTTATCTAATTTATTGAATATACTGTTGCTATTCCGGTTGTCTCATCTTCCCTCCAACCATTGTTACCCTTATAGCTAACTATCTCCGTTATCTAATTCCGTTTCACTTAGGCTTTAATCAGAAATCTTCTAAATTGGAAAACTCCCTTACCTGTTATTTCAAATTAGAAACTGATTTATTTATTATTTTTTCTTCTTTAAATGAAATCATTTTATGCAATTTTGAATTGTCCTAATGAAATCACGCAACTGAAATTAATTTCTGTTAAAATTATCATCATTCACTTGAAGTTTTCATCCAAATTGAAAATCCATTTTTATATTAATGACACTTGAAAAACTCAGTGAAAGGACTCCATATCAGATAGTGTTTGGTATTTATTTAGGTCACATATTTAAATTAACGTCTTTTCAAATTTTCTTATTACAAATTTGATGAACACACTTACAATTAAAGTTGATTTGAATTTTGTATCAAATTAACATATCCTTTAAACAAACTTTTATATAAAAGTTTGTTGAATACATTTTATATAAAATAACTCAGTATCGAACTCAGTGAGGATAATAATATCATTCTCTTAGCTTGACTTACTTTTAAAAATTTGTTGTTCGGTTTACTTTTTTCCAAACTTTCTTACCAACCAAGTTTACCAACTTTTAGTTTTTTATACAGATAAATACTAATCAAAAACTTTACGGTTTGTAATATAGCAAAGGAAAATATTGCGTTTGATTCAAAATTTTGTAGTTGAAATCCCCTAAGTCCAATAAAACATGTTAAGCAAATTGTTCCGTCTGTATATATATATATATATATATATATATATATTATATATATATATATATGAAGACATTTTTTTTTCCATGAGTTCAAGAAATCTATTAAATATCAAATTTAATAAAGTTGTTTACATACCAGCTTAAAATCTCCTTCGTCAAAATCAAAAAGAGAACGATTTACTTGAGACAAAAATCTAATGACTCTACAAAAAAATATAGGAAAAGAAAGAAAATAAATTTAAAAGTAGTAACAGTAAAGAGAAACAAATCTGTAAAAATTTATTTTAACAACATTTACTATAATTGACAATAGTGATTCTGATTCAATTGTTTAATGATTATTACGTTTGGTTGTTGTTCCATCTGTTTTTATTAAACAGTTTTCTTCCAATTTCTGTGAATTATGGTGTAATTTAAATTTGTTCATGTGTAAGATAGTACTGAATTTTGAACTGTTGTGTGATAACTGGAGCTGAAGACTCTTTGTAAAGTTTGCTGAAGAAGAATAAGTACTTTCTGTTAGAAGGGTGTGGAGAAACGTCGCGAAATCAAACCAGCTCCCATTGGCCCAGTTTAATTAAACTGCTTCCAGCAGTGATTCAGTTAAAACTTATCCGCAGACATCAATCTTACAAGTTTGTTCCCCCTCTGTCATAATGTTTTTAGCCAGCAGTCAACAACACCCCATTAACAGCCTCAAATGATTCTTTTAAATCAAATTCAATTCAACTTGTCTGCTTCAAAACTATATTTATTTAACATTAGATTGTATTCCTCTTAGTCCTTATAGTTGTTAAATAAAAAAAATATTTCTTCGTAAATATATTGTTTAGGCTTAAGCAATAACCAACTCTATATCCTTTCTATTGTCATTTACCCTTTTATGTGGCAATAGAGGATACACTATTTGAAATCCTCTGACTCCAATAAAACTGGAAATTATTAAATGTTTTGGCAATTTATATAAATAAATATAAGTTTATTTATATTTACCACGGCATTAATAAATGTGTTGGGGTTTAACTCAGATGAAGACCGCTTGTGAAAGATCTTAGTCTCTTTTCCTCATTTCTTATTGCGGTTTAGATGTTGATAAATAAATGTATACTTTGAAAACAGAAAGAAACATGAATGAAAAACACATATTGGACTCACTTTCAATATTTCGACCCTTTTAATGGTGTAACTCAGGAAAGGGAGTGAAGCAGTGATAAGATGAAAGATACATATATATAAGAAGATTTCAAAATAAGCACAAAGTAAAAAATGAACATCTAAACTACAGTAATAAATCAGAAAAATGACTATATATATATATACCAGTTCAAAAACGAAGGAAAGCAACACACAGAGAATGAGACGCACTTACAAACTCAAATATTCGCATGATCCGTATTCAGGAGAAAAGAGAATGGGCGACCAAGCACGCCGGAAACACAACGGCAGGAAACCTTCCCGGCAACCGACCGAGCTGCCACGCGCGCCCGCTTAAGGAAGTGGAGAAGAACAGAAGAAATAAAATTAAAAGTAAGATAAGCAGCTGGTTGATTGAAAGTAAAATAAACAACAGGAAAATAAATGTAGTATGAAAAGGAATACGATGAAAAATACCTAAAAACATGAATAAGGAAGATGACAGAGTTTGTACGGAGATAAGGAAGAATTGAAAATACATAGAATAAGATCAATTAAATAAATAAAAAAATAAGAAGAAGAAGAAAAAATAAAATAAATAAATACTCGTATAAAATATGTTTATCGCTTAAGGTTTAATCCGGGTATGGTATGTGCCTTGAGCAACCAGATATGGGCTTCCTCGGATGCTCTAAGAGTTACAGTATAGTCATCTGTCGCAGGATCCTTTAATGAATGTTTCAGAGTACAGATCCTGCGACAGATCGATCCCCCCCCGATGACTATACAGTTCAATGTACATACAGAAATATAGAGCAATTAGAAACACACACTTACAGTCTCTAATTTTGGTTTTCTAATTTTGGGTCTTCCAATCCAGAGTTAGAGTGATATTGAATCCTGGGTCTTCCAATCCGGAGTCAGAGTGATTTTGATCCTGGGTCTTCCAATCCGGAGTCAGAGTGATTTTGAATCCTGGGTCTGCCAATCCGGAGTCAGAGTGATATTGAATCCTGGGTCTGCCAATCCAGAGTCGACAATACAATCCTAAGTAAACTAATAGTAATTGTTTATAATTATTCTTTTCTAACTCCATGACTGTGATTACAAATCATTTATCTACTCTCTGTTAGTATTCATTTTTATTTGATGTTTAATTCAAACGAATTAGCTTGGAATTTAGCGTTGGAACTTTACAATGTCTGCAAAAAAATCACAAAACACGTTTACAAGTAATAAACAAAATGAAAGTCAAATTAATTATTATTTTATGCTTAGCATTACGAAACCGGGTGGGGTGGTAGTATATACATATGAAATAAAATCACCATATATTAAAAAAAGAATAGGAAGATCATTCAACGATATCAGTTTTTATTCAACCAATTGAGTTTCCTGTAAAAATTGGAGCCCTTATTTTCCCATAGAAATTGAAATTTTTTAGTTTAAATTTTAGTTTCTACAAAACAACTTCTGGTGGTATCCAGTTGTACATATATATAAAGCAGTCGCCACCCTGCCTTCCTGCATATATATTATAATGGATTTTAAACCACAATGGAAAAAGGAAATCAATAGAAATAAATGCTCTGAAGGCCTTTCAATTTATGTCATCACAGAACAAACAATGGAAAAACTGAGAAGCTAACATAAAACTAATGGAGAAGGAAGGTAACAAAACAGCTGGAAACTCAGTATCACAATAGAGCTTGATAAGAAAAAATACCCAATAAAATTAAACAATGCAGGTCCAACAGTTAGAAATTTAATTATAATTCAATAATAATTATATGAAAAAAAATGAACAAAACATTATTTCAATTAACAATTTGGTCAGAGTTCATGTCCAAAGATAGTTGTACATTTGGAAGATCACCCGCAGGTCCAATTTGCTTAACTATGCCTTGAAATAAGAATTCATCTGATCTAAATAGCCCATGACTTAGATTGATTAGTTTTTCAAAATGATACTTAATTAGGGCATTTTCTACTAAGTTTCTTTCAACATCAGAGGAGAGAAATATCAATTGTGATTTTTCAAGTATATTTCTGAAAGTTTGTTTGTCTATTTTCTGATCGTCTTTCTGAACTTTGAAGTATATAAATATGAAAATCATACCTGAGTAAATGCTAGAAAAAACATATATCTAGTCGAAAGATAAACTATATTAACTTGAATATATTTCAACTTGAAAATATCAACTTTTCTGGAATGTTGTCATCATTTTACCTTTTTTACATCTACTAAGTATTCCTGGGAGTGATGTATAAAGTCAAGTTAGATTTTTTTCTATTTCAAACTCACTTTAACCTCTCTTATCACAAAATATAGTGATTTTTTTTGTGTGTGGTGAAAGTGATGTATTCTTGAACTAAATCGATAGTGAGGCTCTGGAGATAGGTTTGTGAAGTATGTCAGAGGATTTGTTTGATGGAGCAGTGTCCTGAGGCCCCTAGCCTAAAGGACCGCCTTATCTTCGCCTTTGGCTGGACCTGTCCACTTCCTTCCGGTCTCCGCCTATCTCAGTGTGCACCCTATAAAAATCTATCACTCTTTATTAAATTAACAAAAAATATTTCATCATTCATTCTTAATCTACATGCTATATGAATAGCATAAATTAGAAATCAGTTGTTTTACAAAATTATTATATTAACTAATTGCCTTTAGAAATATGTAACCAGTACAGTAGAACCGTGTTATTCGCGCGAGTTACGTTCATTACTTTCCTGCCAACTGCAAAAATCCGCGAATATAAGATGTAGTTTTAAAACTCCGGTATATGATTCGTTAAAATATGCTCATCAAACGCATATTAAAGATAATGTGACTCATTAATACAGTAATGCAACTGGTTAATGTTGCAATGTGATAATATTCATTACTAATACGTTCTGTAAAACAAAAAAAAATATGTTATATGTTCTACAAACCAAAAAAAAATATATAAGTTGAGTACTCGTGCTCCTTACGGAGCGTAGAATACTGCCGTTCCCCCTGTATAATTAATCTCTGTGTGTACGGTAAACAATCTATAGAAAACGGAGCAAATTTTGAAGAGTAAACTTACTTAATATTGGACAACAGTTAAATGTAGATAAAAACATTCATTTGTTATTTATTCATTTATTTTATTCATTTTATGCGCGTTATACATACATACGATATAGATATGCACTTATAAAGAACAAAACAAACACAAATCAAAACACAAACTAAAACATAACAAATTAAACACACAAATTAAAAGTAAAATCATTAGTTTGGCGTGATGTTTTTTTTTATTTTTGACTATGATTTCTTTTTTAGCAAAAAAGCTTAATATGAGAGAACAATGTCCCAATTTATTAGTTGCATCTGACAGCAGAATTTATGCTATTTTCAAGAAATCTGGTATAATTTTAAGAAAACCATTACCAAAATTTCTGATATTCTCTGGAAATACAGCGGGTCTGCTAGTATATTTAGTGTTGTTGGCTAATGTTTTTGTTTTATATGTTTTCGAAATATTGCTGCAAAATTATTGATAGTATTGCCAGTGTACTCAAAAAATGAGTAAAATATTGTACTCAGTTAAAAATTATTAATTTTTAGGGCAGTAAAGTTATAATTTACGACAAGAGACTTAGAGATCTATTATGGTTTGAACGAAGCTATAGCAGGAAACTGAGTAAATAGTTTTGGGTCTACAGTGTACTCCCTGAGGACTAAGTCCGCGATATAGTTGCTCGTATTTGACTTTCCTTTCTGGAAGCAACCGCTGTTTAATCCCCCTTTGGTAACTATCTTGCGACATCCTCTTGTTCCCAAATCCCATCACAAATATCCTTCTATTTGCCAGAAACTTAAGAGCCTGCCTGCTGACCTCCATTCAAGTTTTCTCCTTGATCTTCTTCAAGTGCCTCTTTTCTGTGTCCTTTCTGGTACATTGTGGTATTGTTTGATTTAAAAAGTAGTGTAGACAAATAATGAAATATGTATTTGTTTCTGATTTTTATATTTTTTTTTTCGTTTTTACTTTGGCAAAACTCATACGAAAGCATAGTTTAGTCAAATTTAGTATTATTTCGTCAAAGTTAAAAAAATTAGTAACTCTATTGTTGAATGGTGTATGGTATTATAATTCATTAAAATGTATAAAAATTCATTCAAGCATAGGATTCTTATTTTGGTAGTAAAATATAAGACTATGAATTTGTAATTTTTTGATATATAGGTTTTTAATTAACTTTACTAATTATTTTGTATAAAATCATAGCAATATCTTCCTTTCAAAAGTAAATTTACTTCAATCTGTCCATTTAAAATTCATTAAAAATCTTCCCCTTAAGTCGAGTTATCCTTCAGATTTATCATACAATCCTTTCCTTTGTGCCCAGTGTAATATTCCTGATAACCTATGGTAACATACTGTTCTTATATAAATTATTAAATAATTTGATTGCTTACCTCATTTTTCAATGACATTTCCATATCGAAAATGCAAACATCTTAAATTGTTTCTGAATTTTCAATTTTTTAAATGTAAAAATAGAATTTTTTTCTATTTAAAAATGCTAAATTATTCTATGTTGCATGTTACAAAAGTAATTATTGGTTCATTTCCTACTGTCTCATATGATGATAAAATGGAGTGATTTGTATAGTAGTGCACATTTTTTTTAGTAGACTTATATGGTAATTTAAACAAGTAATAAAACATTTATATATTTAGCATCCACAATTCGTTACAGTTTGCTTAACTGTAATTTGCATTTGATTTCAATGAATGAAGGAATACGTGGTACAAATGACCTGGGTGGGAGGATTCATGGCTCCTCTCTCATGATCTGCTATGGCGGAAGGTTAGCGGGATGGTCGACTAAACCATTGCTTCATTAGGCAGAAGTTAGCGCACGTGTTCTCCTATTAGGTGATAAGATTCAGTGTATCACCGGAATGTGCTATAAAAGGAATGAGCACTGCGGGACAGGCATGTCCCGTTGTTCTCACTATGGCTGATGATCCAGGATAGGAAATTCTCGGGCTTCTGACTTCGTGACACCTGTCGCAGAGTAAGAGCCAGTACCTCCTACTGTGTTGCGTGGAGACCAAGACGACTACAGCCTCTCCCAGCAGCATGGATTAGTCATGGTACTCATTCTTGGTGTGTTTCCCGGAGAAAGGGGATCTACCCTGAAATGGGAGTCGCCTCTAGGTCTCGTGTTCTTCCAGGTGATGAGAACCTGCGTAATGTTGTCCCTGTCGGAAGTGAAACCTTAGAGTGGCGTGAGGCCGTAGGGAAAAAAATAAAGAAAAAAGACCAACAAAGAAGAAGAATCCTGTTTAACTAAACGAGAATACATCAAACAAAATTATTCTAGAGCAGTTGTAAAACTCCAGACTAGTGTTCGATTATGCTCTTTATAGATAACGAAAATATTCAATTTTTTACTTTCATTTACTCTCTGCATAAAAGAATAATGAAAAATTGCATTTGAATTAAAATTTTAAAATCAAACTTTCAATGTAAATGCACGTTTTGAGGTTCCCGAGTCCAATAAAATTAAATTTATAAATTGTTCCATCTGTATGTAACTGTGTGATATCTCAAAAATAAAAAGAGCTACAATTACCTAAATTCATAATTAAGCTTCAGCTATCCCTGAGACAGAAATGGAAGGTCTACTGTAAAATTTGACTTTTTCTTGGGGTACTTTATATGAAAAAAAATTGCTTGTTTCTCCCCATGCGATTTCGATTAAAATCTCTTTTACTGGCTTTTTAGTTTGCAATAAATATATATAGGATGCGATGTGAACAGAAATTGCCCTTTTGAAAACAAACCTTCAAAATGTAGTCTCTAATGGTAATAAATGAAGTTTAAATTGTTTGTTTTGAGTTGATACGAAATTTAAATAAAATAAAAATATACCTATTGATGTTAAATTAGAACCAAATTGATTAAACTGAAAAAGAGTGAGAGCCAGAGAGAGAGAGAAAGTTAGATGTAATATACGTCATTAATCTATATACTTATGAAACTGTGATGTTCACTTTTAAATGTTTGCACACGCTCTAAACTGAATAAAAGATTAGTAATTCTGTGGGAATCGAACCCATACCCTTGGCATTACGTGAACATAATTGCATGAAAAAGAAGGTGTTGGATGACCCAATGGGTCACAGGTAATCTAGTATAAGCGAAAAACTGGTTTTCTGTGTTTCTGTAGCTTATGAAATATATTTATCAATAGTATTTGAAGTTCATTGCCTGAATTATAAACTGTACAGTTGATTTTTTTTTCTCCTAAAGTAGTTCTTTAAATCTATTTTCCCAAAATAAATAATTGAAAGAATATTTAAAATGTGTCAATGAAACAAAGTTGTTTATTAGACTGGCTGTATATTTTGTTAATGACTCGATGAAGGCCAGTCTTGAGCCATTAAGACTACCTGAAAGCCTGTTAAATAACTTATTAGCCTGTCCGACTTGCCCATCAAAGTTACCCTATTACCAAAGCCATCGTCCACTTCTTGACCACTAATTATTCACTCCAATTTCTTATTAATCGCCACTCCGAGTTTCTGATGGACCAATTCCACAACTTCGCTATAGACTTAACGACAAACTGTTTCTTAGCTATGTAACCTCCAAGAGATACTATAGTCATCTTAATTAGTTTATTTGAAAAGATTTTCATTATATTCCGTAAATTTATCTTCCATTTTTACATTAAAGCGATTTTTTCATTGATTCAAACTGGATTTATTATCAAAATATAATAATTGTTGTTTATGATTTTACTAATGAATAGCAGACGTGGCTGTCTTTACGGGTATTTTCCAAAAATTCAGTGATGACATTCCAAAAATATCATTAGAAATAATAGAATAGTAGAAACTATATTACTAGTGCAGTCCATAACTGCCATTAGATCCTTATGATATAATAATGACGAGTTTAAAGGAAAGTTAAATGTATATCATAGGCGAAATAGTGTACTCATGGCCCTCAGTATATGTTTCGATAAGCGAAATATGGTCCTTTGCAATACAAATAAACTTGCATATTTCAAACTAAACTGTTTTAGATGTAGTACTAGTGCTAACCATACTAAACAATAGGTGGTATACAGCAGATGCTACATCTAATAGATCAAATTCATCAGAATCACAGTACCTTCCTATACAGTGGTATAGAGATGTGTTTGTAATTTTTTTCTGTAAGTCATAAAAAAAAACCATGAAGCGGATATTAATTTTATCAATTTAAGCCATGTTTACTGGTGGATGGGGAGGGGGGGGGGGTCTTTGAGTCTTGGGTGGTAGTTTGTCTCAGACAATATTGGCATATATTAAGAGGCTAGAAAAACCTTTCTTTCATAATTGAGTTGTGGCTATTGTCGAAGTTAAAGGTTTTTACAGTCTCTTAATAATATGCCAATCTATGTGCCAGTATTGTCTGGGACTTAGACTACCGTCCAAGACCAAAACAACGACTACAATCTATCACTCAACAACCATTTATGATTCAACAACAACCAATCACTCAACAACCAAACACCCCCCTCCCCTCCTCCCCAAATTACAGGAAACAAAAAGGCATTTAGAATGAAACATTAAAGATTTAGAAATGATGCTAGCAATTAGCAGTGTGAAGATATCAAGTAAAAGATGTTCAGAATTTTCAAAGTAAAGATGTATGACTAGATAAAAACTACAAAGCAACAACTAGCTGACCACAAAAAAAGATCGAAAAAGGAACTATGAAAACATTTTTTATGTTAAAAATGTCATTTCACAAAATGTTTTTTCTAATACATTTTTTTTTGTATAGAGCCAAAAATGTGTTTTGAGCATGCACCCTTAAAAACGAAAGGACGAATTGGCTATATTAATCATAGTATCTCATTTTTGCCGGAGGTGTTTTAATCTGAATCAATATGAATTATAAATCAGGACTATTTTCTAATATCACTTTAAGTTTTATAAAAAAACTATGTATGCTGCAGATACTCTATTTATACATAATCCAGATGCTGTACCTGTCTTTCTCCGATAAATTATATTTCTAACTTCCAATGTTAAGTCTATCATATTATATGCCTGAATGTTTTGACGATGAGCTAAATGAAGTTTCTCCGAAATTCTGCTTTTGACGTGTAGTTGAAGTTTGCTAGTTGTTGTGTAGTTCTGTCTTCTAGACGGCAGGTTTACCTTGAAAAGTTTCTGAACTAACTACTTATAGTTAGGTCTCATTTCTCTATCATCAGAGTTTTATTTAAAAGTCCGTTTCTTATTTATAGTCCAAAGAAAGTTTACCAGTAGTTTTTCTTATTTAAGAAGGCATCAATCGTTTCAACTTAATAAAGAAACGAAATAAACGTTTGAAAAATTGAAAGGCAAAGTTCACACAAATATATAATGATACTTGAAAAATGTTAGTTAGGTATAATACTTTTTTTGCCTTTACCTACTATTAGTTCACATTTTGGTATTGCCGGCAATCGACAGTTTCTGACGATACAATTTTTATTTAAAAATTCATTTAAGAGTGCATGGCAAACTCGTATACACACAGAGAATCATATATATTTAATATATATATATATATATATATATATATATATATATATTTCTTATTTGTAACTAATTGCGATTTTTATGTATGTTTGATTTTTGAATCACTGAATCATTTCTTACATTTCCTTTGTTTTGTAGGCGCATGAAAAGGTTTTAAATAAAAACCAAAACGTTGGCAATGAGAGTTTAATTCAAACTTGAAGAACTAACAGAGCCTTGATAAACGTTAGTTTTGTTTCTATTCCACAGTCGATACTTTTATCAATATATATATATATATATATTACCATAACTATCCGTAAAGAACAACAATATTCATAGTAAAGTATAGGTACACAGTAAATGGAAAAACATACTTTCAGTTTCTAATTAGACTGTAACTCTCCTGTAGTTTACTTGGAAACTATATATATATTATATATATATATATATATATATATATATATATATATATATATGAGTTGACTAATTATATGAGTTGACTGTCGTCCCTCTGTCAATTCAGTTCTTCTCCTGAGGGCGACCGCCACTACGGTCGAAATATTGAAAATTGAGTCTTTGTTATGTTTCTGTCTATGTGTCAGTTTATTTTAAGTGTAATCTGTCCTGCCGGACCGTTTCCATTTATCATGAGATATATATATGCAGAAAGACAGTCAGAGATGGGATAAAAGCTTTCAACCAAAACAAGTGGTCTTCTTCGGCTTAAGTGCCTCTGACGAAGTCTAATTATTTTAGTTGGAAGATTTTAGTTACATTTCTGATTTTCTTACTGTGATTTAAATATTGATATATATAAAATTAAATAAAATGATCCCACAAAGTAAATTCACAGAAAGAGGATAGAGATGTCAAATACTCCTTACTATACGTTGACTGCCTAGTTATCAGGTGAAAAGGCGTGTCTTGCTCTGGAGTCTTTGTGAAGAAGGAAGCCTCAATGAAGCTTCAATCAGTGATAGCAACTTACAGAGAGAATAGAGGCAAGGATAAATAAGATAAATAATTATATATATATAAAAGAAAGAAAAACATTTAAATATATAACTAACCAAGTCAAAAACTCACCTTTAAAGAAAATAAATCTGGTGTAGGGTATTCGTGTACTAATGGGGACTGTGGAACCCAAAAACACTCGTACATTGGAATGAATACCACCTCCATATCAAGATACTGACTTACCATGTACTTCATGGCTGAAGCACCTAAAAATCATATATAAGAGAAACACAATATGAAATTAATCCGAGGGATGCTAGTTACATATACAAAAATAATTAAAAAAGAAACTAACCACAGGAAACTGAAAATGTTGGAATCCATACTTATTCAAACACTGCAGAATGTTCAAATCACATTTAAATATTCAGATTAAAATAGTAAACACATTTTTAATCTATTTCAACCATGTCAAGAACAAGCAGAACCCTCGCAGGTGATGAGTCAGTCATTCAAACTACGAGGCCACTCACCCCATGGGATTAACGAACAGCTCGTCATGAACTTAAGGAAAACAACTCCCACTGTCCTCACTTTGCTTATTGAAGATGAATGTTTATCATTCGAAACATGTCGGCCATAAGAAATGTACTTTATGTGTAGGCAAAGTAACGAGAGTGTTTTTTTAAAAAATTGAGATATCAAGTTTTATGTTATTTTAAATAATGCATGTCTTAAGGAAGGACATTTACAAATATATATATATATATTCTCTGTGGAATCCATATTGTGACCTTAAAAGCAAAACAAATCTACATCGGAAATATCCTAACTTATAACCATGACAACTTTGTCTTTTCACCTCCTGCATTCAGATTTGTTTAAGTCATTTTATGATGTAGTTTCATGAGATAAGGGAGTTACAAAAAAAGAGGTCTAATTGATATATTTAGGACCCGACTTCGAAATTATTTCCCTGTAGGGAGTAGATTGCATTAATGGTTATTTACAACTGGCTATCCAATCATTTCAGGTTTATTTTGAAACTTTTTTCTTGTGATTCGATAAACCGTAATACAGTAATGCTAAACGTAGCAAATACCATTGTAGTTTGTTGTTAGTTTAAATTACAGACTTCGAAAATAGCATTAGAGAAAAGTTACGCAAGACTGGTAATATGGCTAAGTTTATTGCGGCGAAATATCGGCTTATTTGCAAGAGTAGTTTATGTTTGATGCATTTTCATTGCTTTTCTCTTTCTGTAGAAGTTGGATAATAACTCGAGTATTTATGGTAATTGCTAAAATTAAAACTCCAAGGAGACATTCCTTTTATTTACTGCTTTGCAATGGTAACCTTTTGTTACTTTCTTGCTTAATTTTGACTTCTAAATTAATAACTTTACTCTTCTGCTTACATTAAATACACTTTTCTTTTTTTTATTAGTTAAATTTTCTATGTACATAGATCTACCCATTAATATAACTAGTTATCCAAATTAAATTGAGTCTATAATTTCAAGTTTTATTTTATTAATTATTCAAATTTCATAAAAAGATAAATAAATTTATTAGTAATAGCTGAACATCATTAATAATTTGATATATAATACTAGAATATCTCTAAAAAACAATTATAAATTATAGTTGAAACAAATAAAAATTTAATGAAGTAGCCTAAAATCGTGAAACTTAATATAGAATAGTGCAACCTACAATACATATTGTATTTCTTTACATTAATTAATTAAAAATGATGTCTGGGTGCACCTATCGATGGTAAAAAGCCTGCATTTCTCATCGTGTTTTTGGGTAATATTAAGTTATGGGAAAGGTACTTTATTGTTTAAATGTGAACTAATTTTAATCCGACAGTTGTAAAAAAATTGAAAGTTCTACCAAGTTTAGATTAATATGAATATTTCTTGTTAAAAATTGCACGAATTTTGAAAATTAGTGAGGAATTTTTGTTTTATACCTGTAATTTTTGATTTATCTATAGTCAATTCTCAGATTGTGCTATAACAATGACTACATGTTTGTTATAATTGGTGAATTGGGGAAGCCACAGCAAAATATCAGAATGTGAGACTCTGTATAAATGAGACTGACGATAACAAGTTGTTTTGGAAGAAAAATCTTTATGGTATTTCTTATTTTCAATGGGCTAGGTTAGATCAGTGATTAACGTACTCGTTTCTGAATAAGTGTAGGTCCAATCGAATCCGGGATTCGATCCCCACTTGGCTTTATTCACGCGGGAGATATATAAATTTGAGCACGTCGCCCTTCAGAGAGGACATTAAACCGTCGGTCTCGAGTCTGTTCGATGCCAGTTACTTGTTAAAGGTCCTCTACTCTAAATACACTTGAAACTAAAATGGGTGCCAAGTAATAAATGAGCCACAATTTTCGTCCCTAGAACAGCACTAAAAGGTGAAAGTCTTATAAGTGTGCGTCTTGGAAAACAAACAAACATTTCTGATTTTCATACTGTGATTTGGACGTTGATACTGAAAAGTATGTGGTCATCACAAAAGGCCCAGTGTTTAATATTTCTAAGCATCAATAATAATTTTTCATAAAAGATGCCCTTAATTAAAAAAAAATATTTTTTTTTTCAAATTAGATGATAATTTATTTTCTGTTAGTGTCAGAATAAAACAAGTGAAGTCAACTAATTTAGGCAATGACTTAGTCGTCTGCATGAATAGTCATCTTTCCAAGTTATAGGTTTTGACTTGTTGAAGCAAGAAGCAATCTTTTTAACAAATAAACTCCCTGACACAAACTTATACGTCTGTCAAGTGTTTTTTCTTCTTTTTTTTTCGCTAGACGCTTTATCGCCGTCAGTTGAACTCCGGCGGAAAATTAACTCCGCCCATCCAACTTGGGAACGTGTCTTAGATATAACCCAAGTTGATATTGCTTCCATTTGACAAGGAAATATCCTTCAGTTATAATAGTCGTTTTTACGAAATATTACCTTCTAAATAGCAGCTCTAGGTTGTATAAAGAATATTTTCTGTTGACTATTTATTTGTATCTTCTATTTCTCACTAATTTCTGTCATAATTAATATTATTAACTTATTGCATATTGTTCACAGTTTTCAGTATACTACTTATCATTAACACTCAAGTGTTAACGACTGCCATTCTTTATTTGTTTTTATTCTTCATTCCTCCGTGTTTGTTTCTTGATTAGATATATTAGGAAAGCGGTAAAAGATATAATAGACAAATATTAAAATTAAAAAAATTACTTGAGAGAAAATCTGAAAATCCATGGCAGATTACTAATGTTATTCTCTAATTTTTTTCTAAAAAAAATATAACTTCATGAAACAAATATACTAACCACTTTTGATCATTTGTGTTATCGAAAACTATAGAATTAAAATTTCGTATTGGTTTAATATTTGTATAAGCAGTAGCGGATAAAAAAGTCATAAATTTGTCCTAACATAAAAGATCTATTTTTAATATAAGTTTAATCATTTTAATTTTAACTAAACACAATACTGTTACATCGTTTTAGGTTATTAGCAGAATGTCATTAAAGTACATTCTGCGAATTTATTTATTAAATACGCCTTTTAAATTCCCCGCCTTTAGAGCTGCTTTAGAGTATGAAAATTTGGCTCATTTGTTATATGGCACCCATTTTGCTTATCCGCGAACAATATTACCGTCTTCATTTTATATAAAGTACTCTAAATTTTATGTCACTGAAGATTATGTGAGTATGTATTTTTAATCGTACAGTCTGCATACCGAGTATTTTTTCTCCATAAAGATGTATAGTTTGAAACCCTTAATTTATCAAGCCAGTCTTTTCTAATTAAAAACGATATTAAAAATTGTATTGTTAATTAATCTGTTGAAATGCTAAACTATTGATTAAAAAAATTAGTGATTAATTAAAAGATTAATTTTATTTTAAATTTTAAAATATGTTAATAGATAGGTATTGATATTAACAAATTTACATAATATATTATGTAAATATTCTAATATATATATAAATTAATCTATATGACATCCGACATTTTTGTATTTTAAAAATTGTATACTCTGATACGTAAAGTTATTACTTGTTCTTTTCTAAGATTGTAGTTTTCACAAGCTACTTTGAATCATTTTGTTTTTTGTGACGATATCTTATGAATGGGATTAATAGTAAAAGTGTTTGTTATTCGCTTATTAAACTGTTACAAGGTGATGAAATAGTAATAAACGAAATACACACTTTTACAATGATATACGACGCAAAACGGACAATTGAAGTTTAAAATAGACAAAGAAACTAAGATAAATTAAAGACGATCACTTACAGTGTGTAATCTTTTTAAATCATTTCTTACTTTTTCTATATTGAACTTCATACGTGCTGTATTCATAACAGTGATAAGAATGTAGGTGGTTACTTTGATAACCAGCTGTCGAATAGATTAGTTTATAACTTGCGATGAGAAGTGGCGGCTGCACATTGAGTCCTCTGATGATGGGTTTGAAGCATGGGAGGGGGGGGGCCAGCATTTTCAGGGGTAATCATTGAAAATAGAAAAAAATTAAAATAATAAAAGACTAAATAAAAATTTGTAATTTTATATTAACATGAGTTTTTAAGGTCGTAATTGTTTTTATGTTTCATTTGTGTAATACTGTTTTTAAACAGATTTTTCAAGTGTAATATTTAAAAATTAAAAATAAATTTATATCAAATTTTTCAAAACTAATTTTTTAAAGGCGTTGAAAGTTTATTATGTTTCTTTGCGTAGCTAGTTAATTTAATTTAACAAATTATTTTATGTTTTGTACTATACGCATTTATTTTAAAAAATCTTTGTCTTCTTTGATGAGACTGTACATATATATCAGTACTGTAATAAGATGTAAGTCTGGGACCAATAACATCTGTCTAAAATTAGATTCTTGATTGTAATTCCGTGAAAATAAATATTTTTAGGATGTTCTGTTAACGGATTATCAACGGCCAGCAGGGGGAGGGGGGGGTTTAAACCGCCCCGGGCGGCAAAAATAGTTGCTACGCCACTGGTTTGAAGCAGAATGCCTGGTGTTCCAGTTTTCGGTTTGTAATTGAATTCTCCTACTCAGACAGCCTTACCTTGAAAAGTTTCTGAAGCTCTTTTACTTGATATCCTCATGCTAATAATTCCTATTTTCATTTATCTATCTTCAGAGTTTTATTTAAAATGACTCTTCTTCTTCTTAAAAGACTCTAAAGAAAGTTTTCCAATAACTTTTGTTTTTTTGAGGAGCATTGTCTAAACTTCATCGCATAAACTTTTAGAGATTTGAAAGATAAAGTAAAGCAAACCATTTAAGAGATGCATTAATAAAAACAGTCGAAAAACTTACATTGCCTGACGTTTAAGTACCACAATGTAAACAAACAGCAGGCATGGGTAATGGATTATACCATTATTATTATTATGTAGCCTGAAATGAATGTCCTCATACAACTTCCTACCACATTCAAGAGCACATAAATATTTTAGAATCATTGTTAAAATGTTGGAGAATAGGTATGAATGCATAGAAAATTGTTCATGTGATATACACTTTCCGACAGCCTTCCAGAACCTCTCCAGCCTTCCTTAATAAAATTCTATCGAATCTTTCCAACCTTCCTTAATAAAACTCCCATCCCCCAAACTACAACCACTAAATACTTAGGACCGCACCTTGACAGCGTCTTACATAGGCTTCCCATGTAAATTTAAATATAATAGAAATAAAAGAACGTTATAAACTTCTACCTCACCTACTAGATTACCCATCAAAACTAAGAACTTACAACTAACTGTTATTTCACAAACTATGATCACGCCTATACGGGCTTTCAGTATTGAGCTATTGGGTGCTACAAAACGTAGCTGTTCTCAGAAGATACTGTCCCTTCAATCGATAACCTCAAAAAAAATCCTTCATTGTGTTTTCTATATAGTAAACCAAAGGATTTATCCGAACTCAATATCCAAACAGTTCAGTGTGCAGCAAGTTACAAATCTTTTCAAAAATATCTTACAATAGAGATTCGTTAGTGCTGATTGGTTCTTCTTCAGACATCCCAGGAAATGCCAAAAGGTGTCTGAAAAGGACATTATCAAGGGATATATTTGCAGTGAACTATTTCAAGTGAAGTATTATTTTTATTTTCTTATTTTTTACGCGAATTTTTATATTTGTTATTCCATGTCAGGAAGTCCCTCCATATCTATGAGGAAGTCTTCATATGAAAATCTCTATCATATATGTCACTATAAGGTTCTCTTTACATTTTCGTGACTTTTTACAACATAAAATAAGAAATAAAAATAAAAAATCTATCGGAAGCTATGACGTTATTACTGTTGATCTAGTAATCAATTTGACTCTATCTAGAAAACTTTCAGAGTGACCTAACTTTGCATGTAAGAATTCATAGTATTAATCAAATCCTTTTGGAACTTCAACAGACATATCAGTTATATATATATATATATATATATATATATATATATATATAATATATATAAAACTGAAATAACAATCATGATCAAACCACAATATGAAATGGGAAAACAAGACTAAGATCTTTCAACCGTAACAAGCGGTTTCGTACAGAGTGGGTTTTTGACTCTGACAAACCGCTTGTTACGGTGAAAGATCTTAGATCATATAAATATTGGATCAAACCACAATATGAAATGGGAAAACAAGACTAAGATCTTTCAACCAGTAACAAGCGGTTTTCGACAGAGTCAAAAACCCTACTGAAACACTAGATCCAGAAAACATCTGGTGAAGGGTTGAGAAGAGTGGGAGGGACGAGTGGTATTTTAAAGGGTGAAGTGTAGGAAAGGACAAATGTCGAGAAAGGGATGTTTGGGGAAACAAACAAACCACATATTGTGGTTTGATCGTTGGTTGTTATTTCACGTATTTATATGAAATCTTTATTATATATATATATCAGCAGCAAGTCCTCTTTTAAACATATTTTGTTGAAATGAATAGCAGATTGTGCATTCAAGACTTTTGTACTTACCGCTTCTATTTTCCCCTCGATCCTCATTTGTGAAGGTGATTACTGGCAAAACAAGTTCGCAAACGACATTCAGCAACGCACGTAACAATAGGGGGTTGCGGATAAAACGTTAAAAACACGACCGTGAATATCTATATTTAATTAACTATTAAACTAAACTAAAGTAACAAGCTTTCGGCCTCGTGGGTCATCGACAAACTGACCTAGTCCTGTTAACTTTTATTTTGTATGTGTATATATTCACATGACTATAATCTATTTGAATTAAAATTCTGATTTCAGAATAAAAGTGCTTTCAGAATACAAGTAATCATGTAATATCAATGCATTATATGTATATTGATTTTTTATAGTTTGCAGCGTCTGGATTTCATAAATGAAACTGATTCCTGAACTAGTCGAATATTTTTATGACGTGACACATTCCTGATATGAATTTTTCCGTTTTTTCTCACATTTTGTTCTGATAAAATTATCCAAGATCAGATCATAGTTCATCTTTATTTACGATAATTAGTTCAATCAGATTTTATTATTATTAGTTAATAATTTTTAGAGTCTGATACAGATATTGGGTAAATAATGAATTATATTTGTAATTTATCTTTGTCATGTATCGTGAAATTGCTGAGTGGTGTTTGGGTGATGGCATACCAGTGGGTCTCAAGCCAGTGCAATATCAGAGGAAACGGGCACGCCGGTATGCGCTGCTGGAAACGGGATTGTGTCCGTATACTGCTTCAAAAAAAGTTCCCATGACGCTGCGCGCAAGGAATTTACAACCAACTTATGGAAGGTAACATAAACATGATTATATACAGGCCCACCTTAGTAAAATCAGAGTCAAAACTAACTCTGCCTACTCTGTGTGCAGTAGGGTAAGATAAAATCGAGAAACCTTTCCAAAGGTGTCCCAAATTAGTATTAAGAAATGCTTCTGCAGAAGAATGGCACAAAAAGAGCTAAATATATTAGCCTATTAGAAGGAAAATGCTTCAAATGTCTTAGGAATAAGTTTTTTCCTTCCCTATCGTATTAAAAAAAATGTTATCGTAAAACTTGTACAAATTAATTTAGAGATTTGCATTATCTTGTATCTTTTAAACATCTATTCAACTCTACAACCATTTACTGCCAGAAACATCTTTTGTGATTTTGTTAACATCTTGGTCATATAAATTATGAAATTAAAATATCTATTCAAAGTTAATAAAACTTATGCATAAATCGTTAAAATTCAAATTTGCATTAAGCGTTCATGATTTTTAACTATAAAAAGCACAATTATTTTCTTGATAAATGAAATAATTAATGTCTCAATTTAATTATTTGAAAATAACTAGTACGTAAAGGAGACCCCCAATTCTTTGAGGGCCTGCTTTCTTTTTTTCTTTGTTTAGATAAGCTCAAAGAATTTCTAAACAATGCATCATTAAAAATAATATGCCCCGTTATTAACGAGAAATGTATGAATAAAAGGCTGATCTTGACGTTACACAAAATATTCTCAAGTCTGGATAGCTGTATTATTCTTTGTATTTTTTTTATAAAATAGTCTTAAGTTCTTTCCCTCAGGAGAAGAGAATACAGAAATCATAGATAATGAGAGAGTTTGGTTTTTTTTTATTTTAGTTCAAGGTTTAATTATTTTAGATTAATTATCTTGGATTAACTTTACAAGTTATACACACTGTTATGTCTGTACTTTTATTATATGTATATGTAAAATTATTACAATAAGATGTGATATAAATATTCTACTCATAGTAAGTCACTACAAACAGCAGTATATATGTTATTATAAACAATATTTCACATAAACACGTGAAATAACAAACAATGATCAAACCACAATATGAAATGGGGAAAACAGACTAAGATCTTTCAACCGAAACAAGCCGTCTTCGTCAGAGTCAAAAACCCAACTGAGGGTTTTTGACTCTGAAGATGATAACTTGTTTCGGTTGAAAGATCTTAGTATTGTTTTCCCATTTCATATTATGGTTTGATCATTGGATGTTATTATATATATGTACATTTATACAGTTGTCTTTCGTCTTCTCGCTGCTCAGTTTCCTTTCTTGAGGACTACGGTTAAAAGGGTCAATATTTGAATGTGAGTCCTAGTTCATTGAATGAACAATTCGTTCATTGGACCTATTTACTTGGAAATGTCATTGGCGAACCTGATTTATAGTTTACCTACAACAACAAGGAAAATAGCCAGGAGGTTAGAATCTGTTAACAAAAAGGCCGTGAATGCAGAAACTGCGATCATTTTCAATAAAATATACTTGAGAGAAGATCTGCTGCCAATATATACCAATAAATAAATATATATATATATAGTTCACTGTACAAAAAGGAACATAGAGAAATTAAAAGTACACACTTAAGTCTCTAATTTTCCGTTTGAACCGTCTTCAGTAGAGAGGGAAACCAAGCGCACTGGTTCTCTCCTGAAGCCGGTTCAAACCAAAAATTAGAGACTGCAAGTGTGTGCTTTTAATTTTTCTAAGTTTCTTTTTGTACATTGAACTATATTTGTCAGTTTCCTTCGTATTTAGTTCGAAAAAGTATATATATAGGTTTATTACCATACGTTTAAAAGAAAAGAACAAGGAGAAACAACAACGAAGCTTACTTTAATAATTTCGACGTCATTATCAGGAGAAGAAGAGCTCTACCATCCTGGAAGGCAGTAACTGTTGTATATAATGTAATATAACTGCTCGTATCTCTTTTCTGCATTAAGTAGTTTAAATAACTTGTTTTCTATCTGAAGAATTAATATTTGATTTTTTTTCTCCTAGTCGGAATAGTGGCTGCAACTTGCACTTAAAAAAAAATCTGGAGTGGCCTACACTCTACTTTACTGTAAGTAACTCAATGTCAACTTTCTTGAGTATATAAACCATAACGTATCATTTAAGCATAACATAAATATCTAAATGGGATATAATTATTAGCATTGCATTTGTGAGGTAGTACAGATAGTGATTGAAGGACATATCAATTTATAAGCTTATTTTTGTACATCACAAATAATTTATTATTTGCAAATAATTTCATTAGTATAACTACAGCAGTAATAACATTTTTGAAAAACCAATGTGAACATTTCTTGAAACGAAATATTATCCTTCAAGAGAACATGGCTATTGTTCAAATTGCCAGTAGATTTCTTACATCGTTTACTTGACATCCTTCTACATTGAATATTAATGTAAAATTTTCAAATTTGAAACAGTAAAATACCCTTTTTTTCTCTGAAAAACATCTTAAACAGCGAAGAAAATGTTGTTTTAAGGTGATTTGTTAATTAAAGATGTACGATAATTACAGTTATTAATCTCTAAACGAAAGATTTATATTTTGAATTATCTTTTACACTTTTGGTTTTTAACAGAATTATTATACTGGGAATTTTATGGCTTCTTAGTATTTAATAAGATCATTTTCCTTCCCCTTTGTCAAATAACATATATACGAATTTTTTTTTAATGAGTGTTATCATTTTCCTGCACAATATTATTCCTCTTACATCTCTTGTAAGTCAATAATATATTTTCATTTTTCCATTAGAAACATCAATTTTATCTCAGTGGATTCGCTCAAAAAATTTCTAAGTCAATGTAAACAATGTAAAAAAATACAAAAAATTCGACAAGTATAGCAGGTGATCTCTTAGTCTAGGATAAACAAAGAGTTTTTATATAGTTATTGCTCTTTCCCGTAATTGAAACTTCATGATTTTTTTTTTATGAATTGCTAATTTTTTGTTCTGTTTTTGGTCAAATTTTCATTATTTTTTAATGAGCCGTTTAGCGTCAAAAAAACATTTTCTGAAAACACAAATCGTACTGCAACGCCCCTTTAGCGAATGTAATTTTAGAAAAAAATATCTCAACTCATTCTCCACATAATGTTCTATTTTTAGGCATAGTTTCATTTTGATCCATCAAACAGTATGGCTTTTATCGCTCTCACAAGGTTTGAGATTGAATTATAAGTCAAAATTTTTACATTTTATTGAAAAAAAAATATTTCCCGTTGTTTTAAAATTCTGAATATATTTTTCGTTTGTTGCACTCGTAACTTCAAAGATAATGTCAAAATTTCAAAACTCTAGGGTTATTAGTTTAGGAGAAATAAATGTTTTAAAAAAAACGGCTTTTGGCAAAAAAAGTGACTTTCCCATCATGCATAATTCTTCCCAAACAATAGGGATCTTCGTCTTTATGAGGCCCATTTTTGTGTAAAGTATCAACTTTATCCATCAAAGATTCTGGACTGTAGCGTGGTAACAAGCAATGCTAACACACGCACCCACCCACGCACCCACCCACCCACCCACACACACACAGACATCATCGTAAAAACGTCATAAAACGACTTCTGGGGCCTCAAAACATGTAATTCCGTCAAAATCTCGAGATCGAATTTTTTCACGATCACTATACTTTACTTATAGTAAAGTAAAAACTAATGATGGAATAGTAATCATATACTAATTCTGGCAGAGTACTATTGGTAAACAACTACTTCCTTCCAGTTTTTAGAGACAGATGTCAAAATAATAAATTAATCATGTTACATGAGAAATTTGTTGTTGCCCGGAGTAAGAAGTCAGTAAGCTGATATACATTTGTTTCAAGAAAGTCGATAAAGTGCTGGTTAACTTAACTCTTAGGCCATTAGCAATATTAGATTCCTCAGCCTCAAAGGCAAGAGATCCAATGACTGTGTTCCAATAAAGTTTCAAAAATCTTGCCTTTCCAAAGCTCTTTTCTTTGAACTTTAAGTAATTTTCATAGTGCTTAGACTAATGTAAATTGAATATCACTGAACACAGAAAGAGCTTCTTAGCATTTTCCTAAAAAAATCTATTATTATACATTTACAAGTAACATATATTACATTTATTTCTGTCCTTCACACTTTTTGTTGAAAAAGAAAAAGCATTAAATGCTACAAGGAACAACACATTTTTTTATCTCTACATCTTATGAGCATCACATTTTCTGAAGCAATATCTTTTAACTCAGAAGAAACAGATATGAGACGCTGAACGACTGTCATTGACCTCATTATAAGTATGCTCTTTTTTGGAGAATTAAATTAAACTCCTTGAAACATTAGTTTCATTAATTCTTGGTCATTCCGTTGACTAGTTATTAATGCACGAAACAATCAATTTTCTGTACATCTAAAGTAAAAATGTGTGTCTGTCCGCTATGTCTCCGCTTAGAAATAAAACGTGAGCCATTTAGATACAAATAGACATGGATCTTACATAACTTTTTTTGGGGGAACTAACTGCGGTATTTTGACTTTGATCAGGGTTCTTTTTTGGGATCTACCACCAATAACCTACTTGTTTGGTCATAATCAACCACCCGGGCACTGCCGGAAGAACAGCTAATATTATATAAAAAACAACTATGAAGACTAATTATTATGAGTTTCAAAGATATAAATTTCATTAAAATGATCCAATAATCGGGAATTCATAGCATTTGCTTCTGATACATCCGAAAAAAGTACGCCTTCTTTCCACCAGGAGCACCAATAGTAATATAGTGGTCACGTTACTACTTTTCTAGCTAATTATTTACCAAAATAGCAGAACTCATTGTTTCTATCAGTTTAATCCATTCAGATCAATTTTAATAATTGTCATCTATATGTTGTAGTCTTTCACTTAATATTCTTGACAACTTAATCAGGGCACTTTAAAATTTAATTTAACCCTTTAGTAGAACAGTATTCTAAACTTTTGACCAAGAAGGGGAATGTTTAACCACAATACACTCTACATATATTAAATCCAAACTAAATGGCAGAACCACGAAAGTTTTAATCAAAAATTCTGTGGACATATTTCTACCAAATCACAAAAAATGACATAAAGAAAAGTCTATAAGATACATAGGACACCAAGTTTCTCTTGATCATTTTTTTCTAATTGCACCATATTTTTATTTGTGAGAATCTGAAATTAACTACTTAATTATTGAAACAAGTTTTTAATTAATATTTAAAAGTTCAAAGTTATAAAACAGTTATTTGTTCTGCTGGTTATTAAGAAATGATAGAATGGAGTTGTTTTTCGGAGACTGTTATAGATAGTTCTGAAATAAAATATGAAAACCACAATGAGTTATACCTGAATGTAATGGCTGCGTAACAAGCGATATAGGGGGAATTCAGCTGAATGAAAAAAAAAGAGGAATAAAAGACTGGTTAAAGGAGGCGAGTATGTCGGCTGTCAAATAAGCCTTGCCCTGCAGGGAATGTTCACGGGGGGCAGATTATAAATCAACCTTTTCGCTGTGATGCAGTCATGATCCATCTGTTTCCCTGATGGAGGGATTCTTCTTTGTATGAAAGAATTTATCGCATCTGAAGCAAATGGAAAGAAGGCAGGCCTGAGCAAAGAGCTACATTCATTGCGCACGTTTTTCAGTTTCCTGGCAATTTTTCTCTTTATTTGTTTCCCCTAGAAGGCGTCGCTCTGACTTTCCTAACATGCTTCTTTCGTCCATTCCCCTTCTTTGACTTCTATTATGACTCCTGAATTATTCTCTTGTTACAATCCATCATTTTAAAGAACATTTAGGGTGCCATAACTATGTACAACCTTTATTCCATTTTCAGATTGAGTTTATTAAGATGTTTTAGTACTAAATTCAAGTGAATTAAGTTTTTAAGACTTATTATTAATCTAAAGGTTTTAGTATGATTTTACTATTTTGAAGAGTTTTAGCAGCCAAAGAGGGGCGTACAGTTTGTAGGCGCATGCTTTAATTTACAGGCTCCTATACTAGCTGGAGGCTAGTATATATCTAATATATCAGATCTACGTTATTCTAAACCCGTGTGGTCAAGTCTGAAGTGTAAATCGGCAATACTTTGCTGTCTAGTTCCAGGTCGTGTGGTCAGGCCTTCTACGGTCTGGAACAGTGAGTCAGTGCACTGTGAGGTGTGGGGTGATGTGGAATATCACTACATCCTTGTATCTACTATATCCTTGTCAGCCCAAGGAGTTTGGGTGACAAAGTGTATAATGTGTCGTTGGCAGCGTTATTGCTGATGAACTGTTGACTGGAGGATACATTTACTTCCTTATGAGTTAAATCTTCCCTAGATCAGTGGCGGATTGTTGTATTTTTATGTAACTTGTCCTTGATCTCTCCTGTAATCACTTCCTCCCTTCAGCCTGACAAGTACATGACATGACATGTCATGACAAGTATACATGACAAGTGATTGTATCATCGACTATGACACTTGCTCCCTTACGGCTTCAAAGTATATATCAGTTTTTAACAATTAAATAAGAAAATGCAATAAAACTTTATTATACTACGAGTACTTCAAAATTGAGAAAGTTATGAAGAATAATATAGTGAATCAATCAGTCATAAGATTTTCCGTTATGAGTGTATGGAATTACACATCAGTAAACTTGTCCGAAACCAATTGACTGGAATATACATCTTTAAACTATAGGTACAAAAAACCAGAAAAATATAAGATACCATTTTCTATAAACTTATTTGACCATGAGGTATCAAATTTTCAAAAAAAAAACACACCTAATTTGTACAAGTGGTTTTATTATGTCCATTTGGCCGCCACTTGGATTTATATTCTGTTTTTATACTTCATGTCAAACACAACATCAAAATTAAAAAAACAAACTTAGTTTCTTTAACCGTTAAGTCCTCAATACAGCCTCAAATAGAATTAATAACTCTCTAAAGATCTGAAATATAAAATTCTAGATACAGTTTTTTATATGAAGATCATAAAATACATTTTTAAAATGTTTTATGTATAAAAATTTTTAAATTTTTATACATAATTAACAATTTTTAATTCAAACTGTTTTGTAGTATTTTTATGCATAATTTTACTATCCATATTAAACCTTTAAACCGAACATATCCGTTTTGTACAATTATATTGTTAGAGAAGATCAAAATAAATAAATTTAACTGCAAAGACAGTCACATATATGCAATGTATACAGTGAATGAATGAATGAATATGACTTTATTGACAAAAGTACATACTTTATGGAGCTACAATCGAAACCGTTGTGCCTAGGTATACACCTTGGTGCAAAGAATTCGATATCACCGCCCTGCAGTGTCGAATTTTACAGAGCATCAAGTATTGCAGTGGACTTAGGCTCCGGCATGATTGTATGGTGGATACTGATTACTCTCCCACTATCATTAACAAAATTAATTTGAATTTCAAGTAATGATATAGTAAGATATTCTTTTCTGTTGCGCAATTTCTTTACTTAAAATGTACATTCGTCGAAATAAACTTAATACTGTGCTATAATAATGGTAACCAACATATATCTAACTAGGTTTCCTCTGCCAGCTTAACTGGTCTGGGTTATATAAGAAAGTGAGATATTCAGACCAGCAGTGGCTGTTATTTTTGTCTTTTCCTCTTTTTTTTTTGCGGGAACTGTTTTCTTTGTTTCTTTCCATCTCTCACCCTAAAACACATCTACAAGATGGTGACGTCATGCAAAAGGCCTAAAATTAGGGGGGTCCTATTTTATCAGAATTGCAAAACCAATTAACTAATTGATTACCTCTATTTTCAGTATAATATAATTTGAATATAGCAGTTAAGTTCTAAAGGCTCAGTTTGGCAGGAGACGTTGTAGTTGTTTTAATCTAAAGGAACAGAGGCAGGTTGTCTGGGCGAAGAGGGTGTTGCAATAAATTATTGTCTGAATTCCCCCTTTTCTTTATGCTTTCAACGGCATGAATAAAATGTGTCCAAACTCTAAGAGTATTTTCCTATGTAGAAGGGAGTCTTAAACATCATAATATTCACTCTATTCCAAAGAGTGAGTGTTTTTTTAAAGCTTTCTCAAAGAGTTCCTTATTTTATTAAATTGATAAATAGTTTTAAGTTTTAGATTTATTAATATATATTTTTAACCTAATAAGCATATGAATAGTAAGTATTTCTAAGTATATCTAATGACTCTTTGGTATTTAACTAACAATATATTGTTGAAAGCAGCTGGACTTAAAAACTTTTACTTTTAAGCAAACATTACCATCTTTCTTTGAGTTACCTGAGTTCCCAGCACTATCTACATATCATAATCGACAGTTAAACTGACCTGTGGACTTTCCAACTGCTCAACAATATACATGTATTAGTGTATATGTTTATGAAAAATATACTTCTGTAAATTAAGCATGATTGATTGCTCTGGTATAGTGCTTTATGTTAAACCTGAATAAGTCTGTAAAAAAACATATTACAATTTAGACTGAAACTACGAGGAGTCGTTAGAGTCACCGTGTAGTACTGAGGGGTTCTCAAGGGGGGTGAATTGTGACCACAGAGAGTTTACACAGTGAGGAAAGCTGTATACGTTTTGACCTCTTAATTAAACCTGGAAAAGTTCTATCATGATACAATTGATATATATATATATATAGTAGGTGTGTTCTCTAATCGGGGTTCGGTCAATTTTCCAGGATAAAAAATCAAACTCTCGTTGCCAACGTTTCGGTTTTATTTAAAACCTTTTTCATAGGCATCTTCTCCATATACTCTTCTTATATCCTCATAAAAACCCATATTTCTTCTTATATAAACCCAAATGTATATATAACAGATTCAATAAAATATCGACCGTTTGATAGAATAGGTGTGTTCTCTAATCGGGGTTCGGTCAATTTTCCAGGATAAAAAATCAAACTCTCGTTGCCAACGTTTTGGTTTTATTTAAAACCTTTTTCATAGGCATCTTCTCCATGTACTCTTCTTATATCCTCATAAAAACCCATATTTCTTCTTATATAAACCCAAATGTATATATAACAGATTCAATAATATATCGACCGTTTGATAGAATAGGTGTGTTCTCTAATCGGGGTTCGGTCAATTTTCCAGGATAAAAAATCAAACTCTCGTTGCCAACGTTTCGGTTTTATTTAAAACCTTTTTCATAGGCATCTTCTCCATATACTCTTCTTATATCCTCATAAAAACCCATATTTCTTCTTATATAAACCCAAATGTATATATAACAGATTCAATAATATATCGACCGTTTGATAGAATAGGTGTGTTCTCTAATCGGGGTTCGGTCAATTTTCCAGGATAAAAAATCAAACTCTCGTTTCCAACGTTTCGGTTTTATTTAAAACCTTTTTCATAGGCATCTTCTCCATATACTCTTCTTATATCCTCATAAAAACCCATATTTCTTCTTATATAAACCCAAATGTATATATAACAGATTCAATAATATATCGACCGTTTGATAGAATAGGTGTGTTCTCTAATCGGGGTTCGGTCAATTTTCCAGGATAAAAAATCAAACTCTCGTTGCCAACGTTTCGGTTTTATTTAAAACTTTTTTCATAGGCATCTTCTCCATATACTCTTCTTATATCAGGAGAAGAATTCCTGTTGGCATGAAGATGAAGGCGGCTTTTCGCAGTAAACAACCGAGAGTATCAATTAAAAATCTAGCAATATCCGTAACAGAAAATAGTAAACAACAACAACACCCAACCACCACAAAAATCAAAAATAGAAAGGGAACAGGAGTTCACTGTAAAGTGAGGCTAATGTTTTCTGCCAAACATCATTTAACACAGAGGGACTGTGCAACCTCTATACCTATTGGCAGAACGCAAAGGCTTTTTGCTGAGCAGCGTGCAACTGGGACCTTACGCATGGACCTGTAACTCTACTCCCATTGGTCAACATCGCAACAAATCATATATATATGTATATATACTAAGTAATATATAATATTTATAACTATAGTTTATATATCTTTATATGTCTTGTTAAATTGTATACCTATTTTTAATTTCACAACTTTTCTACTGAGTCTTTCAATTTCTCTAATATATTTTCTCCATGTTTGTGGTCCATATAGATTAGTTGACCAAGATATATAATTATATAGTACGATAGGTTTCGGTCCTCACTAGCCATTATCAAGGATTATAGTGGTACAAAACACATAACTAAACTATACATATGTTTTGTACCTCTATAACCCTTGATAATGGTCAGTGAGGACCGAAACCTGTCGGACTATGTAGTTATAAATTTCGGTCAACTAATCTATCTTGTACCACAAACATGGAGAAAATATATTAGAGAATTTGAAAGACTCAGTAAGTTGTGAAATTAAAAATAGGTATACAATTTAACCAGACATGCATAAACGAAGGTGTGCCTCCTAAATATACGACTATGTTTATAAGTATATATAAATATAGATATATACTTATAAAGAAAACATAAAAGAAGTTTTAATATTTGCATGGTATGTAGAATTCACTTTTTGAAAAAGACGATCTGTAAACAAGAGGAGAGGGGATCAAATGGCATTGTGACAAATGGGGAGAGGGGTGCATGGGCAAAGCAAGGCTGAAAGCCCCTGCTGTAGCGATAGCGATGGCAGGGGATCTAGAAGCTTGTGCACACCGTCCTTCGCAAAAATACTTGCTAAACATTCCTAGGTGGCCAGGTTAGCTCATTGGCAACAAACTCGTCTCTGCACTGCTAGCTCCAGTGTTCATACCAACTCTGGCCCTCCATTTATCCACATGGGAGGTGAATGAATCTAAGCACGTCGTCCCTCGGAGAGAATGTTAAGTGTTCAGTCCCGAGTCTGTACGATGTCAGGTACTCATTAAAGATCTCTGCTATAAATACAATTGTGTTAGGCAAATTTCGGACTCCCGATGTAAAATCAGTCTTATTTGTGTGATATCAGAAAGGACCAATGTTCGGACTATGTGTGTTCCTTTGTGGGACTGCCACTGTAACATAACCTATGCATTCCTACTGTAATAAACTTTAGTAAGATGAAACTTGTCTCTCCGGATATAGAATAATCCAGTAATATGGCTCATCCATAACTGAATTGCTGCTGAATGCCTACAAGTTTAGGTGTTAGAAACAAAGAACCTAGAAGTTACTGAGTTTGTTTATTTGGATCAGACTTTCGGATCTACATTGAGTGTACTGATATTATGACTACTTTCATGGTCTATTTGTATCATTACTGTCAAATTAGACTCAAGTGAAGAGGAAAGACATTGTTAGCTATTAAGGTTAACTATTCTTGTTTCTTTCTGTGACCAGTAGTCACATTACTAAATTGAAGTGAGGTAGTTTGATGTGAATATGTTTTGTTTAGGCAAATGGTGCTCTTGACTACTGCAGCATGGAGATCCCTGGAGAGGGCAGACTGAGCATGAGTGAGACCAAGCCTCCCTTCAACGGGATCAAGTACAACGGACAGGGACTGAAGGAAGGCCAGTGTGGAGCCATCATATCGAGTGCGATGCAGAAGCACAACGGCCAGATCCGGTGCGCCTTCTCGCTCACCAGCGAGAACAAGGAATCCTCTGCCAACATGACCCTCATTGTAGCCAGTCAGTTTGCCACTTTTCATTCATTTTTTTTCTTCACTGTGCTATTTTTTTCATTTTAACTTTGTGGTATACAATTGAAAATTTTGTATAGAATTTTTAAGAAAAAAAAATGTTTTTGACGATGGAAAGAACGACTATTCCTTTGGGGATTTAAAATTAGAATATTCATTAATTAAAATGTGAAACACAGCTGACCAGTTGCGTTTCTAACTACAACATCTAGTTTGAATAGACATGCTACACATTGAATCTGCAAACTAAACTACTTCCCTGTAAATGAAATATTCATTGTATATATATATATATATATATATATATATATATATAAAAAGATTTCACATAAACACGTGAAACAACAATCAATGATCAAACCACAATAAGAAATCAGTTGGGTTTTTGACTCTGACGAAGACCGCTTGTTACGGTTGAAAGATCTTAGTCTTGTTTTCCCATTTCTTATTGTGGTTTGATCATTGATTGTTGTTTCACGTGTTTATGTGAAATCTTTTTATATATATATATATTTGTAAAAGTTGGAAGCAGTCCTTCATTTAAACATATATTGTTAAATAACGCCCCATATTTGGCTTGTATCTGTTTCTTACATAATTTCTCCAGTTTCCAGAATTTCTTCCTCGTCTCTTCATTAAAACTATAAATCACCAATGTTGCTAGTTGGCATGTTTCGAATGTACCACATTCATCATCAGTACAATAATGAGAATAATAGTAGCAATAATAGTAGAATAATAGTAGAAAATGCGTTTATTTTAAACCAACTAATTCTCAGTAGTACCTGCCTTGAAATAGTCATCCTCATCATATTGAGAGTACTATATCTCGATCCATGTCTACATGCATACATTCAATTTTTACTAATCTCAAAGGCCCTAGTTTTCATTTATACCACACTAGAGATAACTTAGTCTACCCTATTCCTCACAAAATGTGTACTTCTTGCTTGATGCTTTTTATGTCAATTAGCTTCGTGGAAGCTAAGCTTTCGTATGAATAATCACAGATCTTTCGTTCGTAAGAGCAGTGAATTTCCCGTTGCATTTATTCCAGTTCTCACGGATTCAGTTTCAATTATTCTTTCCTTGTACTGTTCCTTCGACAGATTCCTGTTCCCAACATCAATATCACTTTGAGATCTTCAGAATAAGCATTTATTTGGCTTCTGGGCTTAACCTCAATCGTTAATTGTTCTTCAATAGTATTTATCTAGTCTTTTTGACCAAATTTGTCGATTTATTTTTCATTTAGAGTTCGTTTTTTTCAGTAATGTTTAATATTTATTTATTGAAATGTTTTTTTTATATACCCTTTTGTTATCACTTAACTTATATATGTTTGGCTTCTCTCCTTCAGTAAATTGGCTACACTGATTAAATACCTCTTCAATTAAACTTCACTTCAGTTATCACTTATCTTCAGAGCGCCTATTTGTTTCTACCTGATGACGAGGCAGACAAAATATAGTAGTGATTTTTTGTGATTGCTTTTATGTTTTTCTTTCTGTGGATTTAGTTGATACATTATTGTTAATAAATAGACATAACATATATACATATAAATTTATAATATCAAGAAGATTGGACATTATGTGAATCAGATGATTCATGGTCAGGTGCCTCATGTTATTGCAACTACAATTACTCCTAATGAATGAATGATTGCCGTATTACATACTGATTGATGCCTTCCATAACAAACTCGTAGCCAGGATTACTCATGCTTGCATACTAAGTAATATTATGTGAATCCATGATTAACATTTATAGTTTGCCTCGCTTAAACCTTGTAAAACTATATCTCAATCAGGTAGAACAACAAACTTGATTATTTAGAACAGTCATCTGGTTCTCCCTGTATTTCAGAAATACATGTAAATTATCCGTACTACTGTTCTTGAAGTGTATAAAGCCTTCCGGATTGATTTCAATAATAAATAAACAAGAGTTAAGAAAAATAGGATTATTCCTTTAAAAATAATCGTTGAATATTTTTTTTCATTTGAAAAAATAAGGTAATTTTGCTTTGAAGTAACTTTCTTTTGAAATTCGTATTTATTGAATTTATTTTTAAATGTATTTTTTGAAAGTAATTATTTATTCAATAAGTTTCTTTAAATTCTTTCATTTAAAATTCTTTGCTTGGTTATGGCAATCATTTTTTTTGAAAATCTTTTGTTACAGAGAACTTTTTATCATGTAAAGAGTCTTTAAAGATATGTGGCATTTCATGTTTTATAAGTAATGGCAAGGGGCATCATTTTTAATCAGTAACTTTGCACGTGTCGTTGAGGTAATGAACATACCTGTGTTGACTGTGAGAACTAATAGTAGAACGAATCACTCCTACGAGTCATTCCTTCAGAATCCTTCAGTTGGCTAACACCCAGTACATATATTCTAAGGCACAATGTGTCACCGTTTATATCATCATCTACCTGTATTATTGTTTAGCAACAATCACTGAATATTTTAAAGCACTTTAACATGTGCCTTCTTATGCAAATCTTAAATTAGTATTTACAAATTTGTTATATATACAAAAACTGTTGTATAATCAGAGGTACTAATAATGACAGTCTCCACATACAAACGTTTGATATAAACATCACGTTTCAAACTTGTATTTTTCGTCTTCAAGTTGCATTAACTGGTATGATTGATAGACTCTCAGGCCTTTCCATCCGAGTAAAGTTCTAGGTTAAAAAATAGGTAGTCGTAAGTTTTGAATGACTCAAGTGTGTTTAGAGTTGGTACCGTCAAGAGTACCTGACATCTTACAGCTCGAGACTATTCGGCGTAACGTCTTCTCAGAGGGTCGACGTGCTACTGTGTTTTAATCTTCCCCCATGAAAAGATCGAGAGCCAGAGTGAAAATAGAGTACGCAGGCCACTGGGCTACCTTGACCTCAAAGCTAGGTGGCTCCGAAAGAGTCTTATTGGGAATAAATTCTGAATTATTGAAATTGAGATTTATCATAGAACATGTGAATGAAAGATGTTTCAGATAAATTCCCTGTATCATGGATTTGTAATAGAACAAGTGTGATAGCCAGTTCATTGTATAATCATGGGACTTTGAGATTACATTATCACATGCATGCACAATAGGCAGCCTCTCAAAGGTCTCTGTGTGAAGGTGTAATCATGGAAGTAGAGAAAAGCTGTTCACTACCCATGTCAATCCCTTCTTCAAACGTACACAAAACTGTATAATTAGTAAATAGCTTTATTTGATAGTTTGAGTCTTTGTCATCATCTACTGCAGTCAGAAATATAATTAGATTTTACATCCTTTCTGAATAGTTGAATGTGTAGAAATGAAAAAATCAGACCCAATCCATTGACGTAGGTGAATTGGAATCACAAGCAGACCCTTTTCTCAGCCTTTCTTGGCCCATGCACCCCTCCTGCAATTTGTCACAATGTCACCCCCTCCCCTCTTCTTTCCGAGATTTCAAAAAAAGCATTTTGAATAATATGCAAATATTACCAAAAATAATTTTATTTTTTCTCAATTAGTATATATTGAAATAAAAAATGAGTTAAAATGAGAGTAACACAGAGATAGAAACAGGTATAACTCTATATTTCGTCAATCATCGATGTCAGGAGGTGAAGAGTCCTGCAGTGAGACAGGGCGGCGACCTATATACTATTAGCATATATTTATATTTACAAGTTAACATGGACTATGTTTATCATATAATTTTACAAATTAAATATATTAAAAATTAAAATATTCATTGATATATAAAATATCAATTAAATGAAATAGTATTTTTTAATTTAAAATTAAAAAATAATTATAAATTATTTTTTAATTATAAATAATAGAACATTTTGCACTGCATTGATCTTTTTTTAATGTTTAATATTTATGAAATATTAAACATTAAAGTTACTAATGTTTAATTATTAAATATATGTTAATTAAATTATTAATATAATTATTAAAGTGAATGTTAATTATACTGATAAATTAAATGTATAATTTATCAAATTATATTTATAAATTAAATGTATAATTTAATACATTAATACATAATCAGTTTAACATTAAACTGATAAATGTATACGTTATCAGTTTAATATTTCCATTAATTATTTGTTTAACATACTTAATAATAGTGTAAACAAAGCCACACAAAATATTTGGTGAGTTAAAGCCTATAATAGCTTTTCTCACTCTGTAAACTTACTGTGTTCACAAATCAGCCGCTAAAACCAAAATTCACACCGATTGAGAACCAACCCCTGCCTTAGAGATAAGTGCAGACTCCTCTGAAAATAATTGCTATAACTAAACTTAAGATTGGCGTAAAAGTGATTGATTACAATGAAATATAAAAAAAATATGAAGAAGTATCTTTAGGGAAACTGAGAAAGAAATATAATAGTGTCTGATCTGGTATACGAGGTGTGTAAATAAAGTAGTGAGACTGATTTTTTTAAATTTTCTATTCAAATATAATTACAGTGTGATATTGTCACCTTCAAAATAGTTCCCTTCGGAAGCCACACAGCGCTGGAGACGGTCCTTCCAATCATTGTAGCATTGCTGGAACTCGGATTCTGGAATGGCCTTCAGCTGGTTGGTTACAGCAGTTTGTATGTTTTGTAGTGTCCCGAAATGAGTTCTCTTGAGTGATTTTTCAATCTCGGGAAGAGGAAAAAGTGATAAAGACTCAAGTCTGGTGAATAAGGAGGCTGAGGAGCAACAGAATGTTTTTACTGGCCAAAAACTCGTTTTCTTTTCGGAATTTTCGGAACCATTTTCGCACAAATTTTTCTCATCTCCAATTCATTGGTCAAAATGTGATGAACGGAGGTGTGATTCAAATTCAACTGTTCCCCGATCATTCTGACTGTCAAGCGTCGATCTGAACGCACAAGGTTCCGTACTCTGTTGACCATTTTCATCGGTGTTTGCACTTGAAGGCCTTCCGCTTCGTGGTTCATCTTCAATCGACTCTCTTCCTTCTGAAAATTCCTTAAACCACCGAAAAACCTGTGCCCTTGATAAAACACGTTCTCCATGTCCATAGAAACAAGTTTCTATGTCCAAGTCTGAAGCAAAATTTGATTGCACACCGCTGCTCAACTTTGAGGTCACTCATTTTTAAAACGCTCAAGAAAAAACCATTTCACGAAAATCAACGCTACGGACAAACAAATGACTGTGGCGAGTTCAGATTCATACTGGAGGCGCATCACACGTGCACCTGACCCTACTCAAGGCCACGCGTCTCCAGCGTTGCCAGATCGAAAGCGACGTTGCCAGTCTCACTACTTTATTTATACACCTCGTATATCGCATGTCGAGATTCTGGAGTCTTTGATATTGAAAAGGAATGGGAAAATGCAGTAGACCCTTTATATCTTCCAATCCACCTTGAAATGATTAATGAACCTAAATAAATAATAGATATCTATATTAGCTGCCTGACTTTCAAGAGGAGAAATTAATGCTAAAATGAATTTCCTTTTAACATGAATGAATGACAATAAACTTTTAAATTCATTTTTGAAATTTAAAAATAGGATGACTTAGTGTAAACCAATTTCTTTCGTGAAGCTATATAGCTTTGAGTAGCAATGCTGCTAATTTTGAATTTCTTTTGTTATTTAATAGAAATTGTAGCCAAAATATCTTGCAGAGAAAAGTGCTTTAAATTATTATTGTTATTATTCAGCAAAGGACTTGACTAGAGGAATGAGCGTGAATATAGCGGCTGAGTGTTAATGTATCACACTTTTTGAACATTCATCTCAGACCAGTTTAATCTAGAATCAAGTCAAGTTTGCAGTTATTTCAAAGCAAGTAACGAAACATATTTCTAATATTCGCAATCTTTCACAGTAATGACAAACTTCTCTCTTTCTCTTTTACATGATGTTGTTTCCCCGACCCACTCATCTCTTTCTTTCTTAGTCTGTCTTTATATACATGTGTGTCAAATTAAAACAATAAGTGTATAGTGTGCTAGGAAATTTAATGTTAAGTTCATCATTAATTATTCCTTGTTTAATATTTCCAATTTTCGGAAGATATAATAATTATACAAAAGTTCTGCTCTCCAAATATGTACTCCCAGCTTTTACAAATATATATATATATATATTCTAAACAGGAAAATGATCCAAAAGGACAACAAACGTTTCACGATGAATCACAAACACAAAACTAAGGAACAAATACACTTACTGCTTCTAATTTTCGGTTGAACCGTCATCAGGAGAGTTGAGAAACGCACGTGTGAAGCGACGGTTGGAGACCAACAGTGTTGAAACACGCGTGCCTGGTTCAAGTGAGGTAAGAGAAATTAACTAAGAATAAGCTAAGAAATAGAAAGTGAAAATGAAGAAAATTAGAAAATATAAATAATAAAAACTTAAAAGATGAAAAAAATAGCTGAAACAAAATAAAATCCAGGAATATAGATATTTTATTTTTATTTTTTTTTTTTTTGTAAGGAGGTGAAATGCATTTACGCACATAGTGCTGGGCTCCCAGATAAACCAGATTACCAACTAAAACACCCTCTTTTTCACCTAGGACCTAGCCTGGAACTGTAGGAATATAGATAATAGATACTTAAATAATAATAATGATGAGGATGATTGGAATAAAGTTGTAAAAATAATTATTTAAGATAAAAATAAAAGGATAATAATCAAAAAGTAATAGTAGTCAAAGGTAGACTAATCTCTAACCATTCAGAACAGCCCTACCTTTTTAAATTCAAACCTGGTTTACAACGCGCGTTATTATCTTTTAAGTTTTTATTATTTATATTTCCTAATTTTCTTCATTTTCACTTTCTATTTCTTAGCTTATTCTTAGTTAATTTCTCTTACCTCACTTGAACCGGGCACGCGTGTGACAACACTGTTGGTCTCCAACAGTCGCTTCACAAGTGCGCTTGGTGTCCCTTTCTCAACTCTCCTGATGACTGTTCAACCGAAAATTAGAGACAGTAAGTGTGTTTGTTCCTTAGTTCTGTGATTCATCATGAAACGTATATATATATATATATATATATATATATATACTATATATATAGATAAATAAATATTTAGTAATTGTTTTTCATAAAGAGGTTGCTGATTGTGGTGCTTTTATAGTGTGTGGCCACAACGCTACAAGGATGCAACTATAAAAGCCCTGATTCACCGGAGTTATAAAATAGCTTCGGACTGCAAGATAGCTCATTGTAATATAAAAAGAACGAAACAGGCATTTGTAAAAAATGGCTATTCTAATGAGAAATTTGATAATATTTTAAAGGCATATCTACTCGACAACAAACACAAACAAATGAATCAGCTGAAATTATTCACAAAATTACTATAGAAATTAATACTGCAAACAGTGCAAAATGAATGAAAGGGTACTGAAAAGTATCATCAAAAACAATAGAAAGTGTAGAAATAAAGACGACAGAATTTCTTTTATTACTTACTATAAAAGCCCCACAGAGCAGCCTATTTATGAAAAACAATAACCAAACAAAGAGCACTCCACACAAAAAAAATTAATAAAGATGTGTAGGTGTTTATACATAATCAATTAAAGTTTAAACGAAACGATTTCACGAACTAAATAAACTAAATTCATAGAAATAACACTCATAAAAGAGATCACAAGAACTGACTACTATATTCGATTACCTCGATGATGACGAGGTAATCGAAATATAGTAGTAGTGAGTTTTTTTATCTCTTTTATGTGTGTTCTTTCTATAAATTTAGTATATATATATATATAAATGTACAATGTTTATTTCTCTCTGTTTCCTCTTAATTTCTTTCTTTAATTGTATCTTTGACCAGTGTGGAGAGCTCTTGCTTCCAAAGAACACACTATCAAATTAACCATCAAGGCATCACTTCATACCACTACAAACCTCCACTAAATAAATGCACACTTGCGCAAACACAAATTACTGCTTTCACTTTTATTAATGAAGTCGTACATAGCACTTAGAGTACTACTAAAAATCCTCGGTTTGATACAAATGATAATTAAGATGTCATTTTTTTTAATTACTGTTTTTATTGAAAGCCTTTAAAATATTGTTTTATTGTTACAGAGGCGCCGACGAGACCGTCACTGTCTGTCAGTAAGAGCAGTAGAGGTAACAACGTGTACCGGGAAGGGGAGTCGATGACTGCTGTGTGCACAGTGCAAAACGGCCGACCTCCGGCTAACATATCCTGGTACTTAGGTAAGTCTCCCATTAACGACCGTAAAGTAAATATGAGTTGGAAGAAGAGCAAATGTCTCGTCTCTTAATAAGAGAAGTTTTTTTGTGGTCAGGCTATGAAGAAAAGTTACAATAGGCCAGATTAATCAATGAAAACGAAAACTATTAAACTCTTAATAGATGCACATCATTAGTACCACGTACTAAGTTATTTGAAATCAGAGAGTAAATAAAACCTTTTTACTTCGTATACGAGAGTTGTACTGTTCAGCTGTTTTCGGGTTTGTCCATAATCTAGTAGACTTTACTACAACTTGTTCCAATTGATGATGAACAACGTCCAGAAGTGATCAAACAATGCCTACCCCTGCGTATGAGCATAAGGATATCATCTAATGTGATTGAATTGGATACTCAGAAATATACCTTGAGATTCAAAAGAAAAAACATTTCGACTATGAGTTGATTTCGATTTCAAACCAATCACAATCTGCTAGTTTATCGGAAGTTATTCTGAAACCCACTTGATATATGTCTACATCTTCCTTTTAACTAGTTTTGAAGGCAAGAATACCTACGAAGGGTTAAATCTGTTCAAATACTTTCATGGAATTTCGTTAAATTTCTTTCAAACTCTTTTATGACGTTGCGAAAAAAATTAAATTGTTACATAAAAAGTAACTGTTTTGTAGAAATAACCTTATGTTTTTAATATATGTATATATATATATATATATATATATATATATTTAGTGTATTTCGGCAGCTGCCAAAATACACTAATATAAGAACTCACGACCCAGCAGCCCACCAAACCAGAGAAACGTTGAAGTATAGGCGTCAACTGGTTAAAAGACAGCTTTCTATCAAGAATGAAGAACTTATTAAACTCCGATCTGTCGTATGCTAGTTTGCTTTGGCAATTATCGCCTTCTCAAAAGAAAATTGTAAGGAAAATAGAAGCTATAAGTAGGAAGATCGTGAATGCAGAATCTGCTATCAAATTCAATATATATATATATAGTCTACTCTCCTGATGACGAACAACAGTTCGAAATATTGAATTCTGTAAGTTTTCTTTGTATTCTCTTTTCTGTGTCGTACTTTGTGTAATTTAAATTTTTTATATATATATATATATATATATATATATATCAATACGCTTGTGTATACGTGTGTCACGCTTTATCTGATAAGAATAGATGAATATTTAACAATCGATACGGTTGGGCAGATCATCACTGATAATTAGTTTGTAATTACAGATTAATTATGGATTCAAGTTTGACCCAATTGAAGTAATTTCCCACTTTCTAAAATTGTTGCTTTAAATTTCCCTAACATCATATTCTATTCATACATAACATAATGGTATTTCTCTGTGTGATTTCTCCAACATTCATATTGTATTCATACATAAAACATCCATAATTTTCTATATGATTTCTCTAAAACATGTTGCATTCATACATCAGACAATCATTGATTTCTCTAAAACATGTTGCATTCATACATCAGACAATTATAATTCTCTATATGATTTCTCTAAAACATGTTGCATTCATACATCAGACAATTATAATTCTCTATATGATTCCTCCATCGTACTGTATTCAAACATTAAGCACCCATAATTCTCTATATGATTTCGCCATCATATTTTATTTAAACATAAAACAGCCAAAATTTTTTATATGATTTCTCTAACATAATGTATTCATGCATAAAACAACCATAATTCTCTTTATGATTCCTCCATCATATTGTGTTCAAACATAAAGCAACCGTAATCTTCTATACATTATAACTTTTATCCAAGTCTCCTTAGCAGGACGTGGCGTCTCTACGTCCCTTATTAGAGTTATAATGAAAAACATTAGAGAGCTAAAACACTAGAGTTATAATGAAATTTACTCATAATATAATCATGTTTATAATTATTATATACAATATATCTTACAAAGGAGAATGGAAGTCGTAATTAAAATTCCATTTTATAATTGGAATCTAAATCTATTGTTTAAGTTTATTGTTCTAAATGTATAGTTGCTTTAAATATTATAACATTTCAAAATTAAATATTTTAAACAGGTATAAGCCATTAAAAATTTTTTTATAGTATTATAAATAAATGAATATAATAACTGAAAACATGTCATGCTGAGAATAATCATTGCTTTAATTAAAAATTTAATAAATAATACAAAGTCATGATTACGACAAATCTGATTGTAGGAGACAAATAATAGTTTATTATAACTTTGTCAAACCTCATATAAAAATGTTAGGCAAGCGTAAAAAGGTTATTTTGACATTACTTCAGTAGAGATGAGTTGATTTAAACTGGAAAGGCCAGAAGGAGGGAGAATATCACCATTATTGTCATTTCAATCAGACCAGGGGTGTTAAAAGAATGACAGAGTGCTTAGAAAACTCGGTTATTTTAAAACAATAATAAGAGCCTCTTCTATCAGAGATTGGGGTCAAAATTACCCCAATTTAAACTACCTCTCCCAAATCCTTTAGTGCAACAAGTTGCTTATTAAATCATATGAACTCACACAGTGAATCCCTCTCTCTACAGTCCTGGAGTCTGTTTCTTACTTTGTACCTGTAAGATGACAGCAATGCCGTTTTATTAAAGTAACCAAGCAAACACTGTATTATAAAAATTATGTTGTATTATTCTCGATAAGATAGCTGTAGTCTGGAAGAATTACATTCGGGTAAAATTTTGAAACAAGTATAATAAAATAGGTTTTGCAAATTGTGTGTGTGTGTGTGTGTGTGTGCATGGTGCCTGTGTTTGAACTGTATGTGTTTGTGTTGTATGTAGTATATATTATGTGTGGGATGTGTGTGTGTGTGTTTGAGTGTGCGCGTGTGTGTATGTGTGATGCGTGCACTTGGTGTCTCTGTTTGAGCTGTGTATGTTTGTGTTGTATGCAATATGTATTGCGTGGGATGTGTATAATTGTTTGTGTGTGTGTATGTGTGTTAACATATGTTACTTATGTTAACCTTTAAACAGTTAAATGCTCTCGACACTAATGTTGCACTTTTTTTCAAGGGTTTTTCTGAAAAGATTTTTTTCCCAAATTGCTAAAAACAATAAAATTGCTGGGGTTCTATTGTTTCAAATTTAAAATTTATGGAATGTTAGTAATTAATCTTAAGAAAGACATAAAAATTGTCTTACACGGTTGGTATAATATCGTTAAATTTTCTTTAAAAAAATCTGACCAAGTTGATGCGGTTGTTTAAAAAAAGGCGCTAAATACACATAATAAACATTAAATCAGAAATAGAAGGTCATTTGGAATGCATAACATACAGACGAATGCACGGACTAATCTTTGAAAAATGCACTACAACATTTAAGCCATTTCCCTTGTTTCAGGTGAGTTGAAGCTGACGGACAACGTGGCTGAGCCAGCCAAAGTGATGGCTTCTGGGGACCTGTTCACGGTGGAGCAGAAACTGGTGCGCGTGCTGCAGGCCAGTGACAACGGCAAGTTCATCAAGTGTCAGGCCGAGCACCCTCTTCTGCTGGACCGGGACGCCTCCACCTCGCACCCCATCCAAGTCCACTGTCAGTATAGTCCTGCAATACCCACCCTCAAACTAACCTAGTCATATAAATGACAACATACTTTCACCTCGCACCCCATCCAAGTCCACTGTCAGTACAGTCCTGCAATACCCACCCTCAAACTAACCTAGTCATATAAATGACAACATACTTTCACCTCGCACCCCATCCAAGTCCACTGTCAGTATAGTCCTGCAATACCCACCCTCAAACTAACCTAGTCATATAAATGACAACATACTTTCACCTCACACCCCATCCAAGTCCACTATCAGTACAGTCCTGCAATACCCACCCTCAAACTAACCTAGTCATATAAATGACAACATACTTTCACCTCGCACCCCATCCAAGTCCACTGTCAGTATAGTCCTGCAATACCCACCCTCAAACTAACCTAGTCATATAAATGACAACATGCTTTCACCTCACACCCCATCCATGTCCACTATCAGTACAGTCCTGCAACACCCACCCTCAAACTAACCTAGTCATATAAATGACAAAATACTTTCACCTCGCACCCCATCCAAGTCCACTGTCAGTATAGTCCTGCAATACCCACCCTCAAACTAACCTAGTCATATAAATGACAACATACTTTCACCTCACACCCCATCCAAGTCCACTATCAGTACAGTCCTGCAACACCCACCCTCAAACTAACCTAGTCATATAAATGACAACATACTTTCACCTCGCACCCCATCCAAGTCCACTGTCAGTATAGTCCTGCAATACCACCCTCAAACTAACCTAGTCATATAAATGACAACATACTTTCACCTCACACCCCATCCAAGTCCACTATCAGTACAGTCCTGCAACACCCACCCTCAAACTAACCTAGTCATATAAATGACAACATACTTTCACCTCGCACCCCATCCAAGTCCACTGTCAGTATAGTCCTGCAATACCCACCCTCAAACTAACCTAGTCATATAAATGACAACATGCTTTCACCTCACACCCCATCCAAGTCCACTATCAGTACAGTCCTGCAACACCCACCCTCAAACTAACCTAGTCATATAAATGACAACATACTTTCACCTCGCACCCCATCCAAGTCCACTGTCAGTATAGTCCTGCAATACCACCCTCAAACTAACCTAGTCATATAAATGACAACATACTTTCACCTCACACCCCCATCCAAGTCCACTATCAGTACAGTCCTGCAAGACCCACCCTCAAACTAACCTAGTCATATAAATGACAACATACTTTCACCTCGCACCCCATCCAAGTCCACTGTCAGTATAGTCCTGCAATACCCACCCTCAAACTAACCTAGTCATATAAATGACAACATGCTTTCACCTCACACCCCATCCAAGTCCACTATCAGTACAGTCCTGCAACACCCACCCTCAAACTAACCTAGTCATATAAATGACAACATACTTTCACCTCGCACCCCATCCAAGTCCACTGTCAGTATAGTCCTGCAATACCACCCTCAAACTAACCTAGTCATATAAATGACAACATACTTTCACCTCACACCCCATCCAAGTCCACTATCAGTACAGTCCTGCAATACCCACCCTCAAACTAACCTAGTCATATAAATGACAACATACTTTCACCAAGCACCCCATCCAAGTCCACTATCAGTACAGTCCTCCACCCTCTAACTAACCCAGTCATGTAAATGTCAGCGGACTTTCATTACTATTCATTTTTCCTTTTTTATCCATACTTTGTTTACGTTCTTTATTATATTTACTAAACTAGCGGACGTGCCCTTCTTTGAGGGGTGTTTTACGAAATTTAGAGTTAGTACGTCTTATTCCAAAATATTATTAGAAATTATAGAATAGTTGAAAATAGCATTAGTATATTATTATTGTACTAATTATATATTAATATATGAATTAGTATTTTGTTAGTACATCTATTGCTGTCATTAGATCTGGAGTTTCATTTACGTTTACCAGCTTTCGATTCTCTGGTCAAATTTGATTTTATTCTAGGCATACTTGTTATTTAGTAGGCGTACAGATTGGACTCTCTTTTTAAAAGCGAGTAAATATGTTAGATGCAAAACGAAATTAAAACCAACTATCAATACCTACCTAGTTATAGATCATCACGGTTCAGAGCTTATGTTCATTACAATTCCGTTATGTGAACATACCTGCCGCACTGCTCCCTTCAGCATACCTATTTCTAATAGTGTCTGTAGACTCCCCAATTAGTCAATTCTTACTGAGGCAGGTATGTATTCCTGTAAGTCCACATTTTAGTTTAATTTTTGTTGCGTTTCCTTTATTTAGCTTCAAAATGTTTATACATATTTGTGTTTATATTTTTGAGGTAACCTGACGAAGAACACTGAGTGTTTGAAACGCATTACCCCTTCGTGTGTGGAAGACTTAGTGTTTCTTTTCCTCTCTAATCGTGAGCAAATATCACACAATAACTGTTTGCATAGCTCGTGAGTTAAATTGACTTTTGTTGAGGAAAAATAAATATAAATAAAAATTATTAAAACATATTAAATATTTCATCATTTTGTTCCTTAATTATCACGCCTTAAAGTTATTCCTAAACTCTTAAATTAATATATTTGTTATAATGCGTCACATTATTACCATTAAGTAACTTTATTGAATGCACTACCAAGCACTACTACTAATGTCCGGTGACTCATTTTAATACAATTATCTGTTGTTCTTGAGTGCATTAGGTAAGTGGACTTAGAAAGTTTGAAAAACAAATCAATACACAAACAAATTAATTTCCATAAAAAAATAACTGGACCAAGCACTCTCGTTGAAACTCCGATAAGAACCAATAATGATCGAAAAGATACTTTCCCTTCAAGTTGTTCAAGTATTATTAGTATACATAATTGCAAATCCTCTTATTTTAGAGGATAAAATAAAGTAAACTACATCTAAAGTTTAGTTTTAAAGTACATCTATTCAAAATTAATTGGCAGTTTTGGATTTCAATTTGTTTTTAATGTAGTTATAGAAAGGTAAGTTTGAAGAGATTTATTTAAGATTACTTATATATTTTTACTGGCAAATGTACACTTCTTTGACGGAGTCAAAAATTCTGATACATGGTATTCCAAAATATCATTAAAAATTGTATAATAGTGGAAAATATCATTATTGTCAGTGTTAAGCAAATGCCTCTGTATACACCACATTATCTGTCTATTCTTTAGGTTCATGTAAGAACAAAGAGTTGGAACCTCTGACTCTTGGGCAAACAAACTACAGTTTCTTACAAACTACAGTATGAGTAAAACTTGGTCTCATTCACTTTAATTTCTGCTGTAGATAGAGTTCCCCCTTATGACTTAGTTACCATCATTGCGAAACAGAGTCTGATGGGACATTGAATCATTTGAATGGAAACTGATAGTGACTCAGAATCAATGGTGAACGTGGTATGCACACAGACTCCCCAGTACCCCACCTAGTCATGATGTCCGCCTCTATGGCGTATCTGTGCAGAGCACGAACTCAGATTCTTGTCCCATTGCACAGTTTTGGGGCACTCACGTTTCGTAAAATGAAATCTGTTACTGAACTAAATTGTAGCATGATTAGTGCCCCTATTTTAAGTTTTTACTCATGATCAGGCAGTCCACAAGCAGTCCCGGAAGCAAGAAATTCAGTTGGATAATGAACAGCTTCCTCATCACTAATCACTCTCTGTACTGACTTGTAAGTTCTTTCCTCAGATTGATATAGCGTAAAACTTGTTTGTTGATTTTTCCTGCCTGTTCATTAGTAAAGGTTGAGAATTGCTCGTTCACAAAGCTATTTATTCTAAATAGATAGTTCATCTTCAACTCAGGGAAACACCTTTTCAATGATCTCAAATACGAAATATATTCATATTCGTAAATGAAATTAAAGTCAACTAACAATACCTACTTGCTACAACTGTATATTTTTAAAATAAATGTCTGTGAAGGTAGCAAAATACAGCTTACAAGTTCATAACTTCGCTTTAACGCTGAATTTTAAATCCATTCAGAGCCTATATTTTAAGATAGACATATATAAATTTATTGTCAGAGTTTCACCTCTCTATATTTCATTGTTGCTGAGCATACTTCCGACAAACGTTTTTCCTTTAAACGTCCATAACTTCGCTTCTACGTTGAATTTCTAATCAATCCAGAGCCTATATTTTAAGTTAGACATACTCGTACACAAATATGCTGTCAAAGTTTCAGCTTGTTATGTCTTATGGTGGCTGAGTTTACTTGTGACAAAATTTAGCAGACATACCGATAAACAAGAGAAATTTTTCTAAGGGTGGATTCGGTTTTTCTTAATGTATGAAACGTAAAGAAACCTTGAAATGAGTCAGTTTTAAGCAATGTACAGACAAAACCTTCTATAAGTTTATGGTTCAAAAATAAAGTAATATATATTTTCTTATTTTATAAGATGATTATAATTTTGTGTCAATGGTCATTAGATGTTGAGTTTTGCATCATGAACGATAATCTGAAGTACTGAAGTAGAAAGATGGTGTCTTTGAGGAGGGATGAAGACTCGTGGCTTACAGTTGTGTTTGTTGCAGTTGCTCCGAAAGCCAACGAGCCGATCGAGCAGTTTGGATTGGTTGAAGGCGAGGACGGGCGAGTAGCCGTGGTTGTCATGGCCCACCCCAGACCTTCCTTCACGTGGAATGTTGGCGGACAGCCTGTCTACGAAAATGACGACACCAACAGGTTCAAAGTGGAGCGAGCTACTGAAGTTCCACCAGTCAGTAGCTTTTATTCAAACTATTTCACATCTCTTAGAAATACTGTTACCAATCCTTTCAGCTTTTTACCTATCTCTGGCTTCATGATCATTTTATATAAAAACTTTTTAAAGTTTTTTATAAAACTTTATATGTTTTTGTATGTTTGTATGTTAAAACAAACTTTGTATGTTTTAACATACAAGAACTTTTTAATTTAACAAATTTTGAAGAACCCTGGCACAAGCGACACACAAATCAACACCCATGACAAATGAACAAACCACATTGATAAATCAACAGACCCATGGTTAAATATAACAAATATAATAATTTTTTTTTATATAACAATCTACGGGTGGAGGAGTGGATGAGTTGCCCCGGGCCCCGCAGCATCCCAGAGACGGCTCTAGTAGAGATCTTTAACTAGTATCTGACATCGTTCAGGCTCTAAACCGATGGTTTAGCGTCTTCTCCGATGGTAGATGTGCTCAGATTTATTCACCTCTCACGAGAATAAATTGAGGGACAATGGGGTATTGAACCCCGGATCTACCAGCCCAGAGGCTAGTACGATGTAGTCCTTACCAAAATCTAACAAAAGAATGACTTTACTGTATGAGTCAACAATGTTAATACAATGAGCAAAATCCTGCTCGTCCCTGAAGTGTTAACGTCCACTCTCCAGGACTCAGACAATATGAGTTCCTTGTTTTGTTACCGCAAATATTTCTTTACTACTAAAAGGATGTTCTCTAGTTACTTCGGTTGTTCTACAGGTAGTCTGCCATCAGGATACAGTCATATCCTAGTAGTTCAGACCACTCTTGGTTTTAGTACCTCAGATTCCTATGAAATCGTTTTCATCCCCGTCAGAATAATCGTTATGAAGATCATTCAGGAGTATAGTTTCAGTTGGTTGTTTAGTCATCATCCTGCATTATCCAGATAGATAAAATTTCCTTTTTTCCGGAGTCTGTACCTTTGATCACTTGCATATCAGAATGCCCCGTGAACTCTCCACGGCCAACATGAAAAAAAATTTGGTATCCATTAAATCTAAAAATATGATATATTTTAAAATTTAATATATATATATATATATATATATATATATATATAATGGCGCATTAATTGGAAATATTAAAATAATTTAAAGAACTCATACAAACCTGCTCTGGGTAGGTGTAAAATACAGGCTTCTGTTATATATACTTTTTCGATGAAAATTCGATCCGAAACGGGCAAATTAAGTTTTATGTAGATAAAGAAACATAGGGAAATTAGAAACACACACTCACAGCCTCTAATTTTTGGTTTGAATCGTCTTCAAGAGAGAGGTAAAAGGGAAACCAAGCGCACTGGTACAGAGATGGTTAGAGACCGTCTATGTTTCTTTATCTACATTGAACTTTATTTGTCCGTTTCAGATCGTATTTTCATCGAAAAAGTATATATAATATATACATATAAATTTATATATATACAAATAAAATAAAAGTTTTTCAGGACTCGTTCAGTTCTTCAGTTTCAAATTAAACTCTCATTGCCAACGTTTCTAAAACCTTTTTGGAAGGCCTACAAAACAGAGGAAATATAAGAAATAGTTCAATCATTCAAAAACGTACATAAAAAGTGCAAAAAGTTACAAATAAGAAAATACAATAGAAATTTTGACACTAGGTTAGTTTAATTTGAACCTGAGGAACTAATCGAGTCCTGATAAAGTTTTATTTTGTTTCTACTTCACGATCGATACTTTCATCATTATACAAGATCTTAGTCTTGTTTTTCCATTTCATATTGTGGTTTGATCATTGATTGTTATTTTACGTGTTTATGTGAAATATTTATATATATATATACATATATTCAGGTATCTCACCACAAATGATTGAAGATAATCCGCTCTGAGGCCTTTCGTTTATCACGTCGTCAGAGAGCAAGTGAATACAAGTTGTGGGCAGGCTATGGATTTTGATTTAACGTTTGATGAAGATTGGCATCATTGACAGTATTCTTCCCTATTACTTTGAACAAATTAAGACTATTTCTAATGTAATAGGGAAAAATACTGTCAATGATGCCAATCTTCAGCAAACGTTAAATCAAAATCCATAACCTGCCCACAACTTGTATTCACTTGCTCTCTGACGACGTGATAAACGAAAGGCCTCAGAGCGGATTATCTTCAATAATTTGTGGTGAGTTTTCTTATTATTTATATCACGTGTTATTGTGACAATTTTGTGTGTATATATATATATATATACAATACAATGTTTTCCTATCCCAAGCAAATATATTCTGCACTATTTTACTTTATCGAGGGTTGTTCAGGCTCTTGATATTCTAAATCAAATGAGAAAAGCCTTGAGTTACATTTGGTTAACTCGTAAATTACCAACCCTGACTGTAGTCATTTAATATGGATGACGGCCCCTTACAAGGTGAAGTTTTCCCTGTCTCTTCCGAATGTACTCCTAATTCCACATTAATGCCTTCCGAAATTCTAATTACAAACTATTAAACCATCTAAATAATTGAAATTATTTAAATCGAAATATATTAATGTTTGAAAATTACAGGAACTCAATTGGCTGAGTGTTAGTTGTTTCTATTCTAATCCCATTTGCTAGACTGAAATGAGTTTCACAATAGTTATGCTGATTACTTGCCACTAGTTTGATACGCTGTCGAAGAGCTGTTGAGAACTTTATTATCATGCCAATCCTTGATGAAAACTTGCTCTGAATTCCACTGAAGCAGCCACAGTTTTGTTCATACAGGCATTTCTCTAAGGAATTCATCCAATAATAAAAGTTTGCAAACTCTAGCTTGTATATATATATATAGAGGCTGTAGTATTAATCTTGTTTCGACGTTAATTTAAAGTATAAGTTCTGTCATTAATTAAAACTTATAATTAAACTTTGTTCTTAACAAAAAAAATAATAAATTCGAGAGAAATTCGAAGATTTAATAGAAAACTTGAAATGGGATATTAGTTATTATTTTTGAAACATAAAATTAATAAACGTTATGAAACTGTCATATTAAATATGTAATTGTTTCATGTCTTTCAAATTCTTTCCTCCTCTATAGATTATTGTTTCATACATAAATGACTAAACCAACACTCCTCAAATTCTGTTTCGTGGAGTTGTACAGATGTGCCCCAAGTAATGTCCTATCTTAGAACATATTAAGGAAGGCCCAGTTTCTAAAAGTGTTTAACACAGTAAGAGCTCAAATTAAAGCTTTTAGGATCATCAAAGGCGTCGTCAAACCAATTCGATCCCAGATAGAAATCGAATAAATCCAATTTAAACGAGAGAAACTTGTGCTTCTGGAAGTGACATAAAAGTGTAGCTCCGAGATATAGAACCAATAAGGACAGTCAAATTCCCGTCTAAAACTCAAGGTAATCCTGTAACTGCATATAAGAAGCTCTGAGAAAAATACAACATAAAAGATAGAGAAATACAATACTTTGAGAAGTCAACTGAAATAATAAATCATCTATCAAGAGCTGAGTTGAATATAATACACCAAGTACTGCCAAAACACTCCTCTGGATATTTCTCTAAGGGAGTGCTCTGGAGACCATCCGGACAAGGTATCTCGCACACAAATGGTTACACACTTGCTGTGATGGCTCATCCATGACAGGACCAAGGGAGACAAGAGCAGGATATCATTCCAAACTCTTTGAAGGAACGGTAGCTGCAGGTTCATCTCTCAGCGTTATGATGAAGAAGTAGCAGTTATTCTAGAAGGAGCCAAAACCTTGGAAAAGTTACACGTCCCATCTAAGGCCGTATTCCTAAATGACTGCTATGTCACAATCATAGCAACTCCAATTCACTGACAGACTGCTAAGAGCAATAACCAGACAACAAAAACTGGTATAACTGCAAATATCCGGGTGGGTCAGAGTCTTCTAATAGGTTCCCAGTCATGTTGGACTAAATGAGAACAAAAGGATGATAAAATGACTAAACATGATACAACACTACAACTAGTCACTCAACAATCCTTTAAATCTGCCAATTCAAATTTCCAAGCTAGATAAAATCTCTCATTGATTCACATTTCGACCAGTAAAGAAATTTTAAGTCCTGGGTCAGCTTGATTTCTGCACCAATAACATGGGACTTACTTAAATCAATTAGCGTGGTGCTGTTCAGAGCAACAATGTTGTAGACTGTTTGATCGTACATCTACACAAGACTGGGGTTTCTCCAGGATCAGAATACCCTCTCCGCGAGTTTGAGAGGATGGACGTGAGCTACTAACCCGATTGCCCGGGGATGCATACAGCAGAATAGGATATGGGAATCCCAAGCAGGCACAGAGTTGCTATGCTAATCTGTCTGTCAGGCCGTCGCCTAGGCAGAAATACCAAAGATGGGCGTTGGATAACAGAAAGAAGAATGCTTGGATAATAATGCTTGGGCAAGTCTTGGATAATTGATATTTTGAACTGAACGAAAATTCTTAATCCTCTCCAAAAGAAAAGGTTTATTATGAATTACTCCCCTACTAATCTTCTTAGTGGTTGATTATACACAAACGACAGCTGACAGTTTTTTCCCCTTTTGGATAATGAACATTTATTCTTCAAAGAAAATTTTTCTCACAAGTATCTGCTTTATGCTTTACAAAATTATTGCTAAATGAAAACCAGTATTATTAATTTTTTCATCCTTAATCTCAGTATCGAAGAAATAATAAGAATAAACAATTTTGTTCTTGAAATACGAATTTCAGCTTTAAAAACATATCGTCTTAGGAAGGAAGTATCACCAATGAAGCAATTTTAATCTTCAGAAGTTCTTAAAACTTTACAATAGTTTCAAATTTTATAACGATTTCTCCCACATTGAAATCAAAACGCGCTCCACAGTCGATAATTCATTGAAGTAAAATGTTTTGTGAATCACTGGCCTGAATACATAAATACTAGTTATTTTACAGGACATGCATGCATCTTATGCATATCATTGAAGTATTTCTTTTTGTTATTCCATTATTCAATGAAATAATTAATAAAATAATCCATCACTAATTAATATATTCTGAAATTTCACTATCTAAATGAAACAATTTTAAAAAATTACGATTCAAACTCGCAATAAATACAAATGACTCTGTCAAACTGTTTTCACAAGTACAATGTCAAAAAGTTTTATACTTTAATCTCTTACCATTTGACTTTTATTAAATATTTATAATTACGAACTGAAAGAGTTCTTAGTTATATTTTTCCAATCTTTCTTTTCTTTGATTGTTTTTCTATTATTTTTACTTGTATTTTATTTAATGATTTTTTTTTATTTGTTTATCGTTTAGTTTATATTGTATAATTTATTCATTTAGTTTTGCTTTTCTCGTCCTTTTTTTTGTGCTTGGTGGACATCTGTAGCTCACCTCTTGTGATTCCAGCGTTAGTATTAGTTTACCTTTCTAGCCATGAACATTCCGTTATGATGACACTGGATATAGATCTTGATGTAGCTCTTTTCGCTACTTCAAAAAATGTGTTTTTCTGGACTTGATTATATATATATATCACTCAAAATTCGAAAAAAAACGATCCAAACTGGACGAAAATCAGCTCAAAAACGAAGAAAAGCAACACACAGAGAAAGAGAAACACTTACAAACTCAAATTTTCGGATGATCCGTCTTCACAAGAAAAGAGAATGGGCGTGTGGAAATATAATAATATAATGGGATGTGGAATGTAACTATCGTGTATAAAGGAGAGAGTATGAATCTATAAGATAACTGGACTTAATGGAAACCTTCTTAAAGAATTTGGATGATTGAGGCAAATATTGATAATGATTGCAATGTAGATTCCAAACAGGTGAGAAAACCATATTCTATAATTTAATTATAGAGTATTTCGATTATTTAAACATCTCTGTACGAGTCAATCTTCAAATGAATATTACATTATTTACTGAAGCATTATTCATTATACATTATTCTTTCAGTATGCAAGGATTTCTCAATAAACCATCTCTATATATAAAGTTTGTGAGTTTGTTTGTTTATTCACCCATTTCCGTGAAGATAGAGACCTGAAATTAAATAATTATTTATTACCTCAATAATGTTAAATAAAAGAAAATTATTACTATATTCCGAAAATTGGAGCCAAGGTAGCAAGTGTCTTGCGTACTCGCCAGTAGTGCAAATGTATTATATATAAATGCCACAAATTTTTTTTTAAATTTAATAATGCATAATATAAACACTGGTAAATAACTAAAGGCATGGAGCCAGGGTAGCCAACTGGCTTGCGTGCTCGCCGATGACAGTAGTGAAAATGTATTATATATAAATGTAACAAATTTTTTTTTTTTTTTAATATAAAATTTGCCAAATATAAACACTAGTAATAAAATAAAGGCATGGAGCCAGAATAGCCCAGAGGCTTGCATGCTCGCTGATGCAGTAGTGCAAATGTATTATAAATAAATGTAAAAAATAAACTACTACATTAGAGGTTAAAAATTAATAACTTTAGAAACAAACTTGAACACAACTGTCTGATAAAATACGAATGTTTTAAAAACCCATCTACATTGGGTTTTCCTACCGTTGTGTTTCCGGCGTGCTTGGTCGCCCATTCTCTTTTCTTGTGAAGACGGATCATCCGAAAATTTGAGTTTGCAAGTGTGTCTCTTTCTCTGTGTGTTGCTTTTCTTCCTTTTTGAGCTGATATATATACATTATATGTTGATTATATATTTTCATCCAAGCCACCACATTCATTGATACTTGTATATAGATGACAAAATTTCACAGTAAACACCTAAAATAAAAATCAACGTCTAAATTACAGTGTAAATTTCAGAAATGTGACTACATTCTGTTAACCAGAATAACTTGTCCTCGTTAGACTTGTCCGCTTTCAACATGTGAGGTAGTCTTGAGAGGCGAAGGAATTGAGAGGCATTTTTAGGGGTGTAAAGGCAGGAAAGGGAACAAAGGCTGACAAGGGGCAATTAAAAACAACTTCGTTCTTTTCTACAATTATTCCCTCCCCTTACCTATCAATACAGTAATCCAGTTAATTAAATTATTTTTGGTTGGCTGTCATTTTCAATTTTAAAAAAACTTTTTTAAACAAAAACTTCTGTTTCTGATAGGTAATCGCTTATCCTTCCTTCTTGAGTAATGTATATTTTAAAACTAAAATATTTAATTTACTTCTGTCTAATCGTATAAATGGTTTTAATATATGATTTCTATCCAGATATTATGAATAAAATTTCCTTTTTAAAAAAAAATTAATATCATTCGTGCAACAGTCCAATTCACAATGAAAGAAGAAATAGACCTTCCTAGATGTCCTCATCCATAGCTTGCCTAAAGAGTTACGTTTTAATGTATATAAGAAAGTCACTTATGTACTTCTACATATGCATTGTCGATTCACTAAAATATCCCGCCTCTTTTTAAAAAGTGCTAAAAAGATGTTTTCAATTCAGTAACACATTTACTTCGTAGGCTTGCTCGAGATCTTGACTTTATAAAATAGTTTTTTATAAAAGATAGTAACTCAAGTAATTTGTTAATTAAAAGCTCTGAATTAAAGAAAACTGAAGTATGGTGGTTTTTGTAAAATTCCGTGTAAATGTTGTGATATAATGTCAGACTGTTAAATGATTAAAATTGCGTGTCAACAGCACCAATACTCTATAATTAGAGGTGCACAAAGTAATGCATTACTTTTACTTATGAATAGTAAGAACCAGATATAAATTAAACAGAAATTAAAATTACCACATATGAAAGATTGATGTTCTTAAGAAATATTATTGAGTCTTAGAATAGAATAAAAAAAATTGATCCCCTCGCGGGGTAAAACGTCAGCCCTTACGGTCTTTTTGGTTGATAAAAGAAATATATTTCCTATAGTTTTAAAAAGTTGAAGTTATTTTTCGTTTGTTTCTTTTGAAGCCTTAAAGATAATGCCAGACTCTAAATTTCAAGACTCTAGAATTAGTACTAAGGAGAAAAGAATGTTTAAAAACAGGTTTTTGACAAAAAAAAGTGACTTTCCCATCATGCATAATTGCTCCCTTACAATAGGGCTCATCTACATTATGAGGCCCATTTTCATGTCAAATATCAATTTGATCCATCAAAGATTGTATACCTTAGCGTGTCCACAAACTTTGGATACATACTCACCTACCCACCCATACACACACAGATATCATCGAAAAAACTTCATAAAACGACTTCTGACACCTCAAAACATATATTTCGCCAAAATCTGGAGATTGAATTTCTTCACGATCACTAGATTTACTTTTAATAAAGTAAAAATATTACAGATATCAGTTGAGAAGACCGTTATAATGTTTCATATACATATTCTAGAAAATTGAAGGAGTTTTAGAATTTCCAATATTATTTCTGAATTATTATGATTTTCTTATATTCTTACCCTGAAAAGATAGTAGTTCCCACTATAAGTTTCCAAGAAGCATTAAGTTAAGCAATAATCTATAGACTTTTGTCAAAAGAGTTCCCTAACTTTCAAAAAGTTCACAACTTTTTGTTTTAAACAAAAATTGCTTTAAACAATTTACGACCTTCTGAGTAAGTTTTTATTTTACTCTTTCATGTGTAAAAATTTAACCAACTTTTTTTCTGTTAGTTTTTTTTTAATTTCTGTAATGTTCCTTTGTATTTTTTTATTATGATCACCAAACAAATAAATAATATATAAATCAAAAATCTGGAGTGGCCTACACTCTACTTTACTATAAGTAACTTAATGTCAAATTTCTTGAGTATATAAAACATAACGTCTCATTTAAACATAACGTAAACATCTAAATGGGATATGATTAAATGGAGAATGAAAACATTAATTTTTTTGGAAACAAATTTGCACAAAACATGTAAATAACAAGAATTGTCTAAAAGATCTATTCAATAAAAATTGCTTTTCTTTTCATCTGTCAAAAAACGTATATTCAAATTTACTCTGAGCGAGTGTTACCTTTTTCATGCTGCTGTACTCTGTTATAACGTTGCTTTGAATGTATATTGAGAAAACAAATTATAGTAATTATCAAGTTTTCCATACTCCATTCAAAGTCAAAATCGGCTATTCAGTATAATATAAAGCTTTTATAGCTGGAAGTTTCTAATTTTTGAAAATAATAAATATCAACTATTAGACTAGAATAGTGAAAAAACTGGATATTCGTCAACAAATATAAATCCTCTTTCTTGAGGAAAGAGTCCATTCCTCACATTTCAATATCATGGTAAGATACTACAATTCACAAAGATGAAGAAACTATAACTGTTATTAAGTTTTGCTCAAGAGTGCAATATATAGATTTATTAAAGCAGTTTATGAGACAAATCCATCATACCATGGAAGACAGAGGAAATTAATTTATGTTCGTTGGCGGTGATTTTTTACATGTAATAATATTATTCCTCTTACATCTCTTATAAGTCAATAATATATTTTCATTTTTCCATTAGAAACATTAATTTTATCTCAGTGGATTCGCTCAAAAAATTTCTAAGTCAATGTAAACAATGTAAAAAAATACAAAAAATTCGACAAGTATAGCAGGTGATCTCTTAGTCTAGGATAAACAAAGAGTTTTTATATCGTTATTGCTCTTTCCCGTAATTGAAACTTCATGAATTTTTTTTTGTGAATTGCTAATTTTTTGTTCCATTTTTGGTCAAATTTGCATTATTTTTTAACGAGCCGTTTAGCGTCAAAAAAACATTTTCTGAAAACAGAAATTGTACTGTAACGCCCCTTTAGCGAATGTAATTTTGAAAAAAAATATCTCAACTCATTTTCCATATAATGTTCTATTTATAGGCACAGTTTCATTCTTGTCCGTCAAACAGTATGGCTTGTATCGCTCTCACAAGGTTTGAGATTGAATTATAAGTCAAAATTTTTACATTTTATTGAAAAAAAAATCTTTCCTGTTGTTTTAAAATTCTGAATATATTTTTCGTTTGTTGCATTTGAAACCTCAAAGATAATGTCAAAATTTCAAAACTCTAGGGTTATCAGTTTAGGAGAAATAAATGTTTTAAAAAAAACGGTTTTTGGCAAAAAAAGTGACTTTCCCATCATGCATAATTCTTCCCAAACAATAGGGATCTTCGTCTTTATGAGGCCCATTTTTGTGTAAAATATCAACTTGATCCATCAAAGATTCTGGACCGTAGCGTGGTAACAAGCAATGCTAACACACCCACCCACCCACCCACCCACACACACAGACATCATCGTAACAACGTCATAAAACGACTTCTGGGACCTCAAAACATGTAATTCCGTCAAAATCTCGAGATCGAATTTTTTCACGATCACTATACTTTACTTATAGTAAAGTAAAAAGTAATGAAAATAAATAAATAAATATAATAGCTATCCGTTTAAGTTTTGATCAGGTCCTGATCATGATATAAGGAACCAAAGATGGGCTTCTTCTGAAACTCTGTACTTTATTTGTCTATTGTGACGGAGATCTTCTTTAGGAATTGTCTCTGACAGAATCATTAAAGGTGAGGTTGTGGGGATTAGCGTGAATTGCAACGGGAAGTCTGCTGCACTGCACAACCGTCGCATGTCATTATTCACGAAGCCTTCACATGATACTTGCTAAACCGACATAGAAGGCACTTCAAGCAGTCACTGAAGGTCAGGGAGAAGGATTGTTGACAAGTTATTTATTATGATTGAAGGATGAAGAATCAGAGTCGATAATTGGACACGTGAGGCAATCACGTTTCACATACCACCGCATTTGCCGTCGTTGCGAGCATATTAACTAACATACCAAAATATGAGAAAACAAATTACTGAGTCGTGGGGATTTCCTTTATTAATACGAGATAACTTATTGAAAGTTGAGGAAGAAGAGAGGGTAGGATAAAGATCCTCCAATGGTTTGCTAACTCGTAATCGCCGAGGCCATAAGCGGTGATAAGGGGTATAGTAGAAGCCGGGTTTCTCCTAATGGGAGAAGAGTAATTGGCATTCGCAGTGACGATGCTATTAATGAAGTTAATGAGTACCCAATTCAATTAATTTACATTTTAAATTCCTTAGTTTAAATTTACGGTCATTAAGACTATTCAATATACTATGGAAACGAACAGAAAGAGGTCCTCTGAGTTGATCTTTTTATGCGGGGAGGGTGACAACTCCTATAATGGAGATATTGTCTGGTATTAGTAGGTTTATATGGCCACGAGCTATAAAGCATCTATTGTGGAGCATTCTGTTATCATCTAGAGTACTTAAAGTATTGAGTGAGATTTGGTGTTCGAAGGAAATAGAGAAGGAAAGAGATCGGAAGGAATTAATGCAAGTATCCAAGTGGAGTTCACTGTAGTGCCAGATGTTATCTATACAACAGGCATAGAAGAGAGGAAGAAATGGCCAGTTGGCAAAGAATTTTTTTTCTAATCTAGCTGTAAAGAGGTACATATCAATGTCCAACCCACGTTAAGAAAATCATGGATATGACTAAGATCTTTCAATCAAAACAAGTGGTCCTCGTCAGAGTCCCATTATTATCAGTGATTAGCGGTTGAAAGCACCTAGTTATTTTTACTGTGGTTTAGACATTCAGTTTTACGTGTTTACTGTATAAACTTCTTTATATATATGTGGATATATATATATATATATATATATTGTAAACAGGAAAACGATCCAAAAAGGACAACAGACGTTTCTCGGTAAATTACAAACACAGAACAAAGGAACAAATACACAATAATTCGAACAAATAATTCAATAATTATGATATGAAAAAATTAACAAAACATTAACTAAAAAGTCACTAAAACAATTTTTCAACGATGAACAATATTTAACTTAACACACCGGAATAGCTATGAGAGTTTAATTTGAACGTGAAGAACTGGCCTAGTTCTGATAAACTTTTATTTTGCTTCTCATTCACGGTCGATAGTTTTACGAATATATATATATTCGTTGGAAATACGATCCAAAACGGACAAATATAGTTCAATATAGACAAAGAAACATAGAGAAATCAAAAGAACACACTTACAGTCTCTAATTTTCGGTTTGAACCGTATTCAGGAGATAAGAGAGGGAAACCAAGCGCACTGGTTCAGAGACGGGTTGAGTGGGTCTTTGTCTATATTGAACTATATATATATATATCAATGTACATAAAGAAACGTAGAGAAATTAAAAACACACACTTACAGTCTCTAATTTTCGGTTGGACCGTCCTCAGGAGAGATAAGAAAGGGAAACCAAGCGCACTGGTACAGAGACGGTTGGAGACCAACAATGTTATAACTATATAACATTGTTATACCTAACATAACGTATATATATAACATAATATATGTTATATATGTTATATGTTATATATTATATATATAACATAACGTATACCAATATATACCAATATATATATATATTGGTATACGTTGGGAGCAGACCATCTTATAAACATATATCATTAAATATCTTACCAACTTTAAGTCTAGTATGTTTCTTACATACCTTCTTGAGTTTTCTTATATTATTCCTCCATTTTTCCGGTACCATATAAATCAACTCACCGAATGATTTGTTTTTATTTCTATTTTCCATATTTACACAGGGTTGATGTTTCGGTCTAAATTGACCATTATCAAGGAATTTTTTTTTACAATATGTTTACAATTCATAGTAAAATACTTATTTACATTAACAATCTCTTCGCTTCATTCAAAGATAACTAATAAAATATACTTTTAAAATTTACAATCTACCTTATAAACCTAAACATAAACGTGTGTTAACAGGTTTGTTTCTAAATCCCTACATGAATTTTACAGAACATTACTTAATTCACTAATAGTTATTATGTCACTAATACGTGAAAAAGACGTCTCATGATATTTCCATTCTGCAACTGTTATCTTCAATAGAATATGAAAGACACTTTGTATTATGGTTGGAAATCGTTTTTACCATTTAAAATTAATAAATGTATTGGCAGTCTGCATTATACTATATTTGATTATTATGCAGGCTAGAGTAGCCCAGTGGCTTGCATGCTCGTCTCTGGGCTGGTAAATCCCTGATTCGATTCTCACTTTAGCTTTAGGTGAAGAAATCTAAGTACAAGTATGCCATCTCTCGAAGAGAACGTTAAACCGTCGGAACGGAGCAAGTACGATGTCGGGTACTTGTTAAAGATCCCTACTCTTCAGAATTCAAAATTTAGGACTCCCAATGCAGAGGGGGGTGCCAAGTAATAAATGAACTACACTGTCCACCTCTTAGAACAGAACTAAAAGGTGGAAATATCATAAAGTGTGAGTATATAAACAATTAAAAGGAAACAGAAAATGTTAGTTATTAGATAAACGAATAAAATTAACAAGATATTCAACAAAATATTTTGTTATCATATAAACAAACAAAATGTATTTCACAGACTGTAATAAAAAGCACTTAGCATATAGACTGATGGAGCACTTAAACCACAAGGTTGCTTTAGATTGGTATCGAAATATTGCATATCGTTATGTGCTTTTTAATTACCGTGAGTTCCTAACAAATTTTGACTTCTCTAAGTTTATATGATGCCTACTATGTAGGTTTGTGAGAAATATGCGCAATTGGTAGTATATATTTTAAGAAAGATGGTGATTGATTTTTCCTTTGGAGTGAAAAATAGATAGGACAGTTGATATATCAATCTGTCAGAGGAGTGACAGTGGTGGATTTAGTAGGAGAAAGTGAGCTGCCCATAGACTTACACTAGTCTCACATATTCCCTCTGCCGCTTCACTCCCATTTACATTTCTAATAATACCTCATATTTATTAAATTACACAGTTTTAAAATTGAAAATTTTAAAAATACGATTTTAAGATACAGTTTTTGATTGGTTACTTTTTGGTACAATCTATTTCTCATTTTCTGAATTTATACGAACAAAACTCTTAGATATCCAGAAAAGTAAATGATCTAATTGTGTGTTATTTTTCACATATTTCTATAACTGAGGTTTGTTTTATTGCCCTCAGATGTCATAAATTGAAAGACATCAGAGTATTCGCTTCGTTTTATTTATTTTATCTTGTGTGTGTGTGTTTTTTTTTTGTTATTCATTCAGTTAGGTATTTACTGTGCTTTTTTTCTTAAATTATTCGTTATATGTATAAGACTGCTACAGTGACTTTAATTCCATAAACAATTGAAGTAAATGACATGTGCTTCATCAGAGTAATAACAATAACAGGATTACAGGTTGAAGCAATATCAGATAGGTTTAGTGAAGTCTGTGTGGATTGTATAATCTGACACTTCTTTCCTTCAAGTGCGTTGTGAAGGCAAAAAGAAAGCAACTTGCTGGAGATGTTCTTTTTCTTTCAATCGATGCAGCAGTAGTGCAAGTGTTACTCGGAAATAATTCAATGGACATTCAGCAGTGGTTTTAAAGGGTTTTGGATAAGTAGAATTGAAGTCAGTAAATTGTTCTTACGACAACAGTGGATAACATATTAACGGAAAATAACCTATAGTTATTATACATATAGTTAAAAACTAACACAAAATGAGCTCAATGATCAGAAATAAAATTATCTGGTTAAAAGATCGTTTGTTTACATAACCTCTCTTGTTCATTAAGATATAGGCACTGATGACGCTACAAGTTCAGCTAACATTGAATAATAGTTTAATCGGTACCGGTAATAGTTTAATTAATAATCAGAAGTAGTGCAATTGACATTCAGCAATAGTATAACTCTATTGACATACAGCAACAGTATAGTTGCTGTATGTCAATATTATATATATATATATATATATATATATATATATATATATATATATATATATAAATATATATATATATATATATATTATATATATATATATAAAATATATATATAAATCCATTGACATTCACCAATAGTATAGCTCCATTGACATTCAACAATAGTATATTTCCATTGACATTCAGCAAAAGAGCAATTAACAATTAAAAGTAGTTTAATTGCGTTCAGAGTTCAATTAACAATTAGCAGTAGTACAGTTACATTGAGCAATTGTTTTCTTATCTGATAAAACAGGATGAAACTTCAAGTTATATATTCTTTTGTTGACGGATACCAAATTTTCTTATCTATTTGAGATGCACTGGTTAATAAAGTTTTTCTTAATATATCTTTTAATAACTTTAATATAAAAACTTCCTACTTGTTAAAATTTTGTATTATAATTAGTGAGATTTTACTATGCAATTTAATAATTTTAAATAGAGAACGAAATTGCACATAATGTGACACATTAAGAATAATTATAGTATCACAGGTTGAAACAGTATGAAGCCAACATATTGTGTTCAATCCTACATGTGTGAGTAATTAACTGAAATAATCGAGCTTACAACGATGTAAGAAACTCCGGTCTTTCTACTATTCTTGCAAATGGAAGTATCGTGAACGATGTTCAATGAACTGGTATGACATTTAAGTACCATCTGAACCATCTTACTTCGGGGAATCAACAGACTGGAACCTTTGTCATCCTTGTCTACAACTGTGACTCAATCAGAGATATCCACGACATATCCATCAGTTTAGCTCAGTGGTTGATGTACTGACCTCTGAACAGGTAGGTCCGGGGTTCGATACCCACCTAGCTTTCGATTTATTCAAGCAGGAGGTGAATACATCTGAGAACGTCATCCTTTGGAGAGAACGTTAAACTGTCGATTCCGAGTCTGTACGATGCCAGGTACTCGTTAAAGATCCCTACTCTAAATACACTTGAGTTAGCAAAATTCAGGACTCCCAATGTAGAATCAACAGGTAATGTGGCTCGCTCATTACTAAAATGGGTGCCAAATAATAAATGAGCCACACTTTTTGCCTCTAGAACAGCACTAAAAGGTGAAAGCCTTATAAGCCTGGTCGTTGGAAAACAAACAAACAGAAAACTTATGCATTTCGCTGGTCTCAACTAGTAGAATTTAAAGATGTCAATTTTTTGAACTTCGTTTATATTCGATTGTTCTTTAATAATAGTTGTTTGCAACATAAGGAAGTTGTATAATTTCATTGACCTAGACTCTTCGTTATTTACCTCACTTCTATATTTCCTGACTATCTCCAGAAATAAGTATATTCTCCTATCTAGTTTAAATGAAATATTTTCAAAAGTGTAATTCTAAATTAATGATATTCAGATAGGTAAGATGTTTTTTTTTTAAATTAAATTTATGTTTCAGGGATCAAGCAAGTGGCAATCAGTTCTAATCATCAAATCATTGACCAAAGAAGACGTTGAAAAGGATTACACTCTGACTGCATCCAACATCCAGGGTGAAAGGAAGTTCACAGTCAACCTGTCAACCAGTCCCGGTCCTCAGGGTAACCAGCACCTGTCTTATCTTGAATTACTTGCCCAGTCCTTTTAAGATAAATATGTTGAACGTAATATGATGAAGAAAAATGATTCCAACATCCGAGAGTAATTATAGAAACAAAAATTAAAATCAGTCAAATATTATGTCCTCTTTATACATGTACAATAAATATTTCTATTTTGTCAACATCAGAAGAAGAAAAAGAACAGTTAAGCTTGGCTGGCAAACAGTAACGAGCAGTACGAGCAGTGCTCTTCTTCTTCTTCTCTTAATCACGACAAAATCGAAATATTGAAGTGAGTTTTGTTGTTCTCCATCTTCTTTTCTCTAATCGTTTGATAAGTTCTCTTATCGGACTTTTCATATTTTTAATATTAAATGACTTAATATATAATATAAATAAAAACAAGCAGGGAATGTTGTAGTGCATGCTACCGTGGTTTGAATTGGAAACAGTCCTTAAACCTAAGGAAGCGAGAACTTGCTTAGATTGCTATAGGAAGGTCGCTGCATTGACAGATGGATTTCCTATGACAATTCAAATGAGTCTCAGCTTAGTAAAATCTAAACTTATATAAAAAGCATCATACTAAGTGTAATTAAGTCTATAGTCGTAGTACAGAAAATATTAACATTGATAGGTAGGAATTATTACTGAAAAGAGAAGTGAAGAAGAACTGGGTTAACAATGGGACATGTTTGACAACTACAGCGTCCACATTGTTCTATTTCCTGAACAGGGTTGAGAGGCCTGGGAGAAATACTATACCAGTTAGGAGTTTTTTGGTAAGAAGTTGATGGGGATTGATAAAGGCTGACGAAGTAGTAGAAGAAGAAGATGGAACAGGAAAAACCGCTTTGATTACTCATTGTAACTCTTAAACTCATATTTCGTAATTCTTGTCTACAGTTTCTCTTTTAACTTTTGTCTGAGATCGTATATTTTTCAGGTATGACTGTAGTATAGGCTATAGTTTACTACTGGCTAACACCAGCTGTTCAGCCTTCAATTAGGGTATCTCCTGCCCAGTAGCCTGAAAAACAGCGACTAGCATAGAGTATCGACTTCTAACTGCTGCATCTTCTACAGTTTAATTACACTGTCAGAGGAATGGGTTACGCACTGTTTATTCCATTGTGTCTAGACTACGTTTGATAATTGCTTCTTTAAATAGAAGATGGCTTATAAGAGGGAGATAGTAAGTGGAACTGACATCTACCACGGTCCATAATAACTGATCGACTACCGCTGATAATAAGTGGTTATATTTGTTCCTAAACTTACTTATTTCTGTAAACTCGAATAAAGCTCTGGTTGATTGAAGCATAGATATGCATTGTGCATCCAAGCTAGAGGTATGATCTTATGCCCGAGCCTGACAAGGCCCAAAATTATGGCAGAGTCGGGACCAAATTGTCAATTATTGGGTCGGACCCAAGTCGATAAAGTTACTTTTCTCTCGCTAATTTGTTTTTAATAAATATATATGTATATATTATGTATACTAACACAGTGTATGGGTATTAAACTAATGAATACTTGTTATAAAATAAATAATTATGATAAAACAGATGACCGAGATTTACGTGGCTGTTGGAGAATAAACTGCAGTATATACCCGACTCTGTCCAATCCTGATCAGAATCGGGTCAGTTCGGGCTTTAATACCCGCGGTCCTGGGTTGGGTCGGGCTGTATTTTTTAGGCTCGATCTTACCTCATATCCAAGCCCCTGAAGGTTGGTATTTTATTAGATAAGTGCCTTACTGTACCTGATTCTTGTTGTTGTTTATAATTGTTCTGTTAGTTCTCACATCACTTCAAGGATAAACTTTTTCGTAGTTATCTTCCACTAACTGCTGTTCCCAGCTGTACTTGGGATCAACTTTCAATGACTGGAACAATGTCTATAAGTAAAAGACGTGGGTGTTAAAAGTTTTCGACGTGTCAATGAAGTGTACTAGTTGTTGCTTCGTTGTTTATCTCCTAGTCACATAGTTCAAGACTTCCTGAAACACTTCCACTTGATCCTCTCACGCTATTAATTAGTAGTATCACTTCTTTATCAACAAAGTTTTATTAAATCTGCTTGATTTACTTAACAGACTCAGAAGACATTTCTCCAATAGATTTTTTTTTCTTTTTAGGATCTATAAACTTCATTACATACAATTTAGGGATAAGAATATAAAGAAAAGTACATTTAAAACATGTGTTATTTAAATTAAGTTATTAATTATTTTTGTAATAAAATGTTAAATAAATTTCTTAGTTGTGGTAAACAATTTTTCGCAAATAGACATATATAGAGTGAATTTTTGTATGTAAGATATAACTTTGTGAAGAAAGTGCAGGTGCACTTCTACATGTTTAACGACAACTCAGAATAACTAGAGGCCTTCCGACTGGCCTAATATTCGTTTATCATAGTTCTCTGGGAGTTACGACGACGCGAGCGAAACGTATTCCTTCAGTCCAGTACTACCTATGGTAATGTAGCCTAGGTTTTTAAAGTCTTGAAATTAATGAGTAAAACAATAAACAAGACTGTTATATATTGATTGATTGTTTGAAATGGGAAAAAAAGAATGTAGGATATGCTAACTATGAGCTTCTTTATTGATGTATGTGTAGACATCATTTAACAACAATTTCGCTTAACTACGGCGTTAAACCAGGAGTAGCTGTACCAGGTTAAACTGGTGTTTGTGTAAGAGCTGTCGTAGTTTGTGTTGAGTGTAATTTCACATAAGCTTGGAGTTGTTGTTGTTGTAATAGTCCTGTGAGTTGTGATATTACTCCTGTGAGTGTTTCAAATAAGGCTTGGAATTGTAGTTGTGACAATAATCCTGTGAGTTTTTTAAATAATCCTTGCAGTTGTAGTTGTGATATTACTCCTGTGAGTGTTTCAAATAAGGCTTGAAATTGTAGTTGTGACAATAATCCTGTGAGTTTTTTAAATAATCCTTGCAGTTGTAGTAGTGATATTACTCCTGTGAGTGTTTCAAATAAGGCTTGGAGTTATAGTTGTGACAATAATCCTGTGAGTTTTTTAAATAATCCTCGCAGTTGTAGTTGTGATATTACTCCTGTGAGTGTTTCAAATAAGGCTTGGAATTGTAGTTGTGACAATAATCCTGTGAGTTTTTTAAATAATCCTTGCAGTTGTAGTTGTGATATTACTCCTGTGAGTGTTTCAAATAAGGCTTGGAGTTGTAGTTGTGACAATAATCCTGTGAGTTTTTTAAATAATCCTTGCAGTTGTAGTAGTGATATTACTCCTGTGAGTGTTTGAAATAAGGTTTGGAATTGTAGTTGTGACAATAATCCTGTGAGTTTTTTAAATAATCCTTGCAGTTGTAGTTGTGATATTACTCCTGTGAGTGTTTCAAATAAGGCTTGGAATTGTAGTTGTGACAATAATCCTGTGAGTTTTTTAAATAATCCTTGCAGTTGTAGTTGTGATATTACTCCTGTGAGTGTTTCAAATAAGGCTTGGAATTGTAGTTGTGACAATAATCCTGTGAGTTTTTTAAATAATCCTTGCAGTTGTAGTTGTGATATTACTCCTGTGAGTGTTTCAAATAAGGCTTGGAATTGTAGTTGTGACAATAATCCTGGTTTTTTTAAATAATCCTTGCAGTTGTAGTTGTGATATTACTCCTGTGAGTGTTTCAAATAAGGCTTGGAATTGTAGTTGTGGCAATAATCCTGTGAGTTTTTTAAATAATCCTTGCAGTTGTAGTAGTGATATTACTCCCGTGAGTGTTTGAAATAAGGCTTGGAGTTGTAGTTGTGACAATAATCCTGTGAGTTTTTTAAATAATCCTCGCAGTTGTAGTTGTGATATTACTCCTGTGAATGTTTCAAATAAGGCTTGGAATTGTAGTTGTGACAATAATCCTGTGAGTTTTTTAAATAATCCTCGCAGTTGTAGTTGTGATATTACTCCTGTGAGTGTTGACTGTCATCCTCTGTAGTGATGAAGTGTTTGTTTGCAGGTATTGAGCTGGGAGCAGGCACAATCATCGCGATATTAGTAGCCGGTCTCTTCGTCATCACCCTAACAGCAATGCTGCTCTTCGCCAGAGCCAAGGGAAGATGGTGTTTTGCAGGTAAACTTTCAACCTTTTCTCCAAAATCACTTCATTTTATTTTAAAAGGTTATGGTCTAGTTTTCTCTCTCATTTTCATTTTTCCTTAATTAAAAATCACATCAATGTACAAAAAATAAAACCATCCCTGACTAAATGTTATTGTCTATGGTGATTCGTTTAAAATGTGTTGATACTCATGTGTTATGTGTTTATTCACAAAGGCAGCAAAGGCAACACTTCTTCTCAAACTGATTAAAACAGGTTAGACTACAGATCTTATGTAGTTCTCATTTAGAAATGTTAGAACCATAAATAAATATCTTAAACATATGTCATCTTCCAAATAACTGTATTGGTATATTTAATTATCAAGGACCACTTTTACGAAAACTTGTCTGCAAACTCATGTTAAAATATTAGTTTTTTATTCCATAATTTCCCGAGCTCTACATATAATATTATAGTTCTTTAAACATATTTTTCAATTTTAAAATATAATTCAGTATTATATTAACATATACATATTCAGTTTTATTTAAAATTTTGCCTTCACTCAATGTTTGATTTATTATAGAATACTAAAATAATGTTATTCCTGGTTTTCACCAGGAATGTGCTCTCCGCAGAATTCATAACTACCAAATATATTTATCTCAATAATGCAACATTATGCAGATCAACAATGCTGTCAAAACGAATAATTTCTTGATGAATAACTACGTTATTCTGTAATTTTGTTAATTAAGCCATTATTAATAACAAATTTTATCTAAACTTGATGTTCTTACGCTAGCAGTTATATAAGTATATTATTATCGTCAGCATCCCAGAGTTTGTTAGTAATAAAGAAGAATGTGTCATCTTACTTCGTAATTTCCTTACTCTGTCGATTTACTTCCTTCAACAAGAAAATGTATGAGGTAAGATGGTGCATTCTTCTTTAATTATGATATATTAAACAAATGGCAATAGTGCATTAATTTTGACGGTTAGATAGATGGAATAGAAACCGATCCCTTTGAGGGTCAAAACGTCAGCCCTTAGGATCCTGTTGTTTGATTGGATGTTTGGGTACAACCACTCTGATCAGTGTCTAGAACTGCTACCCGAGTTCCGTTCCCCTCAGCCAATTTTTAAGGCATGCAGCAGAGTCAAAGCCCCGACTTCTGGGATTTGGCTCCGTCAAAGCGTTGGATTTGGGAGTAACTCTCTGCGGTAATTTTAACGGATGCTATTGTAATTAAATAAAATAAATTTATGATAAAAATAATATAACCCTTGAGAGATTTACGTACTCTCCGAGGGATCATGTGCAGGTGGCCGACTACTTCTAAAGTCATCAGTTTTAGGACTACCCTGGAATCCATAAGATTTTGGTCTTATAATGAAAGGGAAGTTCCCATTTCTCTGGGACCCGGGCTCGCTTCGGGAGTGAGTACCAGTTTTCAAATCACTTTCAAGAGATGGACCTTACCCATCGAGAGTCTAGTTCCCTCTTGTTTTTCTCCGGACAACCTCACGAGAAGAAACTGCTTCTCACATACTCTAGAGAGTCTACTCTTCCTAGGTGGAGTGGCATAGCCACCACGAGTTCATCAACAACGACGTGGCATGCAGGACAGTAGTAAGAAGTCCTGTAAAGGCTACCACTGCTCCCGTGGTACCTACAGTATTTTAAGAGCTATCGGGTAGAACTCTGGACCTAGGTGCTACTCAGCCTGTATAGGCTACAGGTATGTTCAATGGCTACAAAGCCTTCCGCCTGTTAGCCATCCTACAGAATCAGCGTAACCTGTTTCCCAATCTCGCGGTGAGGACGCGGTTGGATAGGCACATGGAAATCAGGGGTTCTTCCTCCCCACAGGAGGAGAACCAGCCCAGGGGAGGGACCCCTGAGCCCTCGTGAGAGCAGGGACGATGTATACAAGATTGTCCTTCTCCCGCGTGGAAAATTTAGGGTTTCAGACTAAGATTGGAAGCTCCAGTCATGGTTACTAAAGACAAGCACGCTGTCTGTCAGTCCATATTTGAATCCTGTAAAACAGTTGTTATTACTCAGCACTTCATTATCACTGTACATGTTAACTGGTACAGAAAAATAGTTTACAAGGCTTTTCGTCTTGAGGCTTAAACTAATAAACTTGTGCTCCCAATATTTGTTAAAGCAAGCAATTAAAAAAGTAATGAAGTAAAACCAATTTCCTAGAACCAGCTGGGTCAGGTGCAGTCGATGCTATCAACAGGTGCTTGCAGTTCCATTCTATTAACGACATTCATTTCTTTTTCATATGAAAGATAAAAAACCTTGTGAAGAGTTAGGACTCGGAGAAGACTTGAAGCTTCACAAGACTCATTTGTCAGAAGCCTTCATGGTGACCCTTCTCGAAAATACCACTAAGAGCCTTACGGAGAACAATGTGTTATCTCAGCAACATTACCTTATCTTTGTACTACCATTAATATACAAAATATATTCCTAGAAGACATGTTAAAAAAATAATTTGAGCATAAATATAAAAATTGGAATAAATAATTAATAATAGTTTTAAGTTGAACTTAAATCTGAGTTGTTATAATTTGTTATTCATTGAATAGACTAGTGATGAAATTTAAACTGAAGAAGTGAAACTAAATTAGACTCTTTTAAAAGAAACTCAAGTTTAAATAAACTGCAAAAAGAAGTTCTGCTTTGAAATCAACTTCAATCTCTGTAATCAAGTACAAACAAGACTCTTTCACTTTCACCTGTAATTAATTTCCTTTTATTTAAGAAATATAGTCACTAAACTGTTTCAAGAAATTAAAGCATAACTTTTCCTAGTCGGCTTTAATTTTAATTAAATAACTTTTAGTGAAGCGTTTATTGAGAACATTTTGCGGAATATCCCTTGAGATTTTATTGAATTACTTCAGTTTTCCCGGTCTTCTCATACTCTTTTAATCGCAGACTGTCAAAGCCTACAAATATTTGTTTGACATTATTGGCATTGGTATCAATATTTTTGAAACCCATATTCACTATTTTTTAAATTGAATATTTGTAAAGATGTCAAAATATTGAAATTGTTTTTTAATATGTTAAAATATTTATTGTTTCAAACGATTTAAAGAAAAGAACACGTAAAAACAATACATAAATAACTTCAATATTTCGACCTCGTCGTCATCAGAAGAAAGAGAAGAAGAAGGAGATGAGTTCTTCTAGGCTGGCGTGGTTCTCCTTCTCCTGATGACGACGAGGTCGAAATATTGAAGTGAGTTGTGTATTGTTTGAATGTGTTCTTTTCTTTAAATCTTTTGATATTTTGTCCCAACGGACTGTTTCATTTTATGAGAATATTTATTGTGAAATATATTTGTGGTCCTTGAATTGACTATGGCTAGTTGCATTTATTTGGAAATATCTAGTAATAGTTGAAATAGATGCATGATTGTTTAAGATTCCATTTTACATTTCAATTTTTATTTACCTAATATATTCGGTAATACATTCATATTGTCTTGCTCTTTATTTATTTATATGATTTAATCTATGTTTTTTTTTCTTTTGATTTTTTGTCTATCAAATTTTATAGAAATAAATGCTATTAATGTGTGTATTTATCCATAAATAGCCAGCCAAACGAAATACAACAAATGCTGTCAGTCCGAAGGTACATACAACCTTAAGGTTTTGGTTTTCTGTTTGTAAATTCCGAGGTGTCTAAATTTTGCTTTGCATGTGACCAGTTAGTTTTGGTAGAAAGTGCCTGTTTTTTTTTTTTTTAGTTTAGCTTAACTGTTTTCCGTGCTAATGGTAGGTCAGTGGACCATCACTTGCTGATTCTGTGATTTTGCGCAGAATTGCTACCTGCTTCAGTTCATAAAGAACCGTATCTTTTGGGTTAAGAATTGATTTGACAGGTTCTCAGTGGATGACGTCATGTTCTGTTTCAAGGTTGTTATGTTTTTATACTTTGTGTTAAAAGAGAAGTGGGATGTAACATGCTGATTTTTCTTCCGAGTGGTTCCTCTATGACCATAGATGCTTGTACAAGAGTTTCTTAATGGAGCAATGACCAGTTAAGAGTATACTTTCTGAAATCAGAATTTAAATGCTCACACAGTATAATTTACATATTTTCCCTTTGAGACTTCATAACCAATAAATAATATTGCATGCGATTGAAATGTGAAAATATTATTCGAAACAATGTTGACAATTTTTTGAAGAGTATTATGCTGGCACTAGACCATTCTTTACATGGTTACGCTAGCTGAGGTCAATTTAGGTGGGAAGTGCCCTTGGTTGTCCTACTCTCTCTGAACTTACTTTTTAAGCCTAAAGTTTTTTTTATGCTCAATGTTCCTGTGTCGAAAATAAAAAACCATAGTGTAGGTAAAACCATAGGGCTTAGGTAAAAAAAATGGTCCAAGATTCTATTTTTATTACCGAAGATCCTTAAATATTAAAGCGTTTGAAGGACACAACCAAAATAGCACCTTTTATGCACTCTCTACATCCCACCTAGTGCCTTCCCCTCTCTAGTCACCGCCAGTTCATGGCGGCCCAGCCATTCACACCATGCCGCCTAGTACTCCTTTCCCCTCTCTAGTCACCGCCAGTTCATGGCGGCCCAGCCATTCACACCATGCCGCCTAGTACTCCTTTCCCCTCTCTAGTCACCGCCAGTTCATGGCGGCCCAGCCATTCACACCATGCCTGCCTATTTTGTTACTCCTTTTCCCCTCTCTTTATTTTTGTCACCGCCTTTAGAATAATCATAGGCGGCTTCCAAAGCCATTCAACAACACAATGCCGCCTAGTACTCACTTAGTCTCCCTCTCTATTGTCATCCGCCAGTTCAATTTGTTGCGGCCCAGCCATTCGACACCATGCCGCCTAGTACTCCTTTCCCCTCTCTAGTCACTACGTTTCCAGTTCAATGGCGGCCCAGGCCATTCACACCATGCCGCTCTAGTACTTCCTATTCCCCTCTCTAGTCACCAGACCAGTTCATTTGGCGTAGCCCATGCCATTCACAGTCCATGCCGCCTAGTACTCCTTTCCCCTCTCTAGTCTTACCTTGCCAGTTCATGGCGGCCCAGCCATTCACACCATGCCCCTAGTACTCCTTTCCCCTCTCTAGTCACCGCCAGTTCATGGCGGCCCAGCCATTCACACCATGCCCCTAGTACTCCTTTCCCCTCTCTAGTCACCGCCAGTTCATGGCGGCCCAGCCATTCACACCATGCCCCTAGTACATCCTTTCCCCTCTCTAGATCACCGCCAGTTCATGGCGGCCCAGCCATTCACACCATGCCGCCTAGTACTTCCTTTCCCCTCTCTAGTCACCGCCAGTTCATGGCGGCCCAGACCATTCATCACCATGCCCTAGTACTCCTTTCCTTTAGTCACCGCCAGTTCATGGCGGCCACTGCCATTCCTTACCATGCTCAGCCTTACCCTTTCCTCTCTAGTCACCGCCAGTTCATGGCGGCCCAGCCTTCACACCATGCCGCCTAGTACTCCTTTCCCGTCTCTAGTCACCGCCAGTTCATGGCGGCACACAGCCATTCAACCATGCCGCCTAGTACTCCTTTCCCCTCTCTAGTCACCGCCAGTTCATGGCGGCCCAGCCATTCACACCATGCCAGCCTAGTACTCCTTTCCCCTCTCTAGTCACCGCCAGTTCATGGCGGCCCAGCCATTCACACCATGCCGCCTAGTACTCCTTTCCCCTCTCTAGTCACCGCCAGTTCATGGCGGCCCAGCCATTCACACCATGCCGCCTAGTACTCCTTTCCCCTCTCTAGTCACCGCCAGTTCATGGCGGCCCAGCCATTCACACCATGCCGCCTAGTACTCCTTTCCCCTCTCTAGTCACCGCCAGTTCATGGCGGCCCAGCCATTCACACCATGCCGCCTAGTACTCCTTTCCCCTCTCTAGTCACCGCCAGTTCATGGCGGCCCAGCCATTCACACCATGCCGCCTAGTACTCCTTTCCCCTCTCTAGTCACCGCCAGTTCATGGCGGCCCAGCCATTCACACCATGCCGCCTAGTACTCCTTTCCCCTCTCTAGTCACCGCCAGTTCATGGCGGCCCAGCCATTCACACCATGCCGCCTAGTACTCCTTTCCCCTCTCTAGTCACCGCCAGTTCATGGCGGCCCAGCCATTCACACCATGCCGCCTAGTACTCCTTTCCCCTCTCTAGTCACCGCCAGTTCATGGCGGCCCAGCCATTCACACCATGCCGCCTAGTACTCCTTTCCCCTCTCTAGTCACCGCCAGTTCATGGCGGCCCAGCCATTCACACCATGCCGCCTAGTACTCCTTTCCCCTCTCTAGTCACCGCCAGTTCATGGCGGCCCAGCCATTCACACCATGCCGCCTAGTACTCCTTTCCCCTCTCTAGTCACCGCCAGTTCATGGCGGCCCAGCCATTCACACCATGCCGCCTAGTACTCCTTTCCCCTCTCTAGTCACCGCCAGTTCATGGCGGCCCAGCCATTCACACCATGCCGCCTAGTACTCCTTTCCCCTCTCTAGTCACCGCCAGTTCATGGCGGCCCAGCCATTCACACCATGCCGCCTAGTACTCCTTTCCCCTCTCTAGTCACCGCCAGTTCATGGCGGCCCAGCCATTCACACCATGCCGCCTAGTACTCCTTTCCCCTCTCTAGTCACCGCCAGTTCATGGCGGCCCAGCCATTCACACCATGCCGCCTAGTACTCCTTTCCCCTCTCTAGTCACCGCCAGTTCATGGCGGCCCAGCCATTCACACCATGCCGCCTAGTACTCCTTTCCCCTCTCTAGTCACCGCCAGTTCATGGCGGCCCAGCCATTCACACCATGCCGCCTAGTACTCCTTTCCCCTCTCTAGTCACCGCCAGTTCATGGCGGCCCAGCCATTCACACCATGCCGCCTAGTACTCCTTTCCCCTCTCTAGTCACCGCCAGTTCATGGCGGCCCAGCCATTCACACCATGCCGCCTAGTACTCCTTTCCCCTCTCTAGTCACCGCCAGTTCATGGCGGCCCAGCCATTCACACCATGCCGCCTAGTACTCCTTTCCCCTCTCTAGTCACCGCCAGTTCATGGCGGCCCAGCCATTCACACCATGCCGCCTAGTACTCCTTTCCCCTCTCTAGTCACCGCCAGTTCATGGCGGCCCAGCCATTCACACCATGCCGCCTAGTACTCCTTTCCCCTCTCTAGTCACCGCCAGTTCATGGCGGCCCAGCCATTCACACCATGCCGCCTAGTACTCCTTTCCCCTCTCTAGTCACCGCCAGTTCATGGCGGCCCAGCCATTCACACCATGCCGCCTAGTACTCCTTTCCCCTCTCTAGTCACCGCCAGTTCATGGCGGCCCAGCCATTCACACCATGCCGCCTAGTACTCCTTTCCCCTCTCTAGTCACCGCCAGTTCATGGCGGCCCAGCCATTCACACCATGCCGCCTAGTACTCCTTTCCCCTCTCTAGTCACCGCCAGTTCATGGCGGCCCAGCCATTCACACCATGCCGCCTAGTACTCCTTTCCCCTCTCTAGTCACCGCCAGTTCATGGCGGCCCAGCCATTCACACCATGCCGCCTAGTACTCCTTTCCCCTCTCTAGTCACCGCCAGTTCATGGCGGCCCAGCTATTCACACCATGCCACCTAGTACTCCTTTCCCCTTTCTTGATCCTCTCTAGTCTCAAAACTGCAGTGGTCAACAATGTAGAAAATGCTCTACTGTTCCTTCTTCTTCAGTGCCAAAGGAGCAGGCCGGTTCGGTGCAGATGTTTTGTAGGTAGCCGTTCTCTGTAGCCATTCTCACAGTGGTCTCAACTTTTTCACGAGACAGGGTTTGTAATAACCTGTTCCCATCTTTTGTCAAACCCCTCCACTTCTCTCCAGGAATACACAGCGGATTCCTTTCTTCGAATTGTGATTGTATTGCTTATAGGTAATAGATGAATGAGTTAGCCCATTGTACGGTCTTCCTTCGCAAGCTTGTCAACATGTTCCTTCTTATAGACGTCACAATGATCCATAACGTCTATCGAAATCTGACCCTTATTGGAGTCAACATGTTGACTGAGGCTATTCCCCGCCGACTGTATGTGAAGCCCCCCGGACAAGTCTAGTTTCAGTTAAATAATTTAAATAGTTAATTTACAATTTAAAGTGGATGAAACATCTTACCTCGTAAATTTCATTCTTTATTCGATTGGTTTCAGACCTTGTCCATCCTGCAGAGTGAAACTGAGTTTTCAGTTATGCCCCTATTATTTATTGCTTCATCTATATTCTTTCTATTCGGTAATTTATTTTTCCATCTATTTCATGATTAAATATTCTACTTTTTACTTACTTTCTCTTTGTTTACTTTGTTTTTTCGTTTAAATCTCATAGTCTTTTCAAGCTTTTGAGTCTTTTGATCTTTTGATTCCACGCATGTTTTAATTAAGTTTTATGTAAGATGGTTAGTTTGTTTTCTTATAATGATCCTATGACCATTTATAAAAAATATTTATTACTCTTTTGGTATGGTCTTTGTCTTTTATATGGTTTATGTAATAGTCCATCTAGTTTTCCTTATTATCCGTTCATGTCGATGTCTTTAAATTATTTCTCAAATTGTAATTAAGGTAAAGAACAAGAGAGATACAAGAGACAAATGAAGAAAGCTGAGATAACAAAACAAAAGTGAAATAAATATTTCATAAATAGTGAGAGAGTAAATAAATTGCATGCAGTAGATCTCCCAGTACGAGTTTCATTCGTTCCCAGACCGAGCTCGTATTGCTATTTACTCGTCTTACGAAGCAATTTTTCGCATTGAAATTAATATGAAATCAATTTAAACAGAAAAGATGCAATTCGAAAAAATAAACAAAACAAGTACTTGTAAGATGAATAATATTACTTGAACAATAAATGTATGCAAGAAATAATCATGTTTTAGCAATCAAGTAAACTTAAAACAGAGACGATCTAGGTGTGTGGAGACGGTCACTCGTTCTACAAATTTTTACTGGTCGTACGAGAGGATAATTCTTACGAATGGGTGCTCGTACAGGAGCACTCGTACTACGAGCTTCTACTGTATTTAATCATGCTATAGATAATAGTAAATGTTACCGAATAGGAAGAATCGATACGGAGTAATAAATATAGGATAACTTGCTGAAAACTTTCAGTTTTACTCTGTAAGGTGGACAAGATCTGAAGCAGGTTCATGTAATAAAGAGAATTCTGGAAATAATATCTTTCATAATTCTTCAATATTAGTAACAACCTGTATGTTACTAACAATAATACTGTTTAATAAGTTATTAAGTGAACTTTCAACAAAGTTTGTTTTGTCAAGTAACATGTGTTTCCATCAAGTGAGTGGGATCTGTGAAATACCCGGTATTTGGCAGGATCAGTTACGAAAGGGTCAGTACTGTCGTTAAACTACTAACTCAATGACTCCATGGTAGTGCACTGCCTTAGCACCACAAACTATCATCCTAGTCACAATGAAACACCAGCAAACTATTTTCGATGACCTCTGAACAAGTTTATCAAGTAATGACTTTTCAAAATTGGTTCTAATACCTAAACAGCATGTTGTATCTCTGGACCTCGGGTATTCTTTCTTATTTGTAGATGACAATATTGAAAGTAACTTTGAAACAACTATTTGTTTATACTAAACTAGTAAACAAATATATACTGTAGTTATTAATAATTTTAATATAATTACAGCTTAGTGTTTTTATATTGCATGTATTTATCTCCAGAAAGGTATTTTAGATGTTTTAAAAAGTTAAGTGTGTGTACTTAGTTTTTTTTTCTTTTTTTGTGTTATTTAAGAATGAATTTGTAAATAGTTATACCATTATTTCTCAAAACTGTTGTTAAAATAATTCTGTCAGAAGAGTATACTGATATAGGAAGATGGAAAAACAAAATAAATATGTATAAGAGGGTGTAATATCTTTTGTAAATAAAAAAAAACATTATTTTCATTTAGCTAATGGAATTTTGATGGGCAGTATAATACTCCTAAATTTACAGCCTTGAATAAACAGCACTCAAGATTATTTCTGCGCATTCCTCAAATTGATATTGCGTACAATCGTTACAAGTTATAAATAATAAAGTGTTTAAAGTCTTGTTCGTTGCTATTAAATGTTTTTTTCATATGTTATGTAAAGAGTTATAGGGATTTGTAGCTAACAACTGCATATATTTTAATTGTAGAAATATCTTTGTGTACAAATTAAATCAAAACTAGTTGATATATGTATATTTGTAAAATCTGGGAGCAGTTATTCATTCAGAAACTTTTAACGGAAATGCTGTTTGTGAAGAACTTCATAATTACTTATTTTATGGTAACCTATTTCTTTCCATTTTCTTCATTTATGAATTGTATGAGTCTATCCTTTTTAAGAGGTTTTGACCTAAATAGAGATCTTCTGAAATGTTGTTGAGTTGTTCAATTTAAGTCATTTTAATACTAGGGGTCAGGTTAGCTCAGTGGTTAACGTACTCGCCACTGAACTGGTAGGTCCGGGGTTCGATCCCCAACTAGCCCTCGATTCATTCACTCAGTAGGTGATTAAATTTGAGCACGTCGTCGTCCCTCGTAGAGGACGTTAAACCGTCGGTCCCAAGCCTGTACGATGTCGGGTACTCGTTAAAGATCTCTACTCTAAATACACTTGAATTAGGAAAAATGTAAGACTCCCAATGTAGAATCAACAGGTAATGTGGCTCGTCACATTTCTAAAATAAGGACTAAATAATAAATGAGCTAAAATTTCCGCCCTAGGACAGTAGCACTAAAAGGCGAAAGCCTTATAACTGTGGTAAAATACGAGTATGACTCGTATGACTACGTAGGGGCTTTGTCCTATCGTTGGCTACTGATGTGTTCATGGGAAACTTTCTGCGGCTAAAAGTTTTTTTAAAATAACAGGAACAACCTCAGAGAAGTAATTATTCCTGGAAAATATCCCCTTGCCAAAAATGCCTTCAATTAAATTCCCCTTTCCAAAACAAAAAGATGAAAATTGAATCCATAATTTGAGTAGAGTAACCAATAATATGAACAGCTTGGAAAAAGTGAAGTCATTATTTCGAAGAATAATATACCTTTAAATTAAAATAATAACTTATATAATACAAAAACATTAAAGAAAAGTAAATTTAACATTAAAGAACCAATTTATAATGTACTTAATAGTAGCTATAAAACATTGTCAACTAAAAAAAGTAAAATTCGAGATATGGGATTATTATTGGGAGTTTAATATTTTTACTCTGGTGCAAGAGGATATTTTCCAGAAGGAATTGTTTCCTTATATCGTTTGAAAAGCTTTCCTTGCTAATAATCTTATATCCTCATATTGCTTCCTGTTCTTTACCACAGTTGTTTCGATATTTACTGTTTAAATGTAATATTTTGTTTCAACTGTTGATAAGAATCCGTTCTCATAACGATGCAATTGACAAGATGAATAACATATCAGGAAGCGTCCTCATTCATAACAATGACACAATGCCCAAGGTTTAGTCTTGTTCTGTTAAATTATTTGAATATAATATAAAAGTGGCCAACTTGAATCACAATGAACGCTTGATGCAATCAATGCAGTTTAAACAAGAAGGGAAAAAGAAAACAATAGAAATAAATGCTTTGAGGCCTTTCACTTTATGTCATCGGATAATAAACAAAGTCAAAAGTAATTGGACACCTTCCAAGTAAAGTTTCATGTTACCTTCTTAGTTTTTACTTTGTTTGTTCTCTAATGACATAAAGTGAAAGACTTCAGACCACTTATTTCTATTGTTTTCTTTTTCCCTTCTGGTTTAAACTTCATATATATATATATATATATATTACCTGCATATACACTTTATACAGAAAGGTATATATATTATATATTCTACATGAATCATCAACGTTCAATCATAGTTACAAATCAGAAAAAAAGACTAAGATCTTCCACGTAAACAAGAGGTCTTTGTCGGAGTATTATTTTGACTCTGACAAAGACCGCTTGCTTCGGTTGAAAGATCTTAGTCTTTTTTTCTGATTTCTTACTGTGGTTTGGACTTGATTTTTATTTCACGTGTTTATTGTAAATTCTTGTTTTATATATATATATATATATATATATATATATATGATCAAACCACAATAAGAAAATGGGAAAACAAGACCACTTGTTACGGTTGAAAGATCTTAGTCTTGTTTCCCCATTTTCTTATTGTGGTTTGATCATTGATTGTTATTTCATGTGTTTATGTGAAATCTTTATATATATATATATATATATATAATGAATTAATGTTATCCCTATAACACTTCTTTTTTTTAAAAAAAAAAACAAAAATGGACTTTTTCATATTTGTAATATATATATATAATATTATATATATATATATATATATATATATATATATATAAAGCTTTCACATAAACACGTGAAATAACAATCAATGATCAAACCACAATAAGAAATGGGAAAACAAAACTAAGATCTTTCAACCGTAACAAGCGGTCTTCGTCAGAGTCAAAAACCCAACTGATGGGTTTTTGACTCTGACGAAGACCGCTTGTTACGGTTGAAAGATCTTAGTCTTGTTTTCCCATTTCTTATTGTGGTTTGATCATATATATATATATAAACTATATTGACACAAAGAACACTCAGAAATGAACACAAACTCACTACTACATTTCGATGTCCTCGTCATCAACTTCTCGATGGCTTAACTTTGGAATAGATCTCCACTCCATATTGCCTTATGAAATGTTCAGTTATAATGTAATAATATTATTAATGTAATTAATAGTTATAATAATATAATTTATGTTATATATAATAATATATTAATATGGAATATAATATCTTATATTATGCATAAGACCTATCTTATATAGCCAGTTATGATACTAATAATAGATTTCGACACGCAGACGCCGTGATAGAAGCCCCTTATTCTGCATATTAACCGCGAGTTAATATAAGTCAAATTCAGTTACGAGAGAAACTCATAAGTTATTTTAACGTGGACTCTGTTTTAAAATCTATTTCAACTATTGCTGAATGTCAATGGAGCTATACTATTGCTGAATGTCAATGGAGCTATTCTATTGCTGAATGTCAATGGAGCTATACTATTGCTGAATGTCAATGGAGCTATTCTATTGCTGAATGTCAATGGAGCTATACTATTGCTGAATGTCAATGGAGCTATACTCGTACTATTGCTGAATGTCAATGGAGCTACGAGTATTGAAACGTTTCCGAAAAGGTTTTTTTATGTTTCTCTTATATAAGTATTTGAAATATTGCTTAATAATTTCACAAATATATATGTAAGTATGGTGTGATAATAGAAGCTTGAGAGTTTATTGAGAATTTATTGTAAAATAAATATATAAGGGTTCATAATAAACATGGATTTAGGACATATTAGGAATTGCAAGAGAAACCAAGCCTATTGACCAATTCGTCTAAAGCAGTGTTTGTCCACCACAGTACCGCGGTCACCAATGTATTGTCAGATATTGTCAGGTGTGCCTTGGGAAATTATCCAAGAAGTGTGTTTTTGCAGTCTAGCGCTGTTTAGAGTAATCAAATAGTAGCCGCCATACCAGTAGGTGGCAGCAACAGGTAGCTAATTGTCTTTTGCTTGGAGATATTACAAATTAGTGACAACGGTGAAAGTGATGGGGAAGTTTTTGAAGGAGAACATTATTTTTTCCATCATCTGAATGAACTGAACACACAAATGCAAGGTCAAATGAAAACCTGCTTACAAGTACAGATAAAATAAAAGGTAACAGCCTTGGGAAGTGGCAATCTTAAAATGTTTCCACTCATCAATAATAAAAAAAAGGATGTTAATACTGCTGGACTGTGTGAGATAATAGTGGAACATTTTGAACCTCTTGAGGTCTAGATGTCCTTTTATTTCCGGTCAGCCTCCACAGAGTGCCTTGTCTGGGTTAGGGACCATTCATCGCATTGTCAGCTATTAGAAAGGACAAAGGAGTAGGAGGAGCCAACTGAAGACAATATCGAGGTCTAACCTTGCTGGTCTACCTTTGGACGGTTTTTGTTAATGGCTGCCAAGGACTTCCAACAAAGCTATTTTGATATTGCTCTATGAGCAATATTAACATATTTATATGAGGACAGCTTTCAAGCCTGACTGCTGTAAAATTTAAAAACTGAAAGACTGAGGAGCTCTTGAAGAGTGCCTGGAGGTGTGTCTCTCATCGATTGCTACCAGGATATCAGCTCTGTGTTCATCCAAATAGCCCCACGTTTCTGAGAGAGTATAGATATGAAAGTTTATAAAGTTCTTCCCTTTTTTTATTGCTATTCAAGACGTCGTACAATACTTTATTCGTCAATGTTAAAAAAAGCTTACATTAACAATGTAACACTTATATTGGTTATATTAGCTTTTTTTCACATTTTCAACTAGTGGGGTGGCGTGAGATGTATAAAATCAAAGAAATGTGCCTTGGCTCGGAAAATGTTGAAAAACACTGCTCCAGAGATTCTCAGAATCACTAATGAGTATGTCTCATATCACCATGATGAAAACTACTTAAACATCCTATTTCTTTAAAATTTTCATAATTGATATTTTGATATATATTTCTCACTGAAATTGTATTGAATAATCAAGATACCTTAAATCTATCAGACGAATATTATTAGTGAAACTTTTCTTTGAATTCTGTGTAATTTTCTTTACCTTCGTTGGGGCATCTAGTATTTATATTCAAATTTCTTTAAATTCTAAACAATAAAATACTAAATACATGTATAAACATAATTTCAGAAAGAAAATTATTATTATTTATTATCATGCATAGAAATTAAAGAATTTTAGTGCACTGGCTAAAAATTAAAGGTTTACATATTTCCATAAATATTCAGCTGGGACAATTTTTTCGAAGCCACATGTCTGTTTAGGACAAACATACAATTTGTATGTACGATTTAGGACATTTTCTTTTACAAAGAAAATCTTTCTTTGTAAAAGGCCTTCTGTCTTTCTTGTCAATTCTTTGTTACATCTTCAAGCTCCCAACTCTTGCCTCCATCAGTTACTTAATCATAGCTGACTATCTGAATACCAAATTTACTATTATTTTATTATTTTTATTCATATCATTCATATCATTCATATTTTTATTATGTTAAGTTATAAAAATAATTTATCTATGCAAAGACTGCAAAAGTAGTACCGGAACATCTCATTAACTGTATTAATTCATTAATATTATGAACACATTGAATTTGATTATTCGTCATATTTTGTTGTAGTTAATTCAAATAAAAGCTATTTGATAAGAACTTTTAATGTTTTATTCTTTAACATGATTACAATCTCTATTGCTACATTATTCATGTTGTTTGTACTGTTTTCTTATTCTTGATATACATTTCATAATCAGGCAGGATTACCACACCTGAATTATACAATAGACATTTCCTGTATAGACCTTTACATAATTAAATAGTAATACTGCCTATAACAGTATAGGCAGTAATAGGCAGTATTTTAAATAAATCAAATCCCAATATTTTAAAAAATAACTTCAAGCTTAAGTAGCTTACTCTTTAATAAATATATTGAATAATTAATTAGTCAGTGAACTTATTATTAACTCTCTTTTGATGTTTTATATCTCTTTGAGAAATATTTAATATATTTTAATTAAATTCTATTGAGATATATTTCAGAAAATTGAAGTAAAATATTCTCCATTAATTGCTTAGTATTTTTTTTAACTAGAATGAATTGTTTACTTTCATTTTCTAAATAACAAAACTATAGTACTATATACTATACATGCTAAATTAACAAATCAAATAATTACCAAATTAAATAAAAATGAAAAATTTTATATTTTACCAAATGACAATAGCAAGAAAAATTAACTATTTAATTACTAATTATGAATTATTTATTTAAATATTAAATTATGAATTATTTTAATTCAGCTATATTTTTCTGTGCAAAGATTACAAAAGTAGTACAGAAACATCACATTAACTGTATTTATTCATTAATATTATTAACACATTGAATTATTTTTATTGACTTTTCATCATATTTTGTTCTAGTTAATTTAAATGAAAGCTGTTTAATATACACTTGTTATTTTTATTCTTTAAAGTTTAAGTAAATATTTAACCACCCTTATTAATCTGGTAATATTGTGAGACAAATTGTATTGCTCTAAATAATTTTGAAATCTATTTATGCTTCATTTCCATCAAATTCTGTTTAAATATTTACAGCAATTATAGAGAATAAAAAATAAAAACAAGTAGAGTTTATATTATAAATATTTACTTTAAGCTGTTCTTCTTTTATAATTAGAAATATCACTTTTATAAGCTATTAGTCCTTTATTTTAAACAATTTACACTCAGCTCTAAGGTATCGACAAAAAAGTGGATCTATTTTGGGTTTAGATATAAAAAACAGTTAACAGAAAAATAAAAGTCAAATTAAATTTAAAATTCTTCAAAAATATTTTACTGCTTTAAAAAAAATTACATTTTTTCAATGTTTCTTTAACTTTTTCTGTTTTTTATTTGTTTGTAATGTATAAAATCCTGAAGATTACTAACTTGTGGACGAAAGATTGAAAAATGTTAACTGCTAAAAAAAATTAACAAAAAAATATTGCATTATTAAGCCCAAAACTGATTATAGCCTAAGTAATGGTGCCATAGTTGTTATTTTCTAATTTGGATGTTAGTCACTATAGTTATACAAAATATCAAATTAATGGATATCTCAAAGAAAGTATATGTAATTTAATTAATTGATAAATAATTAATAACTTGTCTTCAATAGGTTATATAAATACATAAGTACTATAAAAATGTCTCTGACTTTATTTCATGTAATTGCATTTATTTACCTATTTATAAGTTCAGTGTGCAGCATGTAGTATCTTTCCTGTACATATAAGCATGACCAATATAAGTTGATAAAGAATTTATTGTTATTTCTTTGATAATTGACTTTTCTTGTTTTCAGTTTCTTTGATTGTAAATATCTTGATTGCATGGTGGTATCTTTTGGTTGCTTTGTGTATGTATGAGTGTTTCTCTTTCACAATGCTTCAGTGGCTGTCAAGTTCTTGTATATGCACTCGTTCATTTGTTTTGTAACTAGAATATGTAAAGACCATTAAGTAATTTATTTTTCATATAACAAATTATCATTAGTGATGAATATATCGTGTCAATAATATATATATATATATATATGAGCCGCTTATTTTGAAAGTGGCCTAATTCCATTTATGTTAAAATCGAGATATTTAAGGGTTTGCGTTTTACAAAATTTAAAAATATTGTCATTTTATTTATCAACTAATTTTTGTTATAAAAAAACTTAGTAATTTTAAATAAATTTTGTACAATTTGCTGCAAAAGGTAAAGATAACGTAAAAATGTAATTATTTAAATAGCTAGCTAAATTTTTTTGGAAAATGGAATTAGGCCACTTTCAAAATAAACGGCTCATATATATATATATATATATATATATATATATATATATATATATATATATAATCAACGTTGAAACCACAATAAGAAATGAGAAAAAAAGACCACGATCTTTCAACTGCAACAAGCAGTCTTCGTCAGAGTCAAATCCCAACAGTTATGGTTGAAACATCTTAGTCTTATTTCTTATTGTGGTTTGAACGTTAATTGTTATTTCACGTGTTTATTCTGAAATCTTGTTATATATATGTACCCTGAATAGAAAATCTTGTAGGAAAATCAGAAAAAATTGCTAAGATCTTTCAAACAAAAAAAAAAAGGGTATTCGTTAGAGTCTCACTGATACTGAAAGGAATAATGCAGAACATCCAAGAGAAGATAGGGATGTGAAAGAGATATTCTAAGGGGTGTAAAACGCAAGGAAAGAGTACAAGGTCTGGGAAGAGCGATGAGAAAACAAAACTTTGCTCTATTTACCCTAAATGCCTTCCCAGGCCTTTCTTCTCTTTCCTTGCACTTTAGATCCCTTGAAATACCTCTCTTGCCTTCCTTCCTTCTCAATACCATACCAGATGTTCTGCATCACTTAGTTAAACTCTAACGAAGACTAATTGTTTTGGTTAAAAGATCTCAGTAATTTTTCTGATCTCCTTACTGTGGTTTAGACATTATTTTTATTTTACGTGCTTACTGTAAAATCTTGCTATATAAATAAATAATTACTTTGTGAGTAATTATCCACTAAAAAACAAATATCAGTATTTCCAAATTTAGAAATATATTTTTGTTGTCTAGGCTGAATAAAATAATGTAGTATATTGAGAGTATTAAAGATTAAGGCGAACTTGTTTTTTAAAAATGACTGCTTCAATAATTCAATTATTCCAATTAACTTGAATAATTATTAAATAGTAAGAGTGGGGTTAAGGGCTTATTGGTCAAACAGACGATCTTATCGACTGCAAACGTCTTGCATAATTTATTGGCTATTAAGAGCTACCTTGATGTTTGATAACGTACCTCAATAACTTTAGAACAAGAATAAAAGGATATCTTGAATAATTAAAATCGTTTTATTTTGCAAAAGGTTGAACATTGGTTATGATAAAGCATGATGTAATTAAAAAAACAGTTCTGCTGGGCAATGAAATAGTTTTTTTTTCTTTATATAAAAGAATAAACTATTTCAATTATAAATGTTTAAATGTATATTATATTTTAACCGAAACTTAGGATTTGTGGATTTTTGATCTGCAAATGGTTTTTTGCAGAGTCTTAAAGATTATAAACAGCATATTGTCTGTACATATGCAAAGGTGACTCAATATATTTGCATAAAAGAATTATTAGGAATGCAAGTAAACATTCAAGTCTACCTAAAGAGAAATAAATACGTTCCAAAAAGGTAATAAGAAAACAAAAAGCGAACAAAGAGTATTTGTTAAGTTAAAGCACTCCTTCATACACCTCTTGCCTTCTTCCTCGAGCACTGAACCATTAATAGTTAAAGTAAAACCTAGTAGAAACTTTCTAAAAAAATCCAAAATAAGTGGTAGATTAAAAATTTTATTATCTTAAAACTTTTAGCCAACATATATTTTCTATGATTTAATCTAAGCCTTCTAAATCTTAAAAACTGTAAAAGTATATAGTCAAAAATTCACCATTTCTTTACATTCTGATATTCACCTGTCCGTGGTGGATTTTTCTTATCAAACAAATTATAAAATAGTATTTGTTCAAAGAGTGAACATACTACATTCGTTTGAACTTCATTTCATAGGTAAAGTTAAAAATTTTAAGTTTATTAATATTATTTGTTAAAGATTATTATTTTCTCAAATCGTGGGTGTAACCATACAGTCATAGATAACCTGTTATCTATCATGTTATCTACAGTCTGTTATCATGAATTATAGTTGTTTTTATTTGACAGTTTGTAATTTCTCTAAAAAAAAAATTTAATCAAGGCATAAATCGAGCTTAATCCATTTCTACAATTTTCACATATTTTAGATGTATTTGTAATTACATCACGAGTCAAAATTATGATTTTTAAAATGAATTATATTAGAAATTGAAAGCTATAACAAAATTTTGCTATTTTGATAAACATCTCGTTTAAAGAATAAATATATAACAAGTTTCTTATAAAATTGATTAAATTATTTACTTATTAAACGGGATTTACCATCTGAATTACCAACCAATGATTTCAGTTATTCTGATATTAGACAAGTATGTTTATTTAACAGATATACATTTTATTTATCTGCCAACAAAACATACAAATTGTTAAGCAAGTTTTCACATTAATAGCATAATGTTGTTGATTGTTACTTCCAGGATAAAAATAATTAAGGCTTATGATAGTTTGATAGTTAACTCTCCGAGAATTAGCATTAAATGAATAAGTCGAAATAATGAAAGATGTCATCACAGAATAAATTATTAATAACTTCTAACCGAACTAAAAAGCTGACCCGGTTTACATCGGGTAATTTTAATGGTAATAAACATCAATACAAAGCTTGCAAGATAAAAACATCTGCATCACTAACAGGCAAATGTCAAAATATGAAGAAAAATCAAACACTAATTTGACATTTATACAGTTTTTAAGATTTCAAAGGATTTCATTATGTCATGGAAAAACATATTTCCAATCAAAGTTGTAGAGAAAAAAATTTGTAATTTAACATGTATTTTCAGATTATCTTTAAAGTTTTGTTGTTTTTTTTTAAATATTCAATCTAAAGAATTAGCTTTCAATTTTCCATTTCTTTTATTGGTAATAATTATTATATATTGAGACAAAGACATGATCTAAAAAGTAATCTATACGAGCTCTGCAAGAAGTAATGAATGATACCAATTTGGTTATTTAGTAGAACACACCCGATGAGTGAAATTCTATTATGCGAACGGGCATACAAACAGACTTCTTTATGAGTATCTCATGTCCGTGATACAAGTCGATTAATGAAATGATCTCGATGGCGTCTTTCTTTCCCAAAAAATGGATAAAATAAATTACTTTATTGACCACTTTTTTTAAACTCTACCACTCTTTGTACACTTTCTGTAAACTTGTTATCTAGTTGGTAGAATAGTCAATATGTGCTAAGATAAATTCTAGGCTAAAATTTGACCATCTAAAGAGCAGATAATATTAACGATATTATGTCAATTAATTCTGCAGGACTAAAATCCGGTAAGCAAACAACTGAGAACAAACTAAAAATCGTAGTCAAATAATATACAACCTATATATACTCAGTTCAGTGTGAGAACTAATAGTGGATCATATTTTTATATATAAATAATGAAAATGAAAAATATATTTGAACTAAGTTAAAAGGATTTACTAACGTTTCAAACAAAACTTAATTGAGTTTTCTTTTATTAAATTGTAATTACAGAATTATTAAAATAGGACCCGTTACCCTTACAAATGTGAGTCTTTTATAACCCTGATGAAACCTAACTTGCTGATTTGTCCTCAATACCGATATTTCCTCCCCACACTCCTCAGTTTACATCAAAGCAGCTACAACTCATTATTTCTTCATTAAAAACTTAACCTCCCTTTCAAATACTTCATACTTCTTTTTATTGAATATTTTTAAAATTTGGACATTACTCCAGAAGTTTACTGCGTGGAATTCTCTCAATTTTTTTTTAATATTTTCATATTTCGGTTTATAAGTTGATTTATGTACGTTCAAAATACAATATCGTTATTAACTTAATAAATTTGATATGGGAAATTAAGCTGATATATTATCTTCCCTGTTGCCTTTATATTTCTTTTAATAGTTAAAGTTGAAACAGTCCTGTATATAATACGAAGATCTCAGTGCTGCCAATATTCCCACTTTCAAACAACAAAGTAAAAGATAAGAAATTAAAGATAAAAAGTTAGCAATAGAAGGAAAATATGGAAAGAATTTAAAATAATTGAATAAAATAAAGTTTACTTCTAACGCAACTAGTATTTGGAAAATTTGCGTCCATTAGGTAAACTTTGAAACAATCCTAATAACAAGTCTAAGTGAGTTAGGAAAATCGTAAAAAAGTTATAAACAACTCAAATATTATCTTCACATAGTGGATACTAAATTAATTTAATACAAAATATACGGTATTGACCAAAGTAAGTGTCCAAAGTGATATTCTTGAAGTATTTTTCTTACTCTCCTGGGGAAATAAATGGAGGTCTGGCGTTATCGCCTTCGGTAATCCTCAATCTCTGAAGATGTTACTCGACAACGTGTAATGGATTTATTGGCTTTGCTAAATCTGTAGTAAAATAATTTTTTATCGAATGCATCTTGCAGTGAAATCGCCTTAATTTTTGATATATCTTGACTTTTCTTTATAATTATGAAAAAGATTTGCGGAATTATATTTTCGTTCAATATTAAAAGTGTTAACTCTTTTAATACAAAATTTATATTAAAATTTTAAATGTCTCCTAAATTCTGGTAAAAAAATATCGGGTGTTTAGGTTTTAATGTATAGAACATTAAGTATCTTTTATTTATTACTCGTTTATAACATGTAAGGTGAATATTTTATTTACTTAATTTGATAGATGACGAGGCTTCTAAAGGCACAAGCGTGGTATGGCAGTGCAAGAAGAGCTTTTCTTTGAAGTATATCTGAGTGCTTTGTGAAAGTGAGACGTTTTGCTACAATCGCTATATCTTTTTCAGGCGGTCTTGTGGGAGGGGGGGACTCGAAAGACCCCGAAAAACTGCAGCAACCAGAAGGTGGCAACGATAATCCCGCCGTTAACCACAATAGCTCCGAGTTCATCTCAACAACTCCTGAATTGAAAAAGCCCAAGGAAGACACACCTGTGTGAAAACTACTTTAAACGCCCAAGTGTTGAGTCCCTCCCAGCCTACCGTTAATAAACTCAGTCATTCCCCCTACAGTATTGGCTCAACCATACACTGTCAATGAACATTTCACTCATGTGATGAAAACTTTTCAAGTGTAGCTCTGCTTCAAATTTCGTATTTTAAAACTACAGTATTCAAAATCAATTTTCGTTGTAAACACTTGCAGTTGTTAATCAACCCTTAATAAAACACTTTTAAATAAGTTTCAATTTGTATTTCTTGAACAATGATTTTTGCTTTTTTTTTGTACCAGTATGTTATATGTATAGTGTAATTTGTTTGCTTCAGTCATAATGTTTAAGTGAGTGTGGACAATAAAAATGTTCCACAATGGAGGATCATTTCCTGTTAGTGAATTACTCAAATCTCAAAGTGAGATGACGAGCCAGTTTATATTTGTAAAAAAAAAACATTCCATTATTTGTTTGGTGTTTTATCTTACTGGCTGTTTTTCTTGCCTACTTTAAAGAATTAATTTTTATGTGTATGATAAAATAGGATTTTGTATGTGTATAAAATATTTATTTGTAGATTAATTGTTAGAGAAAGAGCGGGCCATTATTGGTGATGGAAGCTGTTTGCATAGTACTTGTCAGAGCATTGTGATTTAAGAGATACGGGACATTCATCTCCAGTTTTAATACCGCCTTTCTCATCTTTCTACTTCATGTTATCTAATAGTACTTAAATAAACTGATAAACTTGTTGGTCTTCAAATGAGTTTTACATTTTAAATTGCTTTTTCCCTCCAGTATTAAGCACTTTTTTCAGTATTTAAAATACTTTTATTTTCCTAGAGATTTTTATTCGAAGAGTAGTTATTTTCTTATTAATCTTCAGTGTTGTTTCAAAAGTCGCCATTTGATTGGTCCCTTTTAATTCTCGTTATGTCTTAAAGAGTTCTATGCATCGCCGCCAGAGAGCAGTCAGGCTGACTCGATACTGCAAGTTAATTGTTTCTATGTAAAGTTTATGTACAAGAGGTTTAATATATTGATGTGTATTTCCGTTGATATTTCGAGTCTTTAAAGGCATCTCTTGCACTACTTGTATTAAGTGAATTTTTATTTAAAACGCTAATAAAAGTCCTTTTCGTAAAAACGAAATGAGGTATACTTACATGTTTACATTCTGTTTTCTAGATTTAAGATTTTGTATTTATAGGACAAGAAACACTTTTGTTTAGAAATAAAGTAGGTTATGATTTGTAGGTCAAACTTTCCCACTTCTTTCGTGTGAATTTTTTAATCCATGTGACTTTTCTGTTTCAGTTTTTTATCTTGGAGTTAAAATTAATGCATTTGTTCATAAGCTTTAATTTTCTAAAAACAGCTGTTGTTAATTTTATAACCAGGTGTACTAATAATATAAATATATTAAATAAAATACTTATGTTTTGAATATGCTATCTACTTTTTGTTTCCTGAACAATTATTTAATTAAGGTGTTTTTGTAGGATCCAGAGGTGGCAGGGTTGCTGGAGAATGGTGAGTTAACAATTTTAATTACATTCTCCTGAATTAGGGTATCTCCGGCTCTCTTGAACTAAACTGAATGATTCAATTAGTGGTTATTTAAAAAAAAACTGAATTAACTAATTCTCACCAGTAACTGTACCCACAAAAATTCTGGTCAGCAATACCTTAAAATTCTTTGATAATTACCGATTTCAGACTAACTAAAGCAGTTCCCAACCAAATAAATATAGTAGAGGTTATTCAAACAGAATTATTTAAAGATATAATACAAGAAAAGTGTAACTTCAACTCTTTCGCGTTTTATACAACTTTAATCAGATGGTGAAGTGAATAAGACGAACAGAGTAGGTTAAAAAGCGTAGCCTAACCTTACACAATCTCACAAATGAAAAATCTTGTTTGTATCGGATTTTTCTCTAAACTAAATACTAATGGATTTATGTTTAATGTAAATTTCACTTATTGAATGGATTTATCTTGTTTTTACTTTAGCAGTAGTTTAAATACACTGGATAAACTTGCATTTGGAACGTTTTCGTGTGCCATAGGGATTCTTATGGTCTGTTCCTTCGCGATCCCTCCTATATCAGTTGATTTTCAGCCCATAATTCCACCCGAAGTGTCGTTTTTGTAAAGTATGTAAAGTTTTAAAATTAACTGCAGCTTTATTGCCTTGTAATTTGTCGTTGAGCTGTTGGGAGGTTGCAAAAAAGCTGTGCCACAGACGTGATAACAGAATAAATCAGGAATTTAGAGCACACTCTAATATACCATCAACGGTTTAAATCATCATCTATTATGGAACAGATACAAATAAAATACTACCTACTCTCATCACTACCATAAAAACAGGTTTACAGCTCTTCTAGACAGCTTTCAACCTACCATCTAAATAACACGTTGCCACTTTATCTAAATCTTGACAAATTCTCATCTGGCATTAAAGCTTTACCATGTCTCTGTCTAACCTGCTAAAGAATAACGGCAAATTGAAAAGAAATAGGTGGTAAATAAAAAAGTAGTAAACACAGAATTAGCTGTGAATTTGACACAATATGTCAGAGAAGTACTGTTAACATAAGCTAACCCATATATTAGCTAGTCGATTTTATACCAAAAGAAGTGCTGACATTTAATGTTAACGTATTTCTAAATTATAATTTAAAAAAAAGAAGAATCAGACAGATCTGGTGAGTCGAGACTTAGAAAATTCTACTCCGGGATATTTGAAAGAACCGACGAGTTAATAATAATTGGATATTTATGCTTACACCATTTTTGTATTGTATGTTACCTGTCAGCAATTTAAGTGAATTATCAGGCTAATTGAAGGTCATAAATAATTTAAAGGCTTTTTTGACTTCTTTTATGAACTTTATTTTAAAAAAAAAGTATATTAATTAACAATGAATGTTTATAATATAAAATTATAATAATATAATCTCCATACACATTATTGTAGCATAGCTAGTAATCATAACAAATTCATAGTTGAAGAAGAAAGAAAACTCATTTTGAAAGTTCTTGTTTGCATCATATCTCTGTAATTATAGCAACCATAATGTTCAAATATGGTGTACAAGTACTTACAAATACAATTGCATAGGTATTCACCATCTTTTTTTATATTTGTAAATTTGACCCTAAGCAAGTTGAGTCTGAGAGACGAGACACAGTATTTTAGATGCCTATGATTCTTATTAATTTGTTTTGAGGTGTCAGAGTCGGTAACTCCGACTCGTTCAGTCCATAAATTTGTCTCGACTCCGACTCCACAGCCCTAGCATCAGATTGCCTTTAATGTGATAGAAGTGACTTTATTTTTAGACAGTATGAGTCGTAAGTCAAATCGATGCTTGATATTCGTTAGTGCTACTCTCAACTACAGTAAAAACAATGAGTCATTCATTTAACGCAAGCCAACTAACATTTTTCTGCCTGAAAGAACTGGCAATTCCGATTTAACCAACCAAGAAGTAATAAAGTTTTTTTTTTCTTTTTGATATTCATGTTTAAAGTTTAAATAATAGGAAAGTTCTGCAAATATTGTGATTTACGTTCTTTATACTTATATTAAATATGTATCTATCCAGCCTAACAGGTGGACAGCTAGGAATACATTCTCAGTTAGTTTCTACAGTCAAAACTTAAATTAAAAATTTATAACGGCTTCAAGTACACTAAATTAGCAACTTTTAATATAAAATTAAATTAATTAAGATTACATATTTGAGATGTAATCTTAAATATATAGACAAAGAAACATAGAGAAATCAAAAGAACACACTTACAGTCTCTAATTTTAGGTTTTAACCGTCTTCAGGAGAGATAAGAGAGAGAAACCAAGCGCACTGGTTCAGAGACGGTTGGAGACCCATATATATATATATAAAGATTTCACATAAACACGTGAAACAACAATCAATGATCAAACCACAATAAGAAATGGGAAAACAAGACTAAGATCTTTCAACCGCTTGTTACGGTTGAAAGATCTTAGTCTTGTTTTCCCATTTCTTATTGTGGTTTGATCATTATATATATATATATATATATATATATATATATATATATATATATATATATATATATATATAAATAAAATAAATTCAAAACGAAGGAAACACACAGAAAGACACAGACATAACTCACATCGATATTTCGACCATCGTCGTCATCAGGAGGTGTGAAGAGCGAAGAGTCCCGCAGGAAGACAGGGCGGTAGGGAGTCTTCGCTCTTCACACCTCCTGATGACGACGATGGTCAAAATATCGATGTGAGTTATGTCTGTGTGTTTCCTTCGTTTTGAATTTATTTTATTTTAAAAAAGTCCGCTGGACCGTTTCTTTTAATTGTGTATATATATATTATAGCTCCCTGCTGTTTCAACGTTCTTACTGCTTGCTTCCAATTTTATAGCAATTCTGTGCTGGGTGCATGGTAATTGCTATAACAGTCTTACCAGGGACATAAAAGTACAAAGGGTTCTTGATGCAACAGGGGCAATGAAAACAAACTTTAAACTTACTACATCACTATTAACTAAACTTAGTACTATAATAAGCTTTGAATCTTCCTAGGTCATCCTCAGATTACATATAAAATAACTAAATATACTAATAGGGCACGAACTCCAACGTCGTTTGATTTTAAAGTATGTCAAACTGAATATTGCTCTGTTTATTGTATCTTTTGTCGGTTATAAGCTTTACAGATTTACATGTAGCCATGATTTAAAGTCATTTACGTAGAGCTCCTTGAAGCGTAATTAACAATAGTAATTGCTTCATTAATAGGGTACACACAATTGAGCATACTATTCTAAAAAGAACCAGAGCAGTTCGAAAAGTGTGATTTGACATAAAAATTCATTCCGATGAAGTCATTCCTATGATGTATAATACATAAATCAAACATACATTTCAAATATCCTTTTCATGTCGTTTTAGAATATAATTCAATGTTTTGTTATCTCGACAACATATATTATATTTTTTCTTTATGGAGGTTTGGTTCAGCATCAAACACTTTTCAATAAAAGACCTTTAAACCATTTTTTCGCCTATATTTGTAGACATCTTCATGGCTACATCAATCGGACCCCTTGAGAGGAAAAAATGTGCCGGTGCAAGAAGTAGATTTATAAAGTCAAATAAAAGATTCAAAGATGGATTAAATTTTATTAACATTATAAATTATTAATAAATTCATTAAATAGAGAAAAGTGATATGCTGTATTTATTACAGCTTTTCATTATTACATCAGTTAGCAATTCTCACTATCAAACCAGATTACATAAATGTATAATGTTGTGATTATACCTTTCTTCTTCAGCAATACAAAAAAATTCTTATATATGATTACCCATTTCAATTTTTAACTTTGCCGCTGAACTAAATATACTAATAGAGTGCTCTGGTGTGGCACACCGGCTGCACCAGCCCCTTGTGGGGTCTGCCACCTCTTACAGAATTAATTACAATAACATGAAAAATAAGAAGTTGCATTATTTATATGCATATGCTTATTACCTTGGTATTTTTCTATTGAAAAAAAAGTATACAATTAATAATTGTATTCTAATCAGCTTCAGTGCTGCTTTTAGCGACATTTACGAACACTCGGTATCATAGTTTGATAACCCAGGAAAAAAACAAAAACTCAAGAAAAACTACTTCGAAAATGAAGCCACAAAAATGTTTTTTATTACTAATTAATAAACTATATATTTTACTTAGGTTATTAGTATTCGTTTTATCTTTTTCTTTGAAGGTGTTTTATTGAAAAGTGTTTAATACTAGAGCAAACCTCCATAAAGGAAATAGTTTTAGAATGTATATATGTAGTTTGGGGGGATTACGTTTAAAACTCTAGTAGGAGTAAGATAATAAAGAAGCATACAAACGCTGCAACATCATTATAGTAGATGATAGAAAACGTTTTTAGCACTATTCGATGATGTAAAAACAGTTTGTGAAAGCGACTGTCAGAATGTTTACATAGCTCCACTTCAAATAACCCTGGCCTTTGATACTTGATTCAGTTTAGGAGGACAGCTGCTCTCTTAGTTCTGATTAAAGTCTTCTTCCACCTCTGAACCCACCCTATCCAGTTTCATGTCATTATTAGGTCAGGACATTTGTGTTTGTTACTTCAATTCAAAATGATACAAGTACTACGATGCTCTACTTCTGGTGAAGTTTACTTCATATGTAAAATGTTCATTTTTACCCGTTTGTTCAAGAAAAGAAATTTCTCAGAGCTTCTAGCTAAAAATAATGTTTTAAACTGTCTTAAGAAAACTGCAATTGCGAAAACCTTGTATTCCTAACATGCCTTACCAAGTTCTGTAGTGTGTACTGTTGACAACGAGAAAAACATGCTGTGGGTTTACTCTTAACTATACCATAAGAAAACCTAGCATCGAACCCAGCTGTATGAATACAATTTCTGGGTACCGGAATTCATAAATGGCCAAGATACTCTGCGAACTGCAGACTATGTATGTGGTTAGGCCCTAATATATATGTTACAAGATAGAACAGTAAATAGACATTTAGGTTAGGTTACGTTACAATGGCAGTCACACAAGCGAACAGACATAGGTCGAACATTGGTTCTTTGTGAATGCACATAATGAAGATTGTTTCTACATTGGGAGTACTAAATTTTGCCTAACTCAAGTTTATGTACAGTAGGGATCTTTAACTGATACCTAACAACGTACAGGCTCAGAACCGACGGTTTAACGTTCTCTCCGAGGGATGGCATGCTCACATTTATTCACCTACCGCGTAAAAAAAAATCGAAGGCCAGAGTGGGTATCGAAACACGACCTACAAGTTGAGAAGTGAGCACGTTGCCACTGGGCTAGCCTAAAACAAACTCTAATTGTGTGTGCTGTCTATTTACTGTTTGGCTATAGTTTACTCTGACACGTTTGTTGTCTTCTTTGGATCGTTTCTAGTTGAAACTATATGTATATGGTTAAATTTATAGCAGATTCTTCGTCTTTCTCCTTTTTATTCCTCTATTCTTCTCACGATCCTTCCTTGTACAGGTCATAATGTTCAAAGCAAGCTAGAAGGCACAAAACCACAACGGTTTACGGTTGAAAACTCTAAAACACCTCACAGTAATTATCGGTGTAATTTAAAATATTTAAATATTGCAGTAAATTTACAAGCTTTCTGCCCCGTGGATCATCATCAGAATCATAAAGTTATGCTTTTATTAATTGTATATATACATTAACAGTTTACATTCGCGTTTAACTGAAAACTGAACACAAGTAGCCTAAGTCTAGGTGAAAGTTGGTGTTGGTCTGTATGGCGGGTCATGAACAAAAACATGGTTTTGCCTGCATGTGTGTGCCTAAAAGAAAATTGCTTCCGAGATACACTAATATAGATATCTCTATATATAAAGTTCATGAGTTTTTTGTTTGTTTGTTCGCCCATTTTGCGTGGAGATAGAGACTTGAAATTAAATATATATTATTTATTACTGAAAAATGTGAAATAAAAGAAAATTACCACTATATTCTCAAAATTGGAGCCAGGGTAGGAAGTGTCTTGCGTGCTCGCCGATGACAGTAGTGCAAATGTAACAAATAAATAATTAACGACTACATTAGGGTTTAAAAATGAATAATTTTAGAAACAAACTTGAACACAACTGTCAGATAAAATACGAATGTTCTAAGGTAATATTATAAAGACACATTCCTTTCATTAATGTTATTTTATGTTAGGTAAATAAATTCAATACTTCAATAAAATAAATATTTTTTATTACTTTTAAATGATTTTTATTTTGCTAAATATACTTACTGTGTATATATCTTGAATCATGTTAAGATTACTATATCAAAAGCTTGAGTCATATAAGAATCTGTTTCCATGTCTTAATAACAAGGAACAACAATCAAAATTATCCCTGTCAATCATGTTCAGTGAATTAATTTCAATACCTATTGTTATAATCTCTGAGTGACACAAATGGTCACTAGTAGTCTAGTATAAAATAAAAGTTTATCAGCACACGGTAAATTCTTCAGGTTCAAATTAAACTCACATTACCAAAGTTTTGGTTTTTATGCAAAACCTTTTTCATGGTCAATGAAATGTAATGTAATACTTAATTTTTCTGTTTCAAAATTGTGTACTTCTGTCTCTGAAAAAGGTTTTAAATAAAAACCGAAACGTTGGCAATAAGCGTTTAATTTCAACCTGAAGAACTGACCTATTCCTGATAAATTTTTATTTTGTTTTTACTTCACGATATATACTTTTATCAATATATGTATATATATATTTCTGATATGTCCGTTTGTTTAATATTTTCAAAGACTTTATTAATGTTCATATAATTTTACTCGGTAATCCAGGAGGTAAACCTTCTTTAAAGGTTTTAGGTAGGTCAAATTAGGTCATTGCAGGTCACAATATGAACTCTACCGTGAATATATACTACTCCTTCCTATTACCTGTTTTTTGGCCACATTTTGTAAACATTTTGACCTATCAGTGAATATATAAGTATTTCAACTAAAGTAATTGTGATGCTTTTTAATTGAAATATCAGATATTTACACTGTCTTTCCTTATCTTCTGTTATGTTGACCACATTATCCAGTAATTGTAAAGCCTACCTTTTGTTGTCAAAACTACTTGTATTCGTATATATATATATTTATATATTGAAAACTTTGCCAACAACGTTATTGCAAATAAATGCTGATTGAGGGCGTACGCTAAAGTCTCTCGAGCCAAGGCACATGATTGGTTACTTAAGCTGGGTTCTTCAAATATTACGTGTTGACTATAGATTTTAAACAAACTGGACTACTTTGAAACATCTGCACAGTGAAGGTAAGAGTATTTTTAAGACTTGCAGTACTGTTTATCGTCCAGCAAGTACGTACTGTCTTGTTATAATCTTGTACAACAATAGTGTTTCAAAATTAACGTTAGCAGAAGTAAATGAAAAGTAATCTCGATAATGAAAACATATAGTAGTGCTTAAAATTCAGTAAACCATACGAACTTCACATGTCCAAAATGATATCTGTACTCATAATCATAACAATGCTGTCATTTTGTCCAAAATGTAATGCTTATTAATGACTAAAATTTTTATAAGTTATTAAAAACTGAAAACTACAGTGCTAACGTCCTAGCCTCTGGACTGGCTCAATACCCACTCTGGCCCTCGATTTATTCATGCTTGAGATGAATAAATCTAAACACGTCGTCTCTCGGAGAGGACATTAAACCTTCTGTATCAAGCCTTTACGATATCAGGTACTCGTTAAAGATCTCTACTTTAAATATACTTGAGTCAGGCAAATTTAGAACTTTAATATTGTTGACTCTACATTGCACGGTATCATACAAAGTGCCAATATTCGGTCTATGTATACCATATTCTCTTGTGGGGCTGACACTGCAACCTAACGTAACCAAAACTCTTGAACAGAATCCCAAAAAATTCAATCTAACTTCTTGCATGAAGTATAAAATTCTAAACTACATTACTCTGAGTTATTCAACAGTATGCCAACCTCAACGATTCAGAGTTCTATTCTGCAAATATTATAGTACAGTCATCGTACAACACTCACCGAATATTGAGACCGTGGAACGTGGATTTTGATTTTTTTAATGACAATATTAAGAAGTTACTTATTAGTAAATGTATATATTAATTAAGTTAATTTATTAGTTATATTTTTTGTTTTATTTGTTATCAGTTTTACTTTTATTTTTATAATTTAGTAGTTTAAAGTGTAAATATAATGTTAAATGTTGATATAGTTATTTGCATTTCTTATGAAGATGTGTTTATTTTAAATAGTAGGCTTTTTCCTGCCTTATAATAAAAATAAAATAAAAACTAGTTTTTTCAGTGACTTTGGTTTAATCAACTTTTTAAGGCTCAGTTTTTTAAGGAAATTGGCTTTCAAAATAAATCTAAATCTCCGAACTGGCTCCGTTCACTAATGAGTTTGCCAACCACTGGTGTTCTTAAGTCAGATTATCTTCATTTAAGCCTTCATTTTCTCTTACTTTGAATTAAAATCTATTCTTTTCAGTACAGATGGAATTTCTTTCTTCATACGATGTATCATCATAATTGTTACTTTGAGTTATTTCTAATTATTTAACGTATTTATCGGATATAAAAATTTGACTTTTTGGGAAATTTTTACAAATAATTATTAGAACTTCGTATTATTCTAAATATTAAATTTTTGTTACCTTCATATTCCAAATAAAAACCAGTTTTATCGGTATAAATGACCATTCTCGGCCGATTGTGAGGATGACGCGATATCTGATGATGATGTAGATTGATAAAGGGGCCTAGAATTGATAGATGTTAAAACGACAGACATGATGATTTATATCAAGGCGATGTATGGACTTTTCAGCAAACATTAAATGAAGTATTGTTAAGAAGGAAACTTACTAAAGTGATTAAATTCATTTATATATTTGACTGTTTATCTGGAATTAGTTATTCTTCCAGATTGAAATGAAACTTTCAAAGTAGACTTTAATACTTCAGTCTGTTAAATAAAACTGAAATGTGGGGCTTAAAAGTTTTATTTTCACCTGGAAAACTGGCAGTTTTTTCAGAATCATTTTTATTCTGTTGTATATCACGTTTATTATTTCTGTCAAATCAATATGAGTGAAAAAAGAGGTTAGGTTAGGCTGCAGTGGCAGTCGCCCATAAGGGAACACACATAGGCCGAACATTGGCCTTTTGTAATATCACACAAAGATCACTGAGTCTACATTGTGATACTAAATTTTGCCTTTCTCAAATTTATTTAGAGTAGGGATCTTTAACGAGTATCCCTACTCGTTATAGTAGTTATATAGGATATAACGACTTTGTATAGGCTCGGGGCCTATGGCTTAACGTTCTCTGACCGTTGGGAACGACCTGATCGGATTTACTTATTTACACATTTATATATTAATTACATGTATAAAACAATATTTTTGTTTTATTTTTTATGATTTATAAAATATAAATTTTAAATATATAAATTTATTTGAATTTTAATGATTTAATAATGAATATTGGACCAGAGTGGGTATTTAACCTACCATTTCTGAGGCTAACTCGTTGCCACTGAGTTAAACTTTCCCCACACACAGACGGTTACTGACAAGAATCACTACGATGTTTCGACATCCATCGTCCTTAGGTAGATGTAGTACCGACTTGGCCAGTGCCACTCAACCTGAAGACGACGGATGTCGAAACATTTTGCGAAGATTCATCTCAACATTCCGACATTCATACTAAACATAAAAGAATATTCAGACTTTCGAGAGGCAAACCATGACGCTAGCCGATGCACTCTCAAGCGCTGAGTTGCAGTCTGACCATGAGGCATAAGAGAGAAAAAAGAGGAGGGAAAATAACGTAAATTAAATAAATAAAATAACATACTGTTTTAACTACAGTTTCCTTATTAAGTTCTCAAACATGTAGCTGTCAGTACTACCAATATTAACTTAAGAGCTTATGAGGAAGCCTACATTAGTCTCCTTGGAGCCATAACTACTCTGAGACACAAACAGTATCACTGAATGTTTGTTGTTTTTTTTATTTATTTCATATTTGTATTTTAGTTATTTCCTTTTCTTTTCTTTCCCCCTCCTTTTTATTTCCCTTAGTGATTGGTGATTAGTCTGAAGTTTAGCGTTTGCTACTGCAGAAGTCAGTCTTTGTTTGCATCGCAAACCATAAACATCTCTTCCTGATAGTGGCAGATGTAGAAATATTGAAGTGATTCATTGATGGCGTTTTACCTTGTATTTGTATAGTGTTTTATGTTCTTGTGGATCTTTCATTTTTTTTTTATTGAATTAAATATATATCACCTGAGAGAGAAGCGTCTGTAATGTTTGGATAATATGTAATATGAAAGCGCGGAAAAGAATTAAATTCAAAACAAATCTTTTAGATTTAATTTCAAATCCACTCTTTTAGTAACCTTGAATATTTTAAATTTTTTTTTTTAAATATATTTGCAAGATTGATATTCTTTTTTTCTAATTGAAATTCTTTTTTAGCTAATAGCAAAGTTAGTAAAACCTTTAGAGAAATGCATGTCAATATTCACCTGTCCTCTTTTGTAGGGTTTGTTTAACTTTCATTTATAAAAAACTAGCAAACGTACCCGTCTTTGACGGAATCAAAAATTCTGTTATACTTGGTATTCCAAAATATCAATTATAGTATTATATATACTAATATCATAATTAGAAGTTATAGAATAGTAGAAAATACCATTATAAGTACAGTGTTAAACAAATGCCTCTGTATACACCACATTAGCTGTCTGTCCGTCAGGTTTACGGAAGAACAAACAGCTGGAACCTCTGACTCTTGAGCAAGTAAACTACAGTTGACCATGTGAGAAAAACTTGGTCTCACTAACATGAATTCCTGCGTTAGATAAAGTCTCCCTTTGCGACTTAGTTAACGTCATTGCGAAATAGACTCTGACAGGACATTGCAATCATTTCAATGGAAACAGACAGTGGCTCGGAATCAATGATATGCGTGGTATACACACAGACTCCCCAATACCACATCCAGTCATTATGTCCGCCTCTATGGAATATCTGTGTAGAGCACGAACTCAGAGTCGTGTCCCGTTGCACAGTTTTGGAGCACTCATGTTTCGTAAAATGAAATTTGTTACTGCTACTAAATTGCAGCATGATTGGTGCTCCTGCTTGAAGTTTTTACTCATGAGCAGGCAGTCCAGGAGAAATAAATTCAGAGTCAAGAAATTCAATTAGATAATGAACTGCTTCTTCATCACTAATCCAATCTCTTTACTGACTTGTAAGTTCTTTCCTCGGTATGATATAGCGTAAGAACTTGTTTGTTGATTTTTCCTGCCTGTTCATATTAAGAGTTGATAATTGCTCGTTTACAAAACTATTTATTCGTAATAGATAGTACATCCTCAACTCTGGGAAACACTTTTTCAAAGATGTCAAATACGCAATATATTCATATGCTCCAATGAAATTAAAATCAACTAACAATACCTACTTGCCACACCTGTGTATTTTCAAAACAAACTTGTCTCTGAAGTTAGAAAAATACGCTTGAAGCCCTATAACTTCATTTCTGTACTTAATTATGAATCTATTTAGAGCCCATATTTTAAGTTAGGCATACACAAATCCAGTGTCAAAGTTTCAGCTCACCATGTCTTATGGTGGCTGAGTTTACTTGTGACAAACGTTTTTGCTTTAAACGTCCATAACTTCACTTGTACGTTGAATTTCCAATCAATTAAGAGCCTATATTTTAAGTTAGACCTACACAAATATACTGTAAAAGTTTCAGCTTTATATGTCTTATGGTAGCTGAGTTTACTTGTGACAAAGTTTTGCGGACAAACAGACAAACCGACAAACAGACAAACCGACAAACCGACAAACCGACAGAAATTTTTCTAAGGGTGGATTCGGTTTCTCCAATGTATGAAACGTAAAGAAAAGTTGAAATGAGTCAGTTCTAAGCAATGTACAGACAAAATCATTATTTTATTTATATAGATAATAATCTCAGGAAGATCGCACTGATAACTTTTTACAAAAATGTAAAATTGATTCAGTGAATATTATTTCTTTTTAAGGGAAAAAATAATAAATCTGTCATTTTATTGTAGTGATATAAACAAATAAAAAGTGCCTGTCAGTGAATTCTCCAAAGCTTTAAGTAATAATTTGAATGTAAAACATTTTAATTACAGGGTTAAAATAAATATTTTTGATTCAAGATATTACACTGATTGAAATGTGATGTTGGTGGGGTAATCTGACATAAGTTGTAAAGTAAAAATACAATTATCTAAACTAGTTGTTGTCCAGGAAATGTAGGTACCAAAATTAATTTTATTTTAAAAAAGTATATTTTTTTATGAAATAGATTTAAAATTTAATGAAATGTAAACGGAAACTTTTCATTTCAACCTGAATCTACATATATAAATATAAATTAACAGTGCATTATCTTTGTTTAGAATTATTTGAATAACTTTTAAGTGGGGAAAAGAATGGGAATTAATGAAATAAATTAAAAATAACATTCAGTTTTAACTAGAATTTATGTATCAAATATTAGAGTTTCCTGTCAGTACTACTAATATTAACTTAAGAGTTTCTGAGGTGTCCTACATTTGTTCCCTTGAATGAATTATTATAAAAATTATAAATAAAGTTGTAATTAAATAATTTGATTGGTAGTTGCAGATGTTATTTTAACCAAATATGTTGTTTCTAACGTTCATAATGACAAGTTGTGTGCCATCAGCGCTGTTCCAAGATCGTAACTGTTCCGTGACTATTTAGAGTGGTAGGTGCGGGGTTCAATACCCACTCTGGCACTCGAGTTATTCACGTGGGAGGTGAATAAACCTGTGCACGTCGTCCCTCGGAGAGGACGTTAAGCTATTGATCCCAGTCTGTACGATGTCAGGTAGTCGTTAAAGATCCCTACTCTAAATACACTTGAGTTAGGCAAAATTTAGGACTTCCAATGTAGCATGGTCATTGTGTGGTATTAGAAAGGGCCAATGTTCGATCTATGTTTGTTCTCTTGTAAGATTGCCACTGCAGCCTAACCTATCCTATTAGAGTAGTGATTTTGAACAGCACATGTTGCAAGCTCAGGGCCGTCTTACTGTATTTCCTCTCTCCAAGTGACTGTGTGGACAAGATTCTCCACCTTTCACGTAAATACTTGAGCCTCTTGACTAAGATTTGAATTTGCAATCCTCAACACTAACAGTACACACTACCGCAATGGCTCTCTCCCCTGACTGTCCAAGTGTTACGGAAGCTGTCGGGAATGACTTACACACAATTGCCGGTACTCATGAAATATCATGTACTTCTTATTTTCACATCTTTTTAAACAACTGTTATTGATCTTCCAAACGAGGTTTTTGAAAATATTAACGCAAGTTTAAACTTCTTCGGTAGTACTTACAATCCCTCTAATTCCATAACAATTCTTTTAGTAGCACAACTATTTATTACATATTCACTATAACTTCCAAAACAACACTAGTAATATTAAAATAAATCAGTTAATCGAATTCATCATCAGTGATATGGATACTGTATGACTTATAAAAAACTTGAGTCTGGACCACTCTAATCTTTCCATTAAACTAGGAAACCGGATAAATAATTAAATGTGTTATTCTATCTTTTTCTGAGTCGGACTTCATAAACATTTTATCATAATAATGTTAAAAATCAAATTTTTATACTCTATTTATAATTTAACGAAAAGAAATCTTTTTATAATCATTTAAAAGACAATGATTCGATGTTGGTTCGATGTTACCCTAAAACTACAAAGTTTCTCCTAATCAAGCACTAAAGCTTGTTGAATTTTATTGTGATTCATCAGACCAGTGTTACTCAACCACTGTGATGTGTGATTCTCGAAGTGTGCCGCCAAATTTTACGGATGCATACTGTAAAATAGCGGAGGAGACTTTCAGAGAACGCATTTTGCTGCCTGCCAATATACATAAAGAAGAAATAAAGAAAGCAGAACGAAATATTCATCTAGATTCTAGACCATGAAATAAGAGTAGCTTTATCGTTTTGACGCCCAAATATAATGAAGTTGTCAAAAAACACCAACCTCATTTTTCGCATTAAATTTAGTTTGGAATGTATTTGTTTTACTTTATATTCCATTGAAAATTATTGCAGCCTGCTATTTTTACAAAATACATTGTATTATAGGTATAATAGTTAATTAAATATGTATTATTTAATTCATCTAAATGTTAGTGTGCCGTCAAGTTTTTAAATTATTAAAAGTTTGCCGTGACGAAAATGAGGTTGAGGATTACTGCATTAGACGTAATTAATCGCCGCTTTTTTGGGTATTTATTCCATATACATTTTTCCCCAAGTCAGATTTGAGAACCGCAAAATACCTAAATCCAGCAAAATTTAAAAAAGTATTTGTTCTATGATTGAAACAGAAATAAAATGAACTTTTCTCAGATTAGTTTTAAGTATAAAAAAGAATCTGATATTATATCTTAATTAATAAAGATATTTCACTTCGCAAAGTGCACCTTTTGAAAATATTCTTTCGCAAGGAAAAAAGGAGTGTTAAATGTATATAATGCGAAAAGTTCGTTTGTAGAGGTCATGGGGAGCCAGAGTAGGCCAGTGAATTTCGTGCTCGCCTCTGAACTGGTAGATCAGGGTTCTATTCTCATTCTACTTTCGATTTTTTTTCACGAGGGTACAGACAAAATTTAAGCACGTTGTCCCTTGGAGAGGACGTTAAGCTGTTGGCCCCGAACCTATATCATATCAATTATTCCTTAGAGTCCCTACTCTAAATATCTTTGAGTTAACCAAAATCTGGGACTACCAATGTAGATATATTAGCGAGACACATCATCCTCTTCAGTGTCAGAGATGTAGTTTTTTAGAGACCCTCAATCCTTCCACACCCCCACATGCATACACACACACATACACACACACACACACACACACACACACACACACACACACACACCACACACACACACATTCACACACACAGAGGAGGTCTTAAGAATGATTGTAGAGATCTAAAATGCGTTTTCAGCATATTTCATAAGGTTCATATGTGGTTTTATGTGAAATGAGATAGGAGTATTTTGTGAAAGGATTTTTTTGTACATCGTGATTTTTTATTAATATCCAATGATATATTAATGAGTTCCAGACTTGATATCGCAGTATAGTCCATCCATGTATGTGTCGGAGGTCGAAGCTGTGACGAAGTGAATTATTTTTCTTATAAATTTTCAGCACACCTCTTGTTATTTTTATATTTTTCTTTAAGGTGTCCTGAATTGAAAATATTAAAGAGCTCATTAATATTTTTGGGTCTAAATATGAAGTTGATTAATTAACCATGCTGTTGGTCAGTGAAAGTGAAATATTGATAACTCGATATGACTCAACACTTCTTTTCTCACCCAAATTAAATTCTAATATAAAATTTCAAAATTTTTATCATTGCCAAAATGGGATTATTTAAAACAAGTGTTTTGGCGAAGAAAAAGTTAAAATTGTAACAGTCTTTTATTTAAAAAAAAAAAACACGATAATATCTAACGACTGTAAGGATTTCAACTCATTTTGATAAAATAACTTTTTTGTGAAAACTTTTTCTGGAATTTCCAATAATGAACTTTAATTTGTTTCTCAAGTTTTGCAGTGTGGATAATCAGTCAAATTATTTCTAATGATTTTATGGCAAATAATTTAATTTAACATTCTGGATAGATCTCATTAAGTAGATGATTTATTTTGAGTTATCTTAAAGCAGTAGAGACAAAATTTGAATTTTTATATTACATCAAAGCTAATTCAATATTATTTTATACAGTGGCAATACTTTTTGTGACGCAGTTAAACTGGGTAGCGTGGATCATTAAATAAGTTAAAGTTAGTTTTCTGAAATGTTTGCCTTTTAACAAGAAACTAGAGTTTTGATGACGTTGCTATAAGTTTGCTTTGGAATCAGTATTTTTAACGAGAGGTAAATCTGTGAAAGTCATTTACTTTCCTATAATATCGTTACCATAAGGAAGGAAATAACGAGTAAAGTAGGGACAAAACTGTATAACTGCTTCGTGATTTGCTGCATACGTGAAACCTAGAACAGATATTATTTTCAAGCCCCTTTAATATTATTTTCGTTTTATAGTGGTTTCCACATCAGTTGGCATAAAGTTCCAGTTTTATCTCATTGTTTGTATTTTTTTTTCCAGTAGCGACACTGAATCGGCTGAACAGCATGTTTCAAAATCCAAATTGCCATTTACTTCAGTTTTCAAAAAGAAGAATGACAAAGGATCTTCAGAGCCCAGCAGCAAACCCGCAGACACTACTGCAGAGGAAGACAACGTCAGTTTAAAAAAAAATCATTTAGATTGTAGGAATTATAAAACTTTTATTTGCCTTGAATCGCAAAGCAAGTTTTGTTTTAATTGTTATGTTTAAAAAATACATATTAATATGAGCTACACTTATTTATACATTTAAGAACATTTATTATTTTTGAAGACTTCTTTGAATGAGAAACCAGGAAATTATTTGGATACATTAAAATAATAACTGGATTTAAAATTAACTTATCAGCTTTAGAATTAAATACATATTATTAGAGTAAATCAGCACTGCTGATCTGTGCAAAGAAGGCCAACCTTTCCTTTAAATTAATTTAAGTTAACCTTAAATTGATTTTAATTAATTTAAAGATAAATTAAATAATTTTAATTATATTATCTTTAAGAATATGAATACATAAATTAATTATTAATATAGATATTAATAAATATTAATAATTCCCCTTTTTCTAAAACCCATGGGGAAAAAAGTTAAAACTTTACCATCACACGTATGTTTACCCTTGTCAGGGTTTTGAATGAAAAGGGACCAAGTAGTTTTTAATTTCAGTGTGTTTAGAAGGTATTAATATTTAAAGAATTTATACACAGTAACTATCCTTTGATAAGAGCAGCTAAATTACATTTGCATTTCTTCTTTTAAATCTTCCTAGAAGATATTTGATCATTAATTTTCTCTTGTGACCAAAGTAGAGTAGATAATAAATTTAGCTACTCGCCTTCCGAGTAGCTCTTTGTTCTTCTCATGATGATGGATGTCACTACTAATCATAGTAACTATTTGTGTTTTCTTCTGTGTTATTTCTCTTAGTGAGTTTATTTAGTTCTTTGAGAGCTTCACACATTTAATCTTAAAACTCTAAATATTGTAAATAGCATATATATAACAACAAATATATGACTCCTTTCGAGATAAATTTTAGAAAACAAAACGGCATTATAACGTTTTCAATAGTCTACTGGATTTGTTGTGTATTTATATAATTTTATATAGTATATAAATATGTGTGTACGCAAGTGTATTTTTATGTGGTAAGAAACATAAAAGAATACAGAAAGTATCACGAAGGAGAGAATATATTGTAGACTCACCTTTCAGTATCTCGGACCTCTTAGTGGCCATTACGAATTAGCAAGTCTAAGGGATGGTAGAGATTCATGACGTCTTGAATATGACCTCTCAGAAGATCTAAATATAGAAAAATAACTGTACTGAAAGTTTATTGTTTGTGTTACTTTCTGTGCTCTCTTTTCATTTCCTCATTGACCAAAATTTTTTTATAATATACATATATGTTCAAAACACAATAAGAAATGGGAAAAAAGACTAAGATCTTTCAACCGTAACAAGCGGTCTTCGTCAGAGTCAAAAACTCAACTAAAATAAAAGATGCAGAAACATCATGGTGCAGGGTTGAGAGGAGTGGGAGGGAAGAGAGGATATTTCAAAAGGGTATAATGTGCATGAAAGAACCATAGTCCAGGGAGGGATGTTTGGGGAAACAAAGGAGAGCAGTGAGAATAAGTAAAAAACTATCCACTAGCTGTCAACCCTCTTAGAAGAGGCTATTGCCCTTGTTAGGACTGAGTCAAGTTTGAACAAACCGTTACTAATGTTATAATTTTTGATCTATTAAATTTAATCAGAGAGGATTCGATCATATTTCTTAACAACACCGACTTTTCATAGATAATAAATTTAACTCCTGTCCAATCAATATGATGATTTTCATTATTTATATATAAGAGTAAGGCACTACTTTTTTCCAGTCTACCTACATTGTATTGGTGTTGTTTTACACGTGTCTTTAAAGATTTACCAGTTTGACCAATATAAATTTTATGACAATTTATGCACGGAATTTTATAAATACCACTGGACTCCAGTTCCCTGGGAGAGTTTTTTATTAACATATTTCCTACGTTATTATAATTAGAAAACACTACATTAAAATTAAGTTTTGTGCGCAAGCCAAGTAGAGGGTCCAATTACTCATGATACGGTAAAACTATAGAATTTGACAATGAACGGGGCTCTGTTGAAATATTAGAGAAGGATTTTAGCACCCTTTAAGGCTAAGTCGATTTGAAAAGAGGGGTATTTTAATGATAGGGCAATTGACCTAATGTTATTAATCTCATCATTAAGGACTTCACGGTTGAAAGATCTTAGTCATTTTTCTCATTTCTTACTCTCGTTTGGACGTTGATATTTATGACTATATTTAATTGTAATTCTAATTTGTGTTTGTTTGACAGGAAACATATGACGAAGTAAAACCTGAAGACAGCGAAGTAAAACTGAACCTAAAGAAGGATGAAGGAGTCGTGTACGCCGAGTTGGACTTACAGAACTCGCAGTCTTCCAAGACTCCTGCGAGGCCAGACCCCGACAAGACAGAGTACGCTGAGATCATCCACACCAAGGAGAAGTAGTGATCTTCAGCCTACCATCGCACCTATCCTCCTTCCCACATTTGCATCAACTGCTCTTACAATATCTTGTCTACTACAGCAGATAAAACAGTTTTATTTGTAAAATTAATCTATTTAAAAATGTTCTCAACCAACTAGAACAGTTGCAAAATATTACGGTATATTCATTAATTTGATTCTGGTTTAATTTCTGTATTTCTAACTCAGTCAGTCAACAATATTATAGCACCACTAGGTCATTACAAGGAACTACAGAAACTCCAGGAAAACTTTTATATTTTTAATTTTCTATGTATGCTAGAAATCAAAACAAATGATTTTCGTTTATTTATCAAATGTATGTGGTTGCCTGCCCTTTAAATCTGGTTTTATAAAATAAAGAAAAATGGTTTATTAGTGTAGCACCAAAAAATCCATGTTCAGATTTTCTAATATTTTTAGTACTAACTTTTTATCTAGTTCAATTTAATCTTCGTTCAACAAAAGTGATTATGTTATAATCATGTATGTCATGATATTAAGGATGTATAATATTGGCAAATTTAATAAGAATAAGAAAATTTAAAAAGTATATTTTTGTAAAATTATATATATTTTATAAATTCGAAATATTTGTATATTCTAATAATAAGAGGGTTGCATTACATTCTTCTGAAATATTACCAAACTCCTTAGGGTCAAACAACACCCAAGCATTAGTTGTTTTTCTATTTTAGGATTTCCTCAAGCAAAGTTATTATAAATTACTTAAAGGATGACTTAGTTCCTGACAACGACACACTAGTAAAAATCAGGCGACGAAATGCCACGCGGCAGACCATCAAGTATGACGACCGCTGAGAACAACAAGATATTCCATAAGAGTTGTACTGTGCCTTTTCTCTTCTTCTTCAATGTTTATTGTAAATTGTCCTTTGGAGCGAGTACTGTATCTTTTCTATTTTTCTTTAAATGTTTTTTTGTAAATTGTCCTTTGGAGCGAGTTCCAGTATACACAACGAGCAACGTCTAAACCACAATAATAAATTCAGAAATGGTATTAATTTCTTTAACACTTTAGATCTTAGTTACATTTCTGAATTTGTTATTGCGGTGAAGGCATTGATTTTTATTTCACATACCTACTTTGAAAATTTGTCATGTATGTACATATAAAATTACAAAAAAACACATGATAAAAAACTGACATAACTTTCTTTTATAGTTCGAAACCGTCGTCATCAGGAGAAGGTGCTGACTAACTACATAAATAGTTGCTTCTTCGTCTTCTTTTTCTTATGGCAACGGTTTCAACCTAGAACGAAGAACTATCAGTTCTTTCTGTTTTGTTTTTTTTTTTCTCTAATTTAACGTATTTCCTTCGTGTGCCGTTTTATAGGTAAATCATGAAAGTTTTATTTTACCCACATATCCTTTGTTCGATGAACAAAGAACCACAGTCGTTCAATATTAGCAAAAAATGAAATACTAACACTTTCAAACTTAAATTTTTGGTTTCAACCGTCATCAGGAGAAGAAACTGTATTTTTACAAGTATGGGGAGAAGAAAGAGGCACTGATCCCAGGAACCAGCAATATCTTCATCAGGTTCCGCTTCAACTATATAATACGTATTAACTACTGTAACACTGACTAAGACCTTAAACCTAATTGGTCAATCGGTTAGTATTTAATTAAATACATCTCGATAACTAACTATCGTTCAAAACATCGTCAGATTTATACACACATACAATCATAGAAGTAATGACAAATATTGGAAATAATCACAATGTGTATTATCAAAATAATTAAATTCTGCTTTATTTTGTTTTAAATAAACATCTAGACATTTAAGATTTCTGTTGTAAAAATAATGGTGTAAACAAGAAAATATATTGTAATGATGTTATTAATAATAGTATTATAGCCATACAGTAATATTTTCATCGTGAAGAGTATGTTGTAATTTCTGGAATAGTCTTTCTGAGTTATGTTGATCATTCTATAAAATACGAACATATAAAACTATGAAAAAGTAACTATCTTACTTGAATTATATGATCATTAAACAATGGTAATTGCTGAACTTAGGTATGTTCAGTGAAGAGCTATTCTATTTGAAACATACTCTAAACCTTGTATTGCCAATTAATTTTATCTTTATTTCCAAATGTTCATTTATTTTGATTAAAACATTACTATAAATAAGATATATGTTATTCATATTTTATCAGTCTATTCTGAAACTTTGATTAAATTTCTTGGAAATAAAATGTATACGAAACGAACAAACCTTCTAGTACTAAGAAAGTGCTGAGTTGTTATTCAACTGAAGTTATAAATTATAGCCCTGAATAGAAATATTACATATGCAAAAAAGTACTGTATTCCTTAAATTAAGCAAACAATGTCCTACAGTTAAGAAAGTATTGCAATTATTTAAAGCAATCTATTAAATAACGCACAGAAAAGTGTAATTATTTTACAATAAATTAAGATCACTTTTAATAATTTTGTACATAACAAAAATGTCACTTTGTAAAGAAAATTTATTTCCAAGAGACTTTATGATGGTTTTATATACTATATAAACATATTGTTTTCCAATTTCTTTTTTCCGAATCACTTTAAATATTGCAATGAAATATAGAGTGGTCGAAAGAATGTTAACATAGTTTTCTTCCAATAATTTTTTTTACAAATATCGGGATTAAAACTTCAACTTTTTATAAGTTTGAAAATAAATTAAATAATTATTTTATAAGAGTCAATATTATTATATTCAATTTGTTATTGGAATATAAAAAATAATTTTTTATTAATGTAACTTCTATGTCCACATTGTCGAGCTTAGTTTTGTGTAAATATTTATTTTAATATATTACTCTACTCACCTATAAAACAGAAGTAAGAATGGATTGACTGTCAGTAAAATATTGTAGACCTAACATTCAATGATATTCATTTGTACTCTGCTACCATATGACAAGCTTGTTTTCTTACCTTCAGCCATGGCAGGATTAATTCGTTTAAAAGTTTCAAACATTTAGTAGTTGTTGACCTCATATATATTTAAATCAAAATATAAATAATCATATTACTTTTGAGTATAATTACTCAAGTCCTTTGGTTGGTGATCGTGCACTACGTCAGGGTTGTTGTGACTTTGTTTCCGGTAGACCTGGTATCATGTGATGTATACTCTACGCAGCAATGAAACATTCTATGGTGCCTTCCACATGACTATTCATTAGCCGTCTGTTTTCTTTTGTTTATAGTTTTATTCGGCTGGCATGCTTTCTACTGATTTAACAATAACCAAGCAGTCCTTACCGTTCGATTGATTCACCACAAAATTATATAAATAAGTATTTAAAAAAAAAAAAAGGAATAACTCAGCAGCACTTACATAAAATCTTTGGTTGCCCCATTAATTTTGAAACTAACAAATTTTTAATTTAAAAAAATGTATTTTAAATGATTTTGTCTAAAAGATGTGTGCAATAAAAAGGTTTACTTTCTTCTTTTTTTTTTTAAGTAAAATATAGTTTATTTATACAAGAAATTATTTTAAGAAAACTTAGATTTTATTTAGATAACTTAAATGAAATAAAAGTACTTAGCACTTTTGTCCAGTATTTCCTTTGCACTTGAGTAAACATTCTTTATGGTATTATTTTTTATGTACTAGACTTATGTAAACTATTTTATAACCAATTGTTTTAATATTTTTGTAAGTTTATTCATTTTTTTTCTAATTTATGAACAAGATTTACCATAAATATTAATTCGTAATCTTCATAGCTTCATATAAATTGACTGTTAGTTTTACGTTAGGGAACTTCACTTTTCATGTATCAATTTTTTGTGTGCCTATGTATCATTTAGTCTCTTAGTACCACCGATTCATGGACTCTCTCTATATTTGGAATTTAGTGAATAATGTCTCCATTAATGTTGTTTATATTGTCATTCCAAGTTTAACTTCATTCTTTATTAGGGTCCAATTATTTCTTTACAAGTCTTGTATGTGATTGAGTAAAATAGTATAAATAAAACATATTTTAATGTTCAGCCTTTATGTTTTCTTCCTTAGATATGTTTAAAATTAAAGATGAGCAATTAGTTAAATTAAGCAGCGTGGCTCACTTTTTTGTTTAACCCATTCACTGCGGAGTACTATATGTAATAGCTCTTCCGAAATGTGGACCCATTTTGCGGCAGTAACCAAATAAAGCCTGTGATACAAACTGAGTAATTGGTAAGTTTTGTTCTTCTAATACATAAACAAAGTAATATACTTAGGGCTGCTCAGTACAGTTACAAGCTGTGAATGTGGTGAGTGTTGACCTTCGAAGAGAAAAGCTCTGCCTTTTCACCTTCCCTTTTTGCATACTGTCAAGATGTTGACATTTATTGCTACAACCCGGATAAATGCATATAAAAAGAGAAAATAGTGACATTTTAGAATGCTATGAAGTGTTCCAATTTTTTCAGCTGGGTGTCCTTTTTGACTCAGTAATATTGTATCAAACGTTTCACTTTGTCTAAATATAAAACAAAAATGTTTCTGGTTTGTCTTTCACATGCATTTAGAGGGTTTTTACTATACTATTCATTACTATCCTTGAGTGATTGGTTTTTTTTCCTTTAAAATTTTTGTTTAAACTTTAAAATGTTACAATTTTTATCCATTATGGAGGGAAAAAATGAAAGAAATGATGTCACTACTGTATGTATTCAAACCGGTTGTTCTAAACATATTTATATTGAATATCTCATTTAGCGGTGGTGACTGTATATAGCTATTTACAAATGTTGTAGATTTTTCGTCATACCTGCCGAAGTTAATGGATTAATGGAACTAATTTCTACAGTAGGCAAATCTAATGTTGAGTGGCAACACTGATGGTGTTATGTTCTATTAACCTTCACTCATGTCGTGTGGACATGTAATGATGTATGTTTGTAAAATTCAGGTTGTAATAGTGTATTTCACCAAATCTGAAGTAGGCGTTCATTATTCCTCGTGATATGTTATACAAAAGTGAGCAACAAATGCAATCGTCATTTGGGAAAAAAATGACATGACAATGCTAGGTAAAGACTTACCTATCTGAAAAGAACTAGGCTCTTTCAACGTTGCCACTAAACAACTTCATCTATTCTTGTCGCAAGAATTAACATCGATGAAGTTATATGGTAACTAAATATGGTATAACAGAGCAGTACTGTGCAAGAGGTTTATGCGGGAAATGTGCGCATTGAAACTGTTGACATTCATTCGTGGACCTAATTTCAGTTTAAAATATATTAGTTGTTATTTATATGAATACGGAATATAAACATTTTAGACATTCCTTATGAGTTTCTCTTGAAAACAGATCTTAGTACATATATCTATATAAATAAAAGAATGATTTTGCCTGTACTTTCCTTAGAATTGACTCATTTCAAGTTTTCTTTACGTTTCATACATTAGAGAAACCGAATCCACTCTTAGAAAAATTTCTGTCGGTCGGTTTGTCCGCAAAATTTTGTCACAAGTAAACTCAGCCATCATAAGACCACTTTAATTATAAAGGTTAACATTAAAGATTTCATTTCATCACTAGCACCTCCCTAATATTTCTGTTCATAGTGGGTGTTTGTTATTTAGGTTTCTTTCTATAGATCTTAATATAAGTATCGACCATTAAATAGACTTGAAATCAAACATTAAATGCCGATGTTTCTGTTTTTATTTAATTTTGTTGACAGAAGTATAAAATTTTGAAACAGAATACTTTAACTATTATAGTAAAAAAAAATTTAGAAAAAATTCTGAGGTTTGTACAACTGTCTAGTTTTGAATAAAAACGCTTTGGAGTGTATGTCATTTAAATTTGTGAAGTAGTCAAATATTTTCAATATTGAAAATGTGAGTTCTAGAACATATTTAATTGTGCCCTTTAAAAGAATATATGTTATATTCTTATAACACATCGACATGTTGGACTATTAATTATATACTCTTACATTATTATATACAAAATAAAATTCCATTCTTGTCAAAAAATGTTATTTGTCAGCTTCATTGTTCTAAATAATTCACGTCATGGAGAAATAGCTGAAGGAACTTTTTAAGGTTCATTGTATATTTACTAAAATTTAACAATAGATAACTTTTTTTCAGGTTTATATGCATTAGAATTATTTTCGTAGAAAGGCAAACAGAAATCCATTATTATCAATTGATCTAATTAATCTAGTAGGTTATAGAGTTCAAAGCTGCTATCTCTATAATAAAATTATCTTTATTTACTAAAATACATTCTAATTAATATATTCAAAATTTACTAGTTAATCAAGTTACTCTGTGAACGTTAAAACGGAAACACCTCTGCTTACAACTTGGTATATGTCATTCAATGGAAGGATTTGACAATAATATGATGCAATTTCATTTAAATAATCGTTTATTAAAAAAAACAATTAGAGTACGATATTTTAAATGAAACTGGGGAGATAGAGAAATAAGATTAACAATCAAGTAAAAGAGCTTCAGGAACTCTTCACAGTAGGGCTGTCACAGGTAAGTTGTACAATGGAACAACTATCAAGTAGACTTCAATTACACTTCAAGAACAGATACTCGCTTCTGAAAGCCATCAACAAACATTCAATGTGTAAAGCAGGATTGTTTTTTCATTACTGGGTATAAAACTAGCTTATCTTTTCATTCATTTCAGAAATATTTAAAAAAAATTATACCGTTAATAAATATTTAATATACATTATGAGCATTTAATAAATGTAACCAAGTTTTATTACTTTATTTTAAGTTTGTTTGAATAGGAATTTTTGGTTTGATATCGCACAGTCCCAGAAAAGCCTCCTTTACGCTTACTCAAAAGGACGAGTGTGTACTAGATTTTCGATATCAGACATGAAAATCTAGAGTCATGACCGAAATTCTGACTACAGTATTAAAAACAAGTCGTTCTATAATAAGTAGCAGTTAGAAATCTTTTGTTATACTCTACCTCTTTCTATGAAAAAAATTGTAATATAGCATAAAATTATATAATAATTACTAAGAAATATGACATTTACCACCTTCAATTATGCTACTTTATCCAATTCTGCAGTGATTTTAATAATATTTTTAATTTTCAGTCATGTAAGTAATTATTGAAACAACATGAACTTATTATTGTTGTCATAAAACATTCATTTATACAACAAATTCTTCTAAAGCAATTCATAGATGGTTAGTAAAAATAACATTTTCGTTAATAATGTAGGTGTATTATAAATTGAATAATATTTCTCGGTGCTAGTATTATTACAAAAAATTAAAGAAAGAGAATACAACAAATTCTTGATTGTTATTGCTAAAGAAAATTCTACCTCTTCCAGATCTTCATCTAAATTTTGGTCTTCTTCTAGAACTGAAATACCGAAAATTTAATTTAAACTTGAAAAAAATTAACAAAAATTTGCTGACTGGGTGTTCATATTAGCAAATTTACTAAAATTTCCTGTAGTTCTTAGAAGCTTCTGATGTATTTATTTTGAAAGTAGTACCTATACTTAATAAATAATTATAAAATAATTGAATTAGGGAAATTTTGTAGTATCAAATAGTTTCCTTTGTTAACCTTATGTAACCTCCCCGTGTTTGTAACCCGGTTAGAGTTATAACCATTGTGTTTGAGTAAGTAATAAGATATTATATTCGTTAGCCATTTATGAATTGCTCTTGAAAACTTTCATACAGATAAATGTTTTATGATATAATTAAAAAAATGCATGTTGTTTGAGTAATTACGTGACTGAAAATTGAAAACATTGTTAGTTATTGCAGAATTCGATAAAGTGGCATAATTATTGGTCGTAAATTGCTATATTTATTAGTGCGTATTATTAACGGGAATTATTGTTGTTAATAATTATTAATATTATTAATTATTATAACGGGAATTGATTAGTTGAATAGTCAATAAATAATTATTTTTTTCAGAAAATTTTGTATTAAAGTCTAATAATTTTGATGTAACTAATCATGACAATATTGATTTTAAAACTTTAACTTTTTGCTAAGAGTAGTTTGGCCTGTTTAGGATTGTCCATTGTAGCCACAGTTTGAGATGGATGCTGATTTGTATGACGAATTCGGAAATTACATAGGACCTGAATTAGAATCTGATGAAGATGATGATGAAGATTTCGCAGAAAAAGATAGTGACGCCAGAGATTTTGAGGTATAATTTTCTGTAAGATACTTTTGTGTGTATCTTCCCAGTTTCATTTGTGAAATTACGCTAATATTATGTTTAATTGGTAGCATAATACTTTCTAGTACACGACAGATGTTTAATTTATGTAGCCATTGGCATTAATCCTTAAATTGTGGGGATGAACCAGTTGTCATGTCCTGTGACCATTCTGACGTGGGATGGAAAATTTGCCAGAGACTGTATGAAATTCTAAAATAGATACAAAATATTTCGACGATTAACGGTTTTAGTGTCACAAATAGGATCAATATTATAGTTTCTTACTACTGTTTTTATGCACTGTTATTTCATAGGTTTGTTGTGAAGTACCACAATAAAGGATAGATATGTGGACATAATAAGTGTTATAAATAATTTCCCTTCCCCTCTCAAGTTATACTAAAAGTGATACCTAAATTAAAGTGATATTAGTGTTAAAGGATTTAATTTTTAATAAACAATGTTTTAAATATGTATCTTATAAGCAGTGTAGTCACAAACGTCTTGGGAGGGCTGTAACCTCTACTCGAACAGTGAAGTGTCATCATGCATGCTCAGAAACCATACTTAGAATGACATCATATGGTTGAAGACTCCTAACGGAATTTTAATTGAAAAGACATAAAGTCCACCCATCACCTTGATGTCAAGAAATTAATCTGGTTCTTCTACTTAGAACAATTATGTTCTCTCGGTGATTCCGTCTCAATATACTTTTCCTTTCATGGAAAGTCCTTCAGTGCCCTGGATCTGCTATAGACTACATTTTTTTCTCATCAAACCGTTATGTCAAAGTCAACTAGATAAAATGTGTGTAGAAACGCAACGAATGACTGGGTGAGGGTGTTCAGTAGGAGGTTTCATGGCGTACTCTGTAATTGTATTTGTTATGTTTCTCCTGAAAACTAATGAATCTTTATGCGGGCATTTCACTGGCACGCGTTTGCTCCTTTCTTTCAGGATCTCATTTTAATATATTTTCTGTCTTATCATTAGCTTATCTGGCCTTTCTTTTAGGCTAATCTGTAATGCTAGAGAAGGGAAGAGTTAAAAATGATTAAGACCCATTATAAATTCAAAGTATATCTATTGATCTAAAAAAAAAGAAATTATAATCATAATCATTGACATAGCTTTCCGATCACTGATTTCAAATACTAATTTAGTTATTGAGGATTAAGTCTAATTAATAACTTCTGATTTCGAGCCGACGTTTGGCCGGAATTTGTTCGGCATTCTCAAGGCTAAAAAAATAATACAATGATTATCCTGTTAGTTATTTCTTGTTGCTGTATTTTGCAATTCATTGTTAATAATATATTTTGAACAGTCTTTTGTTTACAATTGATTGGTACCTCGACTACACTCGAGGTGGCCAGTCTTTTTTTTTATTTATATAGATGTAATATAATAGTAATTAGAATCCGTTTGTCTGTAGGAAGAGGGAGGTGGAGAGGATGAAGTTGCAGACGACGAAGGCATGAATATTGTTCTTCACGAAGACAAACGCTACTACCCATCAGCCGGGGAGGTATTTGGGCCAGAAGTGGAAACGATAGTTCATGAAGAGGATGAACAACCTCTCACAACACCACTTATAGCTCCCATCAACCACAAAAAATTCACCATTAAGGAACAAAACCTGCCTCACACTACCTATGACATTGAGTCAGTGGTTTAGTTCAATTTTATTATTCAATATCTATTTCATTGTGTTATACTATACATAAACTAGTTGATGTATCGGGCTGCTCTCGGATCAATAAATTTTATAACTTGTATAATTAAGTCAATCAATCCTTACATTTTGAATATTTTAATATTGCGTTTTAAGTGACTTGTCACCTTCTGACTCCAAGCGGGACTCTTCGCCTCCTGATGACGACAGTTGTGGAAATCTAGAAGTGAGTTATGTCTGTGCCTATCTTCATGTTACTTTCGTTATAATTTTTATGTAAAATCCTATGAATGCCAAGCTTAGTAAATTATTTCCGTGATGGCTTTTAATGGAATGAAACAAACTATGAAGAGGATAGGAATAGATTGAGATCTAAAAGTTTCAGGGAGATTCTCGGTTTTAGTTTTGATATTAGTTATTTAAAATTAAAATACAATAATCCCCCTATAACACAGAAGGTTTGTTCTGCGTTATAGGAAAGCGCATTGTACGAGGGATATGAAATCGCGTTATAAGTTTACAGTGTTATATGGAGGATTACTGTATACATAAATTGACCCGAAATCAGTGGATGGTAAAAGTTGTTGCATGTCTGGGAGGTAATTTGGTGAGTTACGTTTTGATTTTGAACAGGTTTCTTTGTGACATGATGGACACAGGGGCTCTTATCCGAAATGTGGCAATGGTCGGACAGCTCCACTCCGGCAAGACGACGTTCGCAGACTGTCTGGTGCGCCAGACTCACCCCTCTCTTGGCAAGTTAGATTTGGACTTCAGATACACCGATACCCTTCTTACTGAGCAGCAGCGTGGTGTCAGCATCAAGTCCACGCCTCTCACACTGCTTCTTCCGGACATCAAGTCCAAGTCCTACCTCATCAACATATTCGACACTCCAGGTCTTCAATATATTGAAATCTTTAAACTATTGGTGGTAAAATAAGGAAAAATCTCCATATAAAAGAAGCGAATACATAGAATGTTCAAGTTTATAAACAAACTACAATAGAATTAAAATAGAAGTAATAGAACTTATTAAGATTATAAGAAAATTTAAAGAAATTTTGTGCAATTTAAAATGTATTCTTTAATGAAGAAAGGAAGTTTGATTAAAGGATTTATTAATATCCTAAGTTTCTAGATTTGATAGTCTAATGATGTATGTTAATTTAATGTAAAATGTTCATGTTACAATCAGTTTCACACTGGTGATAACTTATGAAGAGTTTGTTAAGATATCAGTTAAAGCTGTTGTGATTATTGGATTTACTTTTCCGTTCACACTCTCTATAAAAATATATTTATAAATAATATTTTGGAAGGATTTCAAAAACTACTTCTCCACACAAAAAGAGTTTCATATGAAAGCTAACAACTCGTTTCGAACACTTAGTGTTTTTCTTCAGGTTTATATCTGCACTCTTGATAGTTCATCCACGGGAGTTACTTAGGAAGGACTGTAGGAATTTTGTCAGTTTTCATATTGAACCTTTTTTGTGTGGAGATCTAATTTTTGAAATCCCTCAATGTAAGTAATCGGTTTATCAGGAATCGGTTGGTTTTCGTAGATCGAAATCAAACTTTTAGAACTGACATTCCGGTTTGAGTTATATCTTTTTCATAAGAAGCCCGCCCCCACCCCCTTCTTAAAGGTAAATTTCTGAATATGAACTGAGTATTATCAGTTTCTTTTAAGTCAATAATTCTTGCGTGTACACGTTAAAATAGTTTTGTATTCGTAGGTTGCGTTCGTATTCTTGCTTCCTTTCACTGTTTATTTCATACATGAGACCAATTCTTCTGCTCTTCATACAATTGAGAATCATTTAATTTACCTTGTTTTAGAAATGAGTGTTTTGTTTGAAGGTCATGTAAATTTTTCGGATGAAGTTACCGCTGCGATTAGGCTCAGTGACGGAGTGATGTTGTTTGTGGATGCCGCTGAAGGAGTCATGCTGAATACTGACCGTCTGATAAAGCACGCGCTCCAGGTAAGCAACACTTTCATGAGTTTAGAATTAGTGATGGGATGAGTACTCGGAATCGAGAATCGCAAATATCGCAACTTTTTCAGGTATGGAACCGGAATCGGAGAATTTTAATCAAATCTCCGATGTTGAAAACGATTCTTTGGAATTTGTTCCAAAAAGCTAACTTTTGTTTCACAACCTAAAGTATCAGTATTATATATATATATAGATTTTAAAATCTAAAGAAGTTCAGAACCTTTTCAGAAGAAAGAAATTGCAACGCTAATATTTTTCTTCTTTTTTTGAGAGGGCTGAGAGACTAACGAAGTCTGACCTCCGATGCTAATTCCTTGATGAAATATTTTTTTTAACGCTAAATGATTAAATGACGGAATAAATAGAGACAGGATGTAATTGATACTTGTTTAAAACGGTGTTCAGCCTTCTATATGAAGTGGTTGTTGCCCAACTGGACTTTTTGTTTATATTAATTCTTGGCTAGTAAACTTTGAAATTTTAACGTTCACACGTATATATTTTCCCATAATTAAGAGATTTTTTTCTTTTATTTCATGTCATAAGATATGTTTTTATTTTTTTTTCTTATAATAAAATGATTTGTGCACATTCTCAATAGATGATTAATAAAAGTACTTTGTCTATGAAGCATTTCTTTTTTAAACCTTCTTCAGGATCTGAAAATAAGTATAATTCATTGCAGATATCGGAATCGAAAGTTTAATGCTGTATCGGGATCGTTAAAAATGTTAGTATCGTCCCATCACTATTTAGAATATTCAATTTTCATTTAGCTTTGAGTTCTGATGAATAATTACTCTGGAGATGAATGTAATCAATTCATTATTTTTTGATCGTATTTGAAAATATTTATTGCTATAAACACTATTAAAATAGTTCTTTTGTATTGCTGACAATTTGATATAATGAAGAGGTATGCAATAAAAATGTTCACTTCCTGACTGTACCTATATGACTTTTCCCTGAAAACTGTAGTAGATTACATAGGATGTCAGTGTGACGGATATTTCTTTAAAGATGCTTTAATTTGGAAGTGACACTGCTAGACCTGAATTACAAAACTAAATCAAGGGAAAACACCGAAGTAATTTTGCAAAACATTCATGATCAAAAAATTAGCCTATGACTACATTAGACTGGTGCTTTGCTCAAAGAAAGAGAAGTCGCTTTAGTAACTCCAAGTCCGTAGGTATGGTATTACTGCTGTTTAGGTGTTGTATCTTAAATTTTCACGGTAAGATCCTTGGCATTGGAATTACATATTTCAAACTAAAGCAGCCCTTTAACTTCTTTTTGATATGTGTACAAAGAATAAAAAAAGACTTATCATTTAAATAATCATAAAATTTATATTTATGATCATCAAATTGGTTTCACGTTCAAATATATTTTGTTTTTCTAGAAAAGTGAAAGAAATTACTGTCACTTTAATATTTTGTGACTAAATATTGAAGCGGGAAAAAAGTGGTCAGTTAGGTGGAATCGTTAGCCTTATAATGACTTGCCGACGAGGGATCAACATTTTGAAAGGAGTTATGCTAGATCGTTCTCTATGTGTTTTTTTTATTTGTTTTTCTCTGGAATTCATATAAATAAAATATTTATAAGTTCTATATTTACTAAATCACAGTTAAAATTTACAAATAAGACTAAGATATTTTGACAATAGTATTCCCACAATAAGAAAATGGGAAAACAAGACTTAGATCTTTCAAGCGGTCTTCGTCAGAGTCAAAAACCCAACTGGGTTGTTATTTCACGTGTTTATGTGAAATCTTTTTATATATATATAATGACCTGGTCAGTCAGTGTCTAGCCTCCTTGCCTACTACTTCTAAAGGTGACAAACATCAAAATATTAAAGTCAGTTCTTTCTAAGTGTTGTTCTCCGTAATTTGACTTACTGTTCTTCTACCTGTTTTTTTTTATATATATATAAACAATATTTATTGCTTTTATATAAAATAAATTGTGTTACCAGTGTAGACTATTATTCAACTTTTAAAATTAGATCTGTCTGAATTACAGGAGAGAGTGGCAATCACACTGTGTATAAACAAAATAGATAGACTGATCCTTGAGTTGAAGCTGCCTCCTGTTGATGCGTACTACAAAATCAAACACATCATTGATGAAGTCAACAGTCTTTTGAGGTAATTCTTTATGCATTGTTTCAAGAAATGTTTTGGAGATGAAAAAAAGTAATTGTAGAAATAAATAAATGTTTACGTTGATTAGTACTGGAAAGTTGGGACTCCAACTTACGACTCATCTCCGACTTTGGGATATTTGGAAGGACGAACTCCGACTTGTTAATAATAATATTTGGATATTTATGCATATACCATTTTCATATTGTATGCTACCTATCAAGTAAAATGGCATTTTATCAATGCTAAGTGAATCATCAGGCTAATTTAAAGTCATAAATAACTTTTTAGCTATATCATTGCTTTTTTGGCTTCTTTATATCGACTTTATTGCAGAATAATTATATTATAATTTTCGTACACGTTATTGTTGCATATCCTAATAATCATAACAAATTCAGAGTGAAAATAAAAAAGAAAAGTCATATATTCCCTGACCTCTCTTTTTAAAAACGCTTGTTTACATCATATCTCTGTAACCAAAGCAACCATAATGTTCAAATATGATGTGGAGATATACAAATAGAATGACATAGGTATTTAAGATCAAGTTGTTGTAAATTTGACCCTAAACCAACAGAGTCAGAGAGACACAGCACTTTTAATGTTTCTTTTTAATTTTTTTGAGGAGTTGGTGGGAAATAACCGACTCCGACTCGTCTAGCCCATAAATTAGACCCGGCACCACAACCCTGGTGATGATGTAGGATGGAAAATCACAATGTTAGATTAGCACCTGCTTCTTACACCGAAATTGATGTGAATATATTCTTCATATAATTTTTTTTTAGAAAAAATTTATAAAAATACCAAAACGATTGCTATTAATTTAAGCCAACGTAATTAACGTTTAAGAACGTTTGGTTTTAAATAGTTGAAACCACTTTGTATTCATTTTTTCTCTACACAAAAGAGCCTTTACATTTACTAAAATCGAAGCCGGAACACAAATAATGAAGATCCTGGAACTGGAACCGTATTTTTTTGCATACTCTTACCATTTTTACCAGGTCTAACTCAGTAGATGTTGTTAATGTTTTATTGTAATGATATTTATTGATTTTCTTTGCAGTATGTACAGTGAAGAGGGAAAAGGAACTCAGGTCGCGCCCAGTATTGGGAACGTTTGCTTCGCTTCATCCAAATACAATATCTGCTTCACTATTCGCTCCTTTGCCAAACTCTATGCAGACTTCCATCCTGATCTAAATATTAATGAATTCTCTCGAAGATTGTGGGGAGATATTTACTTTAATCCAAAGACGTAAGTAATATCAGTTCAATTAAAATTATTTCCATCTAGCTTCATGAATATTTGCTTCTTAAATGTCAACACTATTTTTATTTAGTAGCTAAAGTTTGGTTTATCCAATGCCTGCTCTCGGTATATCAGCCATTAACCGCCTGGCTGAAAAATTTTTTTTTTTTTTAATTATACCTAACCTTCTGCTATATTGGTTTAATACTATCGCGCATATTTTAAAAGCTACCCAAATACCTTTATCACGCCCTAAGTGAATGCTATAGCGCACTATGAATTCCATGAATGCTATAGCTGCTGCTGATGAATTCCTCGACGAGATAGAACGTCGAAGGGGTGGTCAGTAAGACTCCACCTCAGCCTCGGGGTCCCTTCAACTCACCCAAGCCCCGTCCTCAGAAAGGTAAATGAAATGGGCTATTTTTATTTATAACCGTAGTATGTTTTTAATTTGCAGCATTGGTTTGTAATTAGAGTAATTTCTATTAAAAATAAGTCCAAATTGGATAAATTAGGAGTAAAATTTAAACTCGGGACAGCAATAAGAATTATTACCATAAGTTCTTCAGTCCGGTGCTCGGTTTTCGGCTACAGCGCGGCAATAGCGGCACCAATTGGGCATGATAGCAGAGGGTTGGGTGTAATGCATTCTTAAGGAATGAATCAAATGATTGGAATGAAATGTTGATTGTTCTTAAAAGAAGCATTAAGCAAGTAGAACATGAATTATTCATATGTGTGGTCTTCATGACGAATACTGTAGCATAATATATTTGTTCTTGCCCACAGGAGAAGATTTACCAAGAAGCCCCCACATGGTAGTGCTCAAAGAAGCTTTGTGGAATTCATTCTTGAGCCTCTTTATAAAATATTTGCTCAGGTAGCTGTTTCTTTTATAAAAATAAATTCAACTTATGTTCCATAGATTTTTTTTTTCTAAGTGTAGACACTGTTAATGTATTAATGTGGGAACAACAATGTATTTTTTCATTACTTTGTTGGATCTGGTATTTGTGTTTGTTTATGTGAAATACATGTTAAACTAAAGCAAACCATATAGAATTAAGTTCGGTGTGTTTGTAAGTTGTGGATATTACGAATTTAACTATATTCCTTTAATGTGTTTGTTTAAAATAAACAATCACAGGCAAACATTCACTCACTTTACATCTATTAAAACTTTCAGAGCTGAACGCTATCGTTCAGGTATTTTCTCAGTTTTTACAGGCTACTGTTTTACAAATGGTATAAAACAATGGTTTTTAGTTTAATAAAATAAATCTGGTTTATAAGCTTTTAGGGTTGTCTGTATTATTTTACAGTATTTTAACTTAGTCATAATGACCAACTTTTCCCCTAGATTTTTGTCTTCACATGTTATAGTTCATTGCCACTGCTTCTTTACGATTCAACTGAGCATTAGACAAATCAATTCCCGGTTGTCAGGTTGTCGTGTCACAAGGACAATATGACCTTCTAACCTTCCCTTTTTGTTGTTCTCTATTTAAATAAGGCATTCACTTTTCCTTTATAGCTTTATAACGGGATATGTTCAGATAATATGCGGACTGTTTGACGTGATTGTTGATTCCAAGGGAATCCGCTTGGTGGTGCTAGGTTCGCCATTTGCTATATGAAGATCTCTCCATTTGTGCATTAGATATGCGGTTTTTAGTGAAGTGTGATTGATTTCGTTTGATGGATATCATAATGAATGTTATGAAGGAGTAACAACCAGTTGTGAAATTTTCTGTTAAACTTGGACTATTTGTGACGGGAACTTTTGGTACCTTAGCGTGGCTTACTGTGATATTCCTATGGAATTTATGAGATTTTTCTACTAGCGTGAACGTTTTATAAGCAGTCAACTGTCAATTGATGATAATGATGAGTGTCGCTACTTCTACATCAACTGGTGGCCTTTACGTCGACATTAATTAACACCCTGGAGTGGGCAAATTGACCTTCGATTGTCAGAGAGCTTGCTGAAAAATGTGAGATATCGATCGTATCATGAGATTTTGATTGAGAAATTGAAGATGTGTCACGTTGATGTGAAATTTGTCGATAGGAAAATTTTGAATCAAAAATTTTGAATTTTGTGATAGGAAAAATTTGACAGTCGATAGGAAACCCACCTCGTTCAGATTGTTGGGAACTGTTTGATCGTTCAGAATGTGATAAAAACTTCTGTCAGTGAGCATAACAGGTGATTACTAATGGGTTTATGGTTGAGACGTTGAAACGAATGTCCAATCGTTCCAGTGGATGGATCTCTCAGGCACATACAAGTTCGCAAACTTCTATGCAAGATCAGTGTGATGCAGACAGTTTTCTTCGATCCTAAAGGTGTTGTTTACCTCGGGTACCTCCCCGGAGTCTCCACAGTGAACCATACCTACTACATTGAAATCTTAAAACATCTGAGAGACGCCGACCAAAAATATTTGAGTCACAAAAGGTCAAAAATATGAAGGAGTTTTTTCATCATGACAATACCCCATCCCATTCAGCGCCCTCACAAATCACTAGTTCTTGGCCAAAAGGTCAATCAATGTGCTTCCCCACCTACTCAACTGATCCTGTGTTTTGCAATTTCTTCTTGTTTTCCAAACCCAAAACATCTTTGAAATGGAAAAGATTTTCTTGTCAGCTTCTTCGCTTTGAAATAAAACAAATATGACGTAGGAATTGTGAAGGGCATTCTAAAGCAGGACGGTTTCAACAAATGGAAACACTGTTAAGATAAATGTGTACTTTGGGGCAACCCAGGGCTGTAGCACCTCAGTAAAATATATTTTGTATTATGACCTCAGTCCGTATTATTTGAACAGACTTCGCATAAGTCCAGACTATCAGAGATGAAGTCTGTTTATCTGCTTACTATAATTTTCTGTGGGGAAACTTTATGTTATAAAAAGCAGCATTGTTGGAGATTATTTTCCTATTGCCATTATAATTTAAGAAATTTAGGTATTTTGTTTCCTTTCCCTCTGAATAATTTAATAATTTCCTGTAATAGTTTCATCTCAAAACGAATATTTTCATGAGATAATCATTCTTGGAAATTTAGTTACTCGGAAATCAAGTTTGATTTTAGGTGGCCGTGAACAAAATAATAATAACAGATCTCATAAATAAGGTTTATCTCCTAATTTATTTAACCTAAAAATTCATTTTCATTGGAATAAAGTTTGTAATTTTCAGGTTGTTGGAGATGTCGACACTACACTTCCAAATGTTCTGGAGGAATTGAGTATTCATTTGTCTAAAGAGGAAATGAAAATGAATATCAGACCTTTGTTGAGTCATATCTTTTCAAAATTTTTCAATGATTTTGGAGGTAATTTAAAAAAAAACTAATTGATTTTTGTATTGTAATCATACATTTTTGTTATCTAAACTGCAATAGTAAAAGGCCGACTATTTGCTCGTAACTTTAATCAAATAGAATATTTGTAATGAAAAGAGATTTTCTGGATAAACTTAAGAGACCTATGATAATATTTGTATCGTCACCTTTGTAACCATCAGGCTTCAAACATAAATGTCAGCTCCATGGAAACAGGTCTTTTCTCAATGCAAATAACTAATCTTTTCAGATGAACTGTATTTACGACTAGTTTTGTTAAAGAAAGGTGATAAGTTCCTATTTTTTGTAGTTTTTAGTTTCATACAAATTCAGAAGGATGAAAAGAGACAAAATTGTTATATCAACATTTGAGTACATTTTATTGGAAAGTATGAGAAGGTATATTTTAATTGACTTTTTTCTAGGAATTATTTTGATATTTTCATTATCAATGAATGATACAATTGAAGTATTTTTTTATTTTTTCAATTTTTTTTTGTTTACTGTAGATGCGAGTTAAACAGACATAAAGCTCACCCGTATTGAGTGAAGTTTATGCTTTCAAGCCGTTTTTTTTTTTTCAAGTACTCAAATGAAGAAAAAAAAAGCAATAAGATTCCACTTAGAAAAGGTTGTATAAAGTATAAATTTTTAGGTAAAAAAAATTCACTCTACAGTTTATAAAAAATATGTACATTATTCACAAAAATTGTTTAATAAAAAAAATAAATCATTTCGAGCCTTTAGTGGTCTTTCTCAAGTTCACGAGAAGGTGAAGAGAATTACTTAACAAGTTTGTATGTACGAACATTATTTATGTAGGAATTTTTTTATGTTTTTCTTGTTAAAATGTTTTTATTTTGAAGGTTTCGTTGATGTATGTGTGAACCACATTCCCAGTCCAACGGATAACGCCAGGACAAAAGTCGAGCATACATATACCGGACCTCTGGACAGTCTCTTTGTCCAGGATATGTTTGAGTGTAACCCAGAAGTGAGTGCATTGTCTTTGGTGAAAAACAATTATTTATTGATATCTCATTTGTCTCCCATAATACAGTCAATATGAAAGTGTTATATTGCTTCTAACGTATCAACTACCCGGCCTGCGGTGAAGCTTTTATCCTGAGGTTGCCTCTGGGTTATCAAGTATTTATGAAGTCTCTTAGAGGAGTTTACATTATGTATGAAGTAGTTTTGTACTATAGAAGATTCTTGGGTAGGTTGTAAGAGAGGTCCAATGATAGCCTCATTTCGGTTACGGGACATTGGAACATAATGGGCAAACTGCAAGGCTGATGAACTTACCCAATCTGACACCCTTCTTTCGACACGAGATATCCTATAGCATCCCGGGGTCCTCTCTTCGTAAACTCCAGTATCAGTATATAGGACTTGTGGTTCAGAGAGGATCTAAATTGTATTGTTTAGAAAGGCCAAGGTAGCCCAGTGGCTTGTGAAATCGCCTCTGGACTGATGGATCCGGGTTCGATTCTCACTCTGGCCCGCGATTCTTTCACAAAGTATTTGAAAAAATCTGAACACGTGTTTCCTTGAAAGAAATTTGAGCATGTACGATATCAGGTATCGTTACTAATGTCTACTTTAAAAATAGTTGAGTTAGGCAAAATTTAAAGCTCCGAATATTGAATGTTCATTTTATGTTATCACAAGAGCCAATGTATTGGACTATGTGTGGTCTCTTCTGGGACTAACACTGCAACCTCACCTAACTGTAAAAGATAAAACCGAAAAAAGCTGTAAACAATTTATTGCAAAATATTCAGATTAAAATATACTAAATGCATACAACTTTACAGAAAATCTGACATTATATAGTCCGTTACAAATTTTATTCGAAATTACGAAATATTATCCTGTATGGCGTCATGTAAGTCCTCGAAGTCCTAAAAAACTGTAGAAGTGTGAAATCTTCTTTTGCTGTTCAATGTATTTTGACATTCACCTGTCAGTGATGTCTGACTGAACTGTCATAATATTTTTTGTTTTCTTCATGATATGATATTATATTCGTTTTTACTTCATTCCATGGTGAACGTAAATATTAAAAGTAATTGTAAAAACATTTGCTTTTTAAATATATGCATATAACCAAAAATTCATCGATAACGTTTTATTTATTAATATAACTTGTATTCAGTTTGTTAAGGTAGTTTAGTCCTAACAACATTCTAATTACTTAAAATTCAGTGTAGATACTATAGGCTAACACGTACAGTAAAAATCAACCCCCTAACCACAGTAAGAAATCAATATCAGCTTGACTCTGACGAAGACTGCTTGATTTGAAAGGTCATAGTCATTTTTCTGGTTTCTTACTGTGGTTTAGACGTTGCTACAATACAGTATAGAAATTACAAAAACACGTACACATTTTTAAGTATTAATATTGAAAGAAAAAACACTACCAAATTATTATGTTTATTATTGTTATTATTTGCTCACCCATGTAAAAAAGGGCTGAGCTGTGAGTATATATATTTATATATATACTCATAATATATATACACATATATATTCATAATATGACATTGTTTTTTTTAGCTGTACTTAAGCAAATTTTTAAAACTTATTTTCGGAACCACTGTTTGTGGTTCAATAATTATGACTGTTTGTTTTCCAAATGGAAATTGATACTACATATGTTGTTAAATATATAGCCTCGAAATAGAGTAAACCCATTTTCTGTTCAGGGGCGTCTAATGGTGCACAGCAGTAAAATGTATCCAACTGAAGAATGCACATTCTTCCAAGTTTGTGGAAGGGTGATGTCCGGCACGTTGCATGCAGGACAGGAAGTTAGAGTACTGGGAGAAAATTATACTCTAAACGATGAAGAAGATTCGAGGATACTTACTGTTGGGAGGTTGTGGATTTATGAAGCCAGGTAATGTGTACTTCTATTAGAAGTATCGTAATTCTTTTGTGTACTTGATGATTAGACCGTTGTCGTACCTGTTCTGGTATGCTTGTGTTATTGCTTTGTAAAGTTATCAATGTGGCAGCAGTTGGTTCTGAGAATCTGCTCTAATAGAACGTAAAATTAATGTATGTAGTGAAATCCTGAGATATACTCGTAAATTCAGTTCCTTCCATGACTTTTTTATCATCCATAATTCTTTTTTATGTATTCTATGACTTTTATTCGTGTCATGAAACATAACTATGTCAAAATATTCGTATGTTGAACCTAATTATACTATTTAAAATCATGGGAAAGCTATTAATTCATTACATAAAGCATTGACGTTTAATCAGTAACTATTTATTTTATCATGGGATTTGAAACGATTTCATTGTTAAATGAATTAATTACTCATTTCCTGATTACAACTATTAATTTTTAGATATAAGATAGAAGTCAACCGAGTGCCTGCTGGAAATTGGGTTCTTATTGAAGGAATTGATCAACCAATAGTAAAAACATCTACTATAACGGACTTGAAAAATGACGAAGATGTTTATATATTTAGACCGCTTAAATTTAATACTCAATCTGTTATAAAGATTGCTGGTAACGGTATATTTTGTTGTATATTTTATATTTACTATTAATTGTTTTTTGACTGTGTTCGTTTAATAGTTGAACCCGTCAACCCCAGTGAATTACCAAAAATGTTAGATGGGTTGAGAAAAGTGAATAAATCATATCCATTACTAACAACTAAGGTAGAAGAGTCAGGTGAACACGTTGTTTTGGGAACAGGGGAGCTGTATCTTGACTGCGTTATGCATGACTTGAGGAAAATGTATTCAGAAATAGGTATGACTCCTTCAAATTAGTGAAAATGTTAAAACTCATGATATTGTTAGTGCTACAGATATTAGTGCAAATTGAATAAAAAATGTATGTGACCTTTGTACCTCTTATAATTATGTTATCATTGTATATCAATATATATTTTATTATATTTCCAGATATTAAAGTAGCAGATCCGGTCGTATCATTTTGTGAAACAGTCGTAGAAACTTCATCCCTTAAGTGTTTCGCTGAAACACCAAATAAAAGGAATAAAATTACTATGATATCTGAACCATTGGAGAAAGGCCTTGCTGAAGACATTGAAAATCAAGTAGTGAATATTAACTGGAACAGGTGGGTGTTTTACTTTGAATATTATGATGTAATTGAAGTTAAAGATATTTTAAATTTGTTCTATAATACTAGAAACTTACTATTATTGTACTTTCAAAGATACAACACAAACAAGGATCCAAGATTGCACAATGTGGTGGTTTATTGATAATATAGAAATCAGAGAGTAGGACAAATTCTGAGGAAGGGTCTTTAGTACCCTTAAAGAATTTACAATTGCTTCCTACTTCGTTTATTATTGTGGTAATATTATGACTTTTCTGCTATTATATATATATATATATATATTTCACATAAACACGTGAAACAACTATCAATGATCAAACCACAAAATGAAATGGGGGAAAAAAAGACTAAGATCTTTCAACCGTAACAGGCGGTCTTCATCAGAGTCAAAAACCCAACTGACTCACTAGATGCAGAAACATCTGGTGAGGGGTTGAGAAGAGTGGGAGGGAAGAATGGTATTTTAAACATGTGAAAGTGCAGGAAAGGACAAATATCCAGAGAGGGATGTTTGGGGAAACAAAGGAGTACAGTAAGAAAGAGTAAACAACTATCCGCTACCTGTCAACTCTCTTAGAAGAGGCTATTGCCCTCGTTAACACTGAGTCAAGCCAGAACAACCCGTTACTAATGTTTATAATACTTGATATATTAAATTTAATTAACGAGGACTCAATAATATTTCTTAACAATATCGATTTTTCATAGGTAATAAATTAACTCCGGCCCAATCAATATGATGATTTGCATGCAAGAATAAGGCGCTACTTTTTTCTTGTCCATGGGATTTTATAAATACCACCGGACTCCAGTTCCCTGCAAGACTTTTTTATTAACATATTGCCTACGTTATTACGATTAGAAAACGCTATACAAAAAAATCAAGTTTGCGGGCAAGTCTTGGAATGATTCATAATACAGTAAAACCATAGAATTTGACAATGAATGGGGCTGTGTTGAAATATTAGAGAAGGTTTTTTTAGCACCCTCTAAAGCTAAGTCGATATAAGTGAAGGGGTATTTTAATGATAGGGAACTTGACCTAATGTTATTAATTTCATCACTAGGTCAATTATATAATTGGTAATTAGGTCAATATATATATATATATATATATATACTAGCAAACGTACCCGTCTTTGACGGAATCAAAAATTCTATTATACTTGGTATTCCACAATATAAATTATAGTATTATACTAATACTACAATTAGAAGTTATAGAATAGTAGAAAATACCATTATTAATACAGTGCTAAACAAATGCCTCTGTATACAAAGATTAGATTTTAAGTTAGACATACACAAATCTACAATCAATGTTTCAGCTTTATATGTCTTATGGTAGCAATATTTTGTGTACAAACCGACAGACAGAAATTATTCTAAGGGTACATGTGGCTACTCTGAACTATGAAACGTAAAGAAAACTTGAAATGAGTTAGTTCTAATTAACGTGCTCCCAGTCAAAAGCTAGCACGCAAGCCACTGGGCTACTCTGGTTCCATACCTTACTTTATTACCAGTGTTTATATTACGCAAATATTAAATTAAAAAAAAATATTTTTGTTGTATTTATTTATAATACATTTGCACTACTCTCATCGGCGAGCAAGCAAGCTACTGGCTACCCTGGCTAGATCCCTTTACTTTATTACCATCTTTTATATTATCCACATTTTAAATTCAAAAAAATATTTGTTTGTTACATTTATTTATAATACATTTGCACTACTGTCATCGGCGATCACGCAAGCCACTGGGCTACTCTGGTCCCATACCTTACATTATTACCAGTGTATTTATTAAGCAAATATTAAAATTAAAAAAAAGTTGACAGTTATATATAATACATAGCAAACGTACCCGTCTTTGACGGAATCAGAAGTTCCTGTTTTGTTTTATTGCCGTGTGCCTATGCCTTTTGGCTATACCACTGAGGAATCAGAAGTTCCGTCATTTTTGGTATTTCAAAATGTCATTAGAAATTATAGAATAGTAGAAAATACCATTATTACTACAGTGTTAAACAAATGCCTCCAGCTAATACACTACATTAGCTGTCTATCCTTCAGGTTCATGGTAGAAGGAAGAGTTGAAACCTCTGACCGTTGAGCATGTAAACTACATTTGACCATGTGAGAAAAACTTGGTTTTGCTACCTTGTATTCCTGTGTTAGATGAAGTCTCCCTTTGCGACTTAGTTAACGTCATTGCGAAATAGACTCTGACCGGACTTTGCAAGCATTTCAACGTAAACAGACAGTGGCTCGGAATCAATGGTATGTGAAGTATATACACAGACTCCCCAATACCACATCCAGTCATTATGTCCGCCTCTATGGCATATCTGTGTAGAGCACGAACTCAGAGTCGTGTCCCGTTGCACAGTTTTGGGGCACTCATGTTTCGTAACATGAAATTTGTTACTGCTACTAAATTGCAGCATGATTGGTGCTCTACTTTAAGTTTTTACTCATGAGCAGGCAGTCCAGGAGAAATAAATTCAGAGTCAAGAAATTCAATTAGATAATGAACTGCTTCTTCATCACTAATCCAATCTCTTTACTGACTTGTAAGTTCTTTCCTCGGCTTCATATAGCGTAAGAACTTGTTTGTTGATTTCTTATGCCTGTTCATATTAAGGGCTGAGAATTGCTCGTTTACAAAACATTTATTCTCAATAGATAGTACATCCTTAACTCTGTGAAACACCATTTCAATGATGTCAAATACGCAATATATTCATATGCTCAATTGAAATTAAAATCAACTAACAATACCTACTTGCCACACCTGTGTATTTTCAAAACAAACTTGTCTGTGAAGTTAGGAAAATACAGCTAAAAGCCCCATAACTTCGCTTCTGTACTGAATTAATAATCTATTTAGAGCCCATATTTTAAGTTAGGCACACACAAATCCAGTGTCAATGTTTCAGCTCGCTATGTCTTATGGTGGCTGAGTTTACTTGTGACAAACATTTTTGCGTTAAACGTCCATAACTTCACTTCTACGTTGAATTTCCAATCAATTCATAGCCTATGTTTTAAGTTAGACCTACACAAATCTACTGTAAAAGTTTCAGCTTTGTATGTCTTATGGTAGCTGAGTTTACCTGTGACAAAGTTTTGCGGACAAACCGACAAACCGACAGAAATTTTTCTAAGGGTGGATTCGGTTTCTCCAATGTATGAAACGTAAAGAAAACTTGAAATGAGTCAGTTCTAAGCAATGTACAGACAAAATCATTATTTTATTTATAAAGATGTGTGTGTGTGTGTGTGTGTGTGTGTGTGTGTGTGTGTGTGCAGGTCTCATTGAACACGACGGAATATTCTCTGTGTAAAATCTTCTTTCCAATTTACTCAATCGTCCGAAAAATCAACTTTTCGAACAAAAATTATTGCACATTACCTGACATAACTGTATCTAACAGACTTTGAAAGTATACAAATAGGTTTCTACAAGGTTTATAATTGGACATTACTTCCTATTCGTTTTGTAACTATCTGTTGTGTGTCTTGGTTTTTTGTACAGCCGTGATGATGCTATACAAACAGCTAACGTTTGCCTAGATGAAGATTGTATTTTGTATAGTCGCATTTGAATATTGCGACTTGTATATTTATATATTGTGTTTGTATAGTAGCAGATGACAACCTCTGCTTCTTGCTGTTTTCCTGATTTTTTTGTTGGCGAAAATAATATATATATATATATTATAACGTAATAACATCAAACCACAGTTTGCTCCAAGTTCTGGATTATGACCTAGGGATGGTAAAAACCTATGACTTTTCGTTGCTTCTAATAATTTATCTAGATGTAAGAAAAGTACTCTAGATTCTGATTGCGTTTAGGTTTTGGCAATTAAGATGGGATAATGATTCCTATCAATTAAGATGGGATTATGGGATAGGAAATGTGTAAATATCTTTCAGATTTTTTTATATATATTTTACTTGTTGAAGTATAAAATGATAAAAACTTGTCGATATAAACTACATTATTTATTCCTTTCATAAAAAAAAACATATGATGTAAAACCCAACAATTTTTAAATTTTATTTTGGTTTTGAACCTGTTTTAGGAAAAAACTTGGAGAGTTTTTCCAGACAAAATATGATTGGGATTTGCTGGCTGCCAGATCGATATGGGCCTTCGGACCTGATGCCACGGGACCCAACATCTTAGTAGATGATACACTTCCTTCAGAAGTAGACAAGGCGCTTCTTGGCTCCGTCAAGGATTCCATTATCCAGGTATTTCTCAACTACGATTAAAACTGTATATATGACTTTTAATAATTATTATTAATAATCAGCCCATGTTTTTTTTAGGGTTTCCAATGGGGAACAAGGGAAGGACCTCTCTGTGAAGAACCCATCAGGAATGTTAAATTCAAAATCTTGGATGCTGTAATTGCACCTGAACCTCTTCACCGTGGAGGAGGTAATTTTATAAATATAGCGTTACATCTATTTCTGTTCTCCTCACATGTATTTAACTTCGATGGTTGATTATAAAAACAAATCTTGTATTATAAAATCATTAACTGCATAGTTAATTGTCAATTCTTTTTTCCCTTTTTCGTATGTCCAAGATTCTTCCAAAAAAAAATATTTCTTTCACCTAATGAAAAAACAATTACTCATTTGGTACTTTTACTTTTATTATAAAATAAGTAATTTACTTTTCGTATGTTTCAAAACGTTAATTACTTCAGGTGCATTTTGTTTAAAGACCTTTTTGTCATTTGCGAATTCCCTCAATATATGGAAAGTTGAAACATATTTTTTTTGTTTTGAACATCCAGATTAATATTTGTATCGTTTGAATAAGGTGGTTCTTTATTCATATGAACACAATGAAACTGTCCACAAGGACCAAATATCAATTTAGTGAAAACCTGAAAAAAAAATAATAAAGAAGCATATAAAATCTGCACCATAATTCAATATTTCGACATCTGTCATCATCAGGCAAAAAGTTGTAGCTAGGTGGTTATCTTGCCATCAATACTAGAGTTAGTACTTAGGCATCTTGTCGACCACTTCTTCTAATGGTGATGACAGTTGTCGAAATATTGAAGTGAAATATTGATGATTGTCGAAATATTGAAGTGTATATATGTCTAAATCACCATGATCTTTAAACCAAAACAAGTGGTCTTCATCAGAGTTAAAACTCTTTACTCAAGGTTTTATACTCTGTCGAAGACGCTTGTTCTAGTTGAATTTAGTCATTTGTATGATTTCTTACTGTGGTTTAGACGTTGATTTGTATTTCACCCGTTTATTGTGAAGCCTTATTATTGTATATATGTATAGATACAGATGGAGAGTTATGTTAATTGTTTCGGTCACAATATCACCCCCTCCCTCCAATCTTCTGTCTAAGATATTGTTTTCAAAAAGTGCATACTAAATGATATGAAAATTTTGGTAAAAATTATATATTACTAAAATTATTTCTTCCATATATTGTTAAAGTTAGCAGCAGCTTCTCATTAACCACTTTTTTCTTGAGGTGTTTTGCGATGAGTCAAAGGTATTTTCCAGAGAATTTCAGATAAAGACATGTTGCTACAATGATAAGGTGAAACACTAAACTCTATTTAAAACACTTAATATCGTTTAATAGTACTAGTTTTACGGATATTTAATTGTATTAAAGATTTTTTAAATAGAGTTTAGTATTTGACATTATCATCTGTAGCAACATGTCTTTACCTGAACTCCTCTGGAAAATACCTTCGTCTCACCGCAAACTAGTTAGAAGACTAGATCACCTCAGCAAAAAAGTGGTCAATGCAGGAGCTTCTGCTAACTTTAACACTATATGTTGAGAGAAGTCTTGCTGCAATCATTCACAAATATACATCAATGTTCAAACCACAATAAGAAATGTCAAAAAGGCTAGATCTCTCATCCGTAACAAGCGGTATTCGTCAGACTCAAATCCCTACTGAGTCGTTTTTCTCATAAACATTATTGTTATTTCACGTGTTTATTGTAAAATCGTGTTTCCAATATAAATATATATAAAACAAAATTTCACAATAAACACGTGAAATAACAATCAATGTTTATGAGAAAAATGACTCAGTTGAGATTTGAGTATGACAAAGATCGCTTGTTACGGTTGAAAGATCTGTCTTTTTTTTTCATTTCTTATTGTGGTTCGAACATTGATATATATATATATATATATATATATATTATATATATACAAATTTACATGACTATGTTTACAATAGACATTTAAAAATTATATGCTTATTAGAAATGTTGATGGATATATTAGATATGAATTAAATTAAAGTAGTAGTTTTTAATTTATCATTAACAGGTCAAAACCTATAATTGATTTTCTCACTTTAAACTTACTGTGGTCACAATAATTCACCCCCTGAAAACCCAATATTCACCCCTGGGGGTGAATTTCAGCCCCACTGAGAACCTCTGGTTTAATAGCAGTAACAAAGATTCCTTTTTGTGTTATTCGTTAAATAGTGATAGCTACATTAAACTAAATCATTGTGTTAAGTATTGTATTAAATCAGTGGTCCACATCGGACCCCAGGGGTCCATGAGGAGAACTAGTATTTTAAAGTCTCTGCTACGCGGTTTGCGCTCCATGTTAAGTTTACATGCATAGATCAAGATAGCATAACTAAAAATGCATCAAATCATAGCGAACTGACCCTTAGAATATTCAAACATTATAAAACATAAGGCTCAATATTTCCGTTACTTTGTTATAATGTTCCAATATTTTATACTGGCCAATCACATTTCTTTTTGTTATATTCTGGTACTTTCAGTTCAAAACTGATTCTTTTACCATTTATTCAGCATACTTTATAAAATGTTAAAAAAGGAATATTTTGTTATTGTTTTAAACAGATTTGTGTATTTCGACATCACGTTGTAAATTTAATGAACTTATTTCATTGTTATGTTTTTTGAGTACATACCGGTGGGGGGGGGGGGGGGGGTCCACAAGTAAACAAAGATTTAGAACTCCTGTATTAAATGAATGGTTCATGAGGTTGAGTGTAGAAGACTGCAGAGTTTTGTAGTTAAAGCTGTATTTGTGGCAGGTCAGATCATTCCTACGGCCAGAAGAGTAGCCTACTCGGCCTTCCTCATGGCCACGCCTCGGCTCATGGAGCCCTATTTGTTTGTCGAAGTCCAGGCACCGGCTGACTGCGTGTCTGCTGTCTACACTGTTTTAGCAAAGCGAAGGTAACATCCCTTCTTCATTGTAGTATTTACCACTCTTGAAGTCATAAATCATTTTTATACCATCACAATGCTGTAGAACACTGCAGATTTTGGTTATTGAAGCTGTATTTGTCACAAGTCAGATCATTCCTACAGACGAAACCTATAATTGATTTCCTCACTGTATTAACTGTAGACACAATTACTCACCCCTGAGGTTGAATTTCATATTAATTTTTTTTTCTATTCTGGAGCAGGTTTTTCCAAAAATAAATCATGATGCCGTTTTAAGGCCTCCCAGAAATCTTAATGTCCTTAGACACAATTTTACTTCTTTTTTTTTTTTTTTTAAATATTCCTAACAGACAAAATGAAATTTCATAAACAGTACGAGGTATTTTAGAACGAGTACTAAGCTAAGTGTCATTCAGTGATTCGATGTTAGAATGAACAATTGATATTTGTTCTAGATATTCATCTAAATATTTGTATTTCATGAATCAATATTTTTTTTCTATTATTGCATTAGATTGTGAAAGGTGAATTTGTAACCATGAGAAAATCATACTTTACTTTCTCCAATTGATTGTACTTTATACTCGTAGAATGGCAGGATTTTTTTAACTGAATATTTATACATACAATGATAATTTTTTCATGATTTTTATTTCTAATATATTATTATTACATAAGTAAATAGCTAGTATGCAAAATAAAAAAAAATGAGTTTTATTTTATAACAAAACCTAACTAATAAAGATGTTGTAAGGGCCAGAGTAGCCAAGTGGCTTGTATACTCGCCCCTGAACCAGTAAATTTTGGTTCAGTTCTTACTCTGGTCCTAGGTTATTTTACGCGGAAGGGGAAAAAATTTGATCAAGTCGTCCCTCAGAAATGACATTAAGCGATCTTTCCCGAGCCTGTACTTTGTCAAGTATTCGTTAAAGATCCCCTACTGTAAATATACTTGAGTTAGGCAAAATTTAGAACTCCCAATATGGAATCATTACAGAATTAATGAAAATGAAAATAGCCGGGGTAGTGCTTGTTGTATCATGGTAGTGCTGTTAATTATTTTGGTACCTAATGTTTTCCAAACAGATGTTCTTTGTCTGTCTCTGTCTCTTCTCTTTCTTTCTTTCTTCTTTTATATTCATTCGTTCCTTCTTTTTAATCAATGTAGAGATCTTATTTAATGTTAGTATGTATATTTCACTGCCTTTTGTTTAATTAATGTCCCTATCAATGCCAAATAGTTTCCTTTATTACCACTCAAAACAGTTTTTTTGATCCTTAAATGCAATGTATATCATCCTATATATCTTAACTGTCTACTGAATAGCTAGAATCTCAGTGATATTAATCAAAATCCTATTTTTGTACCAGTACGAAAACTTCTCATTTTTTTCATACAAAGTATTCCTTAAAATGTGGGCCTGGTTAGCCCAGTGGCACCATGTTCGCCTCTGGACTGATCGGTCTGGGGTTTGATACCCACTCTAAACCTCGATTTATTCACGCGTAAGGTGAATAACCTGAGCACATTGTCCCTCGGAGAGGACGTTAAACCGTGGTTCCGAGCCTGTACGATGTCAGGTCTCGTTAAAGATCCCTACTCTGAATTCACCTAAGTTAGGCCAAATTTAGAACTCCCAATATAGAATCAACCTTCATTGTGTGGTATCACGATGGACCAATGTTCTGTCTAAGTGTGTTCCCTTGTGATACTGCAACTGCAACCTAACCTACCCTATCCCTTAAATTGTGCACTTTTGTGTCGAACTTACTGCTTCGTCTCAGAGATAGCAGGAACTTAAGCATGAAATTTGGTGATTCCAGTTCTTTTTGTGTTTGAGCTATTTCACTCACAGACAGACAAATTTGCAAAACTCGTTTCCAATTTACTTAGGCCATCTTAAAACTTGTATTTCTGTTGAAAACTCAATTTTGAAATGTTCACCCGACTGCGATACTTTCACTTCTGTATATTTCATATCGATAATGAAGGAAAGTATAAAGACGTAAGTAAATAAAACTGCGAAAACTAAATAATTAAGTTTTTTTGTTTTGTTTTATTGTTTCTGACATACAATATGAAACTTTTAAGAGTTATAAATGGTAGGGTAAAAAGTTAATGAAATGGTCTCCACATATAAAAATTTAATGGTATAAACAACGCGTTTTGAACACGTGGTGTTCTTCCTCAGGATACCAGAGAGTTATCTATAGTATACAGTAAATATAGTACAAAATAAAAATAAAATAAAATAAGGAAGATAATACGAACCTAAGGGCGGGTGTCGGTGGTACAACTGACTGGGAATAGGATGGACGTGGGTGAGGGTATGGGGTACATCTGTTTCATATTAGAAGGCAGGTACATTTCTTTGTTATTTTTTTTCCTAAAGGTTAGGCTGAGCCTTTACATTTGCTCTAAGACTAAGTGTAGGAATGATATTGAAAATATAATACAGAGAACTATAATGAAATATAAACAGATATAGGAATACGGAGAAAATAGAACTTTTTTTTAAATAAATAAATTAAGAAAAGTTTTTTTTTAAATAAATAAATTAAGAAAAGTTTTTTAAAAAAAAGTTCTATTTTCTCCGTATTCCTATATTTGTTTATATTTCGTTATAGTTCTCTGTGTTATATTTTCAATATGTTTCCTTCACTTAGTCCTAGAGCAAATGTAAAGGCTCGGCCTAACCTTTAGGAAAAAAAAAATAATGAAATGTACCTGCCTTCTAATATGAAACAGATGTACCCCATACCCTCACCCACGTCCATCCTATTCCCAGTCAGTTGTATCACCGACACCCGCCCTTAGGTTGGTATTCTCTTCCTTATTTTATTTTTATTTTGTACTATATTTACTGTATACTATAGATAACTCTCTGGTGTCATTGTATTTTTTAGTTAATGCCTGAGGAAGAACTCCACGTGTTCGAAACTCGTTGTTTATACCATTAAATTTTTATATATGGAGACCATTTCATTAACTTTTTACTCTACAATGATTGAATACCACATAATAAGTGATTGCACTACGTTAGAATAGAGTTATAATTTTATTACAGTGATACTGGTATGTTATGATTTGTAATGACAAACTTGATTCTTGAAATTTTTTTGTGAATTAATGTATTTACAAGGATATTGTTTTGTGACTCAGGGGCCACGTTACGCAGGATGCTCCAGTACCTGGCTCTCCTCTGTATATAATTAAGGCTTTTATTCCTGCTATTGACTCTTTCGGGTTCGAAACAGACTTAAGGACCCATACTCAGGGTCAGGCCTTTTGTTTATCCGTCTTTCATCACTGGCAGGTAATATCCTATATATTCAATATTTTTCTATATTGAGCATGAGTAAGATGCATTGTTTTTAACGTACATTCATAGATGAAGGTATAATGGGGAGTGGTAAATATTTCAGATAGTACCTGGAGACCCTCTAGACAAGTCAATTGTGATCCGGGCACTTGAACCGCAGCCGGCTACTCATCTCGCCAGAGAATTCATGATCAAAACCAGGAGACGGAAAGGTCTCTCCGAAGATGTTTCCATTAACAAGTTCTTCGACGACCCTATGTTGTTAGAATTAGCCAGACAGGATGTACTTCTGAATTACCCTCTTTAATCATATGTAAATTCAAGTTTTTCTTTCTGTAGCTGTATAAAAGATATTTTTTAACTTTTTTTCAATTTGTAAAATAAATGTTTGTACTAAAATTTTAATTATGTGTACATTGTGTTTGAATAATCTAATTTAATATAATAGAATGAATTAATTCATCTCAACATTTTCTAGGGTCTGCAAAATTTATTAATACTGCCTTAGAAAATCATTTATAACAAGAATATGGTAAGCACAATTATATTTAAATGGAAAAAATGAGGAAATAACTATTCTAAATATTTACCACAAAAATAGAACCATATGTGTTATGAATAAAAGACCCAGTGATATTTTCTTTTTCAGAAAAGCTAATACCGAATATCCGCTTTTCGAGATAAAATCAGAGTTTTTGCCTAGGCTTTCCTCTGTAGAGTCGCATAAACACATTTTACTGGGCCAGATGTATTTTATTTTAAAAAAATTGCAATTTTTTATGGTTGTTTGTTTCGAGGTTTGATTAAACCTTTTTGTTTGTTCCAATTACAAATTTTCAAAGAACCTGATTCAATACTCCATTTTGGTGAAATGACAGCCAGTATTTGTTGGAAATTCAATCTTTGAACATGAATATACCTGAGAAACATCGTTTATACTATTAACTAATTGGCATAATAACTTATTTTGTATGCTATGCTGGTGGGAACAAACTGAACTTATTGAAAGTTCAAAATCATAAAAAAAAATATTGTTTATACTTGAACGTACCACAGAAAATCTCCTTTTGCACTACCACGTTCCACGAATCTATGTTTATTTTACCATCCAGACTGCGTCAAAGATGTTTTAAAATCTTTGCTCTTGTGAAAATTTCATTATCACCACAAACCCACAATGGTGTTCAGTGGGTATCAAGTTTAGCGGTGACACACAAGAAAGGTGCAGAGCTTGAGCATACATATTAAATTTCATCGCCTATTAAAGAGCATCTATCTGGAAGCTTCATTTAGTGTTCAGATAGATTGAGGCTGAAGGTATGACTTTAATCTCTAACGGTCTGTTTTCTTAAAATTTTTTTCTAAGTGAAGAAATCCCTAGTTATATTAGTCTGGGTTTTGATATTCCCAAACCTCCAAATCTGTAAATGGAATGTAGCGTATAATGATTGAAAAATTTATCAAGTTTTGCGCTACAAGAAAACATATCGCTTACACTCAATTATAAATAAATATATATAGGTACTCAATTTTACTAAATATTTCAATGAAATATGGCATCACTATATACCAATTAGGGAATGACGATTGTAACCTGAGAGTTCCAGCTTTGAATGATCTGTTAAATGAAAAAAAGATGATTTTCCTGACAACCTGAAATCACTAAAAAAATAACGTATGTTGTTTTCTTTGTGTTCAAAATGTACAATCGCAGAATATTTCTCAAGCATTTACCTTATCCAAAAAATTTGGAAAATCTTAATCCATTTTATAAATTATAACATAATTGCAATGATTCTTCCAGAACAATTTGATATGCTACTGTAGATGAAACTTAATATTTGTCATTTTTTATATAATTTTGCTCTTCCAATAGAGTAAATTCATGAGAAAAGTTCATAATAAGAGAATACCTAATACGAAATTTTAAGTTTCTTGAATCACCGGAGAAGTGGTTTAAAATTAGTAGTCGTTTTGCTATAATGTAGGAAAAAATACTTCTAAACGTTATTTCATTCTATAAAACATACTAAAAAATAGATTAAATGAGCTTTGAATAATCAGGATTAACTTTGAGTATCCATATAGCAAAATTGAACATAATGCTAATTATTACAGTAAAAGATTTGACATCCCAGTTATGATTCTTTCAACCGGAACAAATGTACTAACATAACGACTAATGTTTTATTTAAAACTTTATTTATAATAATATCACAAATATTAGAAGTAAGAGTAACAGTTGTAAGTAATTAGAACTAATAGTAGTAAACAATTTTGTTGTTTGGTTGTTACTGTGGTTTGGTAGGAATCACCCTATAGTAGCACCGAATACCTTTCCCAAGCTTCTTGATTAAGATTTCTTCAAGGGTGTCACAAGTTATATTAATACAACAGTTTAATTTATACAACAAATCACACTCCTGAAAACATAAAATATATAGTTGATTTACATTTGCTTTTATAGTTTTAAGAATGTTATTGTTCTCTGGTGCAATAACTCTTTAAAATATCTTCGAATTTCTTTTAACAGACGTTTAAATAACACTTCTGGTTTGCCTTGATTGCAATCAATTTCGTAATGAAATATTAAGTCCATATAAATCTAGCAAGTACAGTAAGTTGTCATTATTCTAAGTTAGTTAGGTTTCATCTTTTTAATTCTATATTGCCCTTTACTGTAATCATAATTTATTAATATTTTGTTTATCGCATACTAATTATATGCAGTTTTTTTCACAAATGTTATTCGTTTAGTGTTAAAGGTTTAGCGGAGAAAAACATTTTTTAATTCATATATTTACATTTATTGGATTTGTAGATAAAATGCTCGTATAAGGGAGCTATTTTGGGTTGCAATTTCATTTTGATTCATTGTACAGGGTCGAATTCACGAGCTCTCAGTATAAATCATAAAGAAACATTCTCGCAATATAATTAAAATCTGACCTTTCCAGTTATGAGAAAAAAACGGGAAAGATCGGATTTTAATGAGAATGTGAGAACTGAAGTGTTGTTTTTTTTTAGTTAAAGGTACAAATTTTTTAGTTAAAAGGTACATGAATTAGTTTCATATTTATATCAAAAATATAATTTTTGCATTCTAAAATTAGTCATTTAAGAGGATGAAAAAATATCTAAAATGACATATTGGCCAAAAAATAACATTAAGACTTACATAATGCAATATTACCGAAAAACTATGCGGCACATCTACTGTAGGGGGCATTTTTGGGTAAAATATTGATTTGATTTATCAAAGGGTGTGACTTGTAGCGTTGTTACAAACTTTTGAACACACAGACATCATGTACACAAATGAGTAAACATAGGTTTACACATAAACATCATCAAAAAAAAATAAACTTCTAAAAATGGACTCAGGGGAACTGAAAATGTGAAAATCTGTCAAAAGTAAAGTAAAAATCTAGATTTCCACGTTTGAAATTCCAATCTTCAGTTTTAAGACCAAGCAGCTTACTTGTTAGATAACGCCTGACCCTCGCCACTGTTGATAGAAATGAACTTATAAGCAACATGCAGAAGTGTTACGTGGGAGGAAAAGTGAGTAACAGAGTATGTCATCATTAATCATTCATTTATACACACCCACCTTTGGCGCAGGGTTGTCCACATCTGGCCATGGTCTAACGTCGACCATGCTTGTCCTAACATCCCCTTGTGCACTGCACGCTGCTACGTGAGGCAGCATTCATTATTTCATTTGAACTGGAGGACGGATGGCTGACTTGGTCAGACCCAGACGGAAGTGGTCGTGATGACTGGCCAGTGTATGCCTGCCTTCGGTAGCGTGTCAATGAACAGTGTCTTCAGTATCCTGTAAGTTGTGTGTACATTACCTCCCCTGTAATAATCCTGAGATGATTGATGCAGTTAACTGAAAAGCGGGAAAACTTCATTCACACATAGATTTTGATAGCTGTACTTAATACATCTTACGTTATGTCCCACTTGTTTCTGGAGCATTCTCATGAAGCCCTTGATCACGATACTTTCCACGTCATGATACATGGTTAGCTTCTTATCTACAGTCACACATTCAGGTTCCTTTCGTATTATAAAGTAATTTTATGTTCTTATTTGACATTGTAAATAGTTTAAAGATGACATTTTCACTGTTTACCTTCATTCTATTCCTGGGCATGTGTTCCTCTAGGGCAGGGAAACAATTTGTTTCTACCCTTATGAAAAGGCGCTTAGTGGATACAATATTCGATTCCAAATAAAGATTGAATCTTTTGACAACCATCTTTCCTGTCAGTTTACATCAGTCGGTTGTCAAGAAAGTTAGTCATAAGCAAACCAAATCAATTAGTCTTTCTTACAGAGGTTTAAATTCAGCTTCTCTTCAGTGGTTGGGTATGTGCTCATTTACCAGCTCTAGTATAGGTGCTGAACTTCGAAGGTGTGTCAGGAACTCATTCTGACACTCCATCAGAATTAACTTATTTGCAGATTTCTAAAGGACTTTCAGAAATGTTTGAATGGAACGGGATTAATAGATGCGTACTACTTACAGAATACTTGTGTAATTTAGCTCGATATTTTTGTTTTTTTTTTTCTTTGAGTGTTACTGGTTGGCGATGGGGTCCCATACCATTGTTGTTCAGGGTAAATATAAAACGATGTACCTTTAGCGCTTCATTTCTAAAGTCCAGGGTGCATACTAATGAAACAGTCTGCCATCTGATATACTTAAACATTTTAGACAAGGCTATTGCTCTAGTTGAATGACATTCAGAGAAGCAATTACTAATGTTTAAAGTATGTGAGGCATCTTTTCATATTAATATAATAGGCATAGTTAATATTATTTCTTAACAATATTGATCTTTCATAAGTCATAGTATTGCAATTACATAAATCTAATACATTCATATTTTAATGTATTCTTAGAGGTATCTTCCTTTAACTTTGCTTTACAGGAACAATTTTTTTCAAGTTTCTTTTTCATAGAATAACTACGTATGTATAATAATAAGCAATGATGAAACATTAACGACGAAGAGTTGTGTTATTAGAGTTGTAGATGTGTTAATACTAACTTGCTAAGTTTGTTATCTATAATTCAGCTGTTGTTTGATTAAAATAGAAGTCTTAAAATATGACTTTATAAAGTTCAGCAGGTATTACTTACCATAAATAACAATTAGATTGGTTCATAATTTAATAGTAATTTTATAATAAAATGTTTAGTGTACTGAATATACGCCAGATGGAGTAACGTTACCTGTCATGGTATCGATTAGCAGATAGTGTTTGACCTGATAATGTTTTTATTGCATTATTTGTGATTAGTGTGGTAAAAAATCAACAGTGGATTCTTATTCTTACTCCAAGTAAGTAATATTTTACTCCATTAAATACTTTCATTGAAAAATCTACTTTCATGTTTGTATTATTTTTCTAATTCCAACCTTTTCAAACTATACCATGTAGTGGTTACTTTCCTGCTCCATTAATGCGGCTGGAATAAACATCGGTATACAGTTTTATTATATTTAAATCATGTCTTCCTTGTTTATTGTTTACATTGTGTTATATTCAACATGTTTAGCAACCATTTTTTTTACTCTTGGACCACAATCTTTTAAACCTATCTCAATTACTTATTTTGTAGTATAGAAACTAAAATATAGTTTTACTGAAGAAAGATATAATCAAAAACTGGATTTTTACATATTTTTTAACCCATACGTTCTATGTTAGTTCTTTCAAAGAAATATTTTGGTATATTACTGTTATTCTTTGTAACTCCTCTCCTCCGAATGTGGTATATGAATTACAAAACTGTATACAATTCCTAAACTAAAAAACACGTCAATTTTTCTTTTCTTGTAATCTTATTGAAAAAAACATATTAGTCGATTATCTTTATTACTCCCTTTATCTTTAACTGTGGACAACGTAAGGTGTAATCATCTTTCTCTCTAGTTGGAATTTAAGAGAAATAGTGGGATTTTTAGATAAATGTGTTTGGTTTTTATGTAAACATTCTTCGAACAAGGTTCTTAAAAAAATTATTGCGTGAGGAATACGTCCATATGGCATCATTTGGAATAATAAATTTACTCTATGGAACAGACATGTTGGAGTGGTTACGTAAAATACTCTCTTTGCTTTTGTTACTTTGGCATTTCAAATCCAGAGAAAAAGGCATAAAACTAAAAATGTATTAAGGCCATAATAGAACGCTATTGTTTTATATTTAGTCTTACATTTTTTTACTGTTAGGTTCCTATCTAACGTTGGCTTAAGTATATTCCTAATTCATTAATTTCCACTGTTTAGATCAGTGAATTATAGTTATTTTAGCAAAATACTTTAAAATGTACGAATTTTCTACGAAGATCGTTCATGATTTCATATGATCTACTTATTGCTTAACTGTTTAAATATTGTTTGTGCTTCTGTGGTGTAGTATAATTTGTTATTTCTGGTAAAATCTTTATTGTAAATTTAATCAAATTATTACTGTTTATACTAATTTTTTATTTTAATAGTTTAGTCTATGGATTGGTTTTACAGTATTTTGCTTTGAACATTATTAGAATTGTTACCTGCAATTATTCATAACGAATATTTCAATCTAGATGTGACCATTGTGAAATGAATTTGTATACTCCTACTTTATGCTTCGTCTTTACCCTTACATCCAGTATTATAATATCTAAGTGTAAATAGAAGATTTCACAATAAATCTCAGTTGAGATTTGACTCTGACAAAGTCCGCTTGTTACGGTTGAAAAATGTTAGTCTTTTTTCTGATTTCTTACTGTGGTTTGGATGTTGACTAAGTATATATGTAATAAATAATTATTTATAAGTGTTTGTTGTTTTTGAAAACTTAAGTTTTTTAGAGTAAGTTTTCTTTAACAGTCTTTAATGTAACTTTCAATGTGATCTAATATCTGTTCGGAAATTTCTTTAAAAAATGCAATTACAATTACCAGAAGTTATTCTGAAAAAGTAAAGAGCTCACTGATTTTTTTTTTTTATATACTGTTGGGTCTATAAAAGCCTAATTATGGGGGATAACTAGATAGGAAGCATGTTTATTTTTATTCTGTTTTTTTTATGATGTGAAACTTTAAAAAGTTATATACTTCTTGTGTCAGTATTTAATAGTTGGTTATTATAGATCAATGAAAATACCTTTATGTTCTTGGAAGGATTTTAACACTATTGAACGGGGGTGGAAAGGAAAACTTCTCCAAATGATAGTCATTTTAATGAGGTGGAAATACTTAAACTAGTTGAATAATCCTAAGATACAGTGTAGACCTTCTTAAAAAACCTTCATTGACAGATGGTATTGTGATTCATTATTGAATAAGCCTGACCCTAGGTCTATTACCATACATTATCTGTTCTATGGTTTCACCTGTCAATTCGCTGGGCTATTTCACAATATTTAAGCTTAGCTTTTTCTTACGGTTTCCTGAGAGATACACTCCACTTTGTAAGAAGTGCTATGAGCTGAATTACATTTAACTTATCCATTCCACTGACTCGAGTAGATTACAGTTTCAACAGTAACTGTGTTTTGCACTCATGTGGATTGCAAAACGTTTGTTCCCACCATTAGGCAATTTGCAGATAAACTGATTCAAAACCCCGATCCAATGAAACGAAATGTCAAATGTACCCCATAAAGTTCACGTGTATGATTAAGAAATTTGCATAAAACTTGTAAAATACTTCGGGATGGTGAAGCAATAACACACTATCAGTTTATTATGTCTTAGTAGGACGTATGTCACTCGATTTTATTTAGTTTATACTGACCTAAATTTATACCCTTATTGAATAAACTTATATTTCTATTTTATTGAATAAACTGACGATGACAAAAAAAACGGCTTTATGTAAACTTTTGTTTACAAGGTTGCCAAAGTTTCTGAGCTATTCTCTTATGTTATAATTTGTTATAGTTAAAATTGTACGTACGATATATGGTGTTATTTATTTTTACAGTATGTGTATTTAATATTTTTATATATATGTCACTTCACAACGGACAATGTCGACTTCTGTATGTTCAATTCAAGGACAATAGACTCCTGTCCATTCTATTCTCTTGAAGACGTCTTAGTGCCAAAATTGTGGAGAAGTGTGAGTGTTATCTTAATGTGTTACTTAGTTTTAACTCTTTAAATATTTGAATTATAGTGATGTAATGCAAAATCATTTGTTTTCAGTGTTAAATTCTGTGTTAAAAATATTTTAGGTTGTGCAAGTAGTTTAGTATTAGTAATTGTGTATATGTACTTTTCTTGAGTTTTTTTTATAAATAAAATGTTTTTGGGTTGTAGATAGTATTTGTTTCTTATAATGGATAAAAATTAATCAGTTTGATATTTCTGGCTTCAGTCGTAACATTTTTAGATAATATCCAGAGCAGACTATACTCATGGTTACCACCCTCATTTATATTCCCTCATAATATCATATATCTGTTGGAAGTATGTTAATTATGGCCTAAAGTGTGAGTACTCACATATTTGGTGAAATTATTGGACCTGTCAGTGATTATTTCAGTTTATATCTTTCCAGTTATTCATCTTTCAAATAACTTCAGTTTCTTGATATGATCTTCATAATATTTTGAGAAATCAAGCAAGTGCATCTTTTTACGGTAAGTATTATATATCCATGACATTATCTAAGATCGTAGATATGTAGTCTTTAGTTCTAATTTCAACTGAAGACAGAATTATCTTTGTACTTAGTCAAAAGTGTTCTTCCATTTTTTATTTTAATAAGGGCTTCTCAAACTAGTTATTGACTTCTTTAGATTACATTATATTTAGTCGTGCAATTCCATACCGTTGTATGTTCACATCCTTAAAATTTGTTACATATTTTTAGCAGTTGCAGTGCACTGTTGTAGAACAATTTCAAGAACTGAATTATCATTTGAAGTTTGTCTAAATGTTTGAGTTATAGTAACAATGAAGGAAATTTAGTATTGTTAACAAGAAGAAAACAGAGAGCATTAAATTCGTAATAACAGTGACTATTTTCTTTTTGTCATACTGTTTTTCTTAAAATTTGTCATATACTGCTTTGTACAAAATTATAATTTATAATTTATTATAAATTTATTATAAATTATATTATAATTTAAAATTATTGGAATAATTTCTAAGTTTTATCTTTACTGTAAGACTGTTTTTTATTCTTCATTTTTTACCCTTGCAAAACTTATTAGATAAATTACTCCCTCTGTTTATAAATAAAGAGTCCTATTTAAAAGTTTTTTTGATTAGAAATAAGTGTCCAGTTTTCCAGTTATTACGGGAGGTATTTTTAAATATTATTTAAAGAAAAATTAATACTTATGTTGTCAAATGTATTGGTGTTGCTAAATGGAAGTCCATATACTCGTTTATAATATTTTATCAAGAAGTTTTACGGAAAACATCAAAATTTGAAGAGTTTTCATTCAAATACAAAAAATACCAACCAAATCGAAATAAAAAAGTAAACATAACTAACCGATATCATTTACCTATAATATATGCATGCTAACAGAAAAATGTTTATTATCATTTAGTAGAATGTGTTGTCGTGAATATTGAAATAATATTATGTGTGTTAAATGAAAACTAAAGATTTTTTAAAACTTTGGTGGTTATTCAGTTCCATGTATTATTCATATAGCACTTGGATCTTGTACAGAGTTTAGTTGTGTATTAAGTATTTTGCAAAATATTTCAAAAAGTTTTCTATATGTGATTTATGATCAGCAAGTGTAGTTTGTGAAGCCCTAAACATCTGTGCAATTATACATATTCATTTGTAATGAGGTAAAGTGGTGTGTTTATAATTTTGAAGTATAAAACCATTGAAGAAAGAAGAATGACAAGTCTACTGTGGCGTGATATCATCATCTTTAATTTGACTTTGAATTCTTTAAAATTATGAAGCATATTTGAATGTTTTTATATAGTTCATAGTATCTATGTCTAAAATAATTGAACTTATTTTAAATTAATACTTGAATGATTATGCCGAATTAGGTTGTATACCGGTAGTATTTAGAATTCGGATCATCGTTATTTAGTGTGAATTGAAATAATGATTCTCAAAACGAATAAACCTTGACAGTGGTAACTAAAGTGGTTTAAGAAGGTGATCAGAACTTCAAGAGATATTATACAGTTGTGGAATTCAAATTTTTTAAGAACCGGTTCGTGCGAACCGGTGCTTAAAATAATATGAGTTCGGAAACTAAATTGTTTGGTATATAGGCTATATACATGCGCAAATTACGTTGCCATACATGCACAAGTTACGTGAGTCACGCGACACTTGTGGAGTTTGATAGTGGGCTAATTTATACAGGTCTGAATAGGAGTTTACGTAATTTTAACAACCGGTTCACCGAGCTCATAATATTTTAAGCACCGGTTCGCACAAACCGGCTGAATCCCATCACTGATATGGATGTACCCTGGTGTTCGAGTTTTCCTTACTTCTGCCTTTTCAGGAACCTATCATTCATCTGGCACGACCTCATTCGAGCATTCCTGTTTTTCCTTATAAGGGTATTACTTCAATACAGTTGTAATATCCTAATCATATTATTATTGTAATAATAAAATTTCTCTAATGTTAGTTAATTATTTCCAAAATCTATAGTAGAAGATTATTGTATTTAGTTTAGTCAAAATTATCTCTGTTTTAAGTATTACTTGGGATATCAGCACATTTGACTATAGGAGGAACTGATGGTTATCTAACTCAAATAGAAATATGGGTCTTTATTAAGTGCTTATCTGGAATTGTGAAGCTCATCAGCTATTTAACATCATCGCGCTGAGCTTACTGCAAGAGATTTTATCATCACGATAGCAATGATGAGTATGAGACGAAGAGGCACTAAGTAGTATCACTGTGCTCTCTCTTAGTAGTTTATGCCAGTTTCTTCCAAGTCTTCGTTGATCCTTCTTCGCAATGAGCTAAATTTATTTGTATCATAATAGTTCACACTTTAAGAGTACCTTAAAAGCTTTTATTTATAATACCTACTAATTAGATAATGTTTTAGTTATATAGTAAAAGTATATAGTACATCATTTGGAAGTGTTGTACAGTAGTTTCTGCTACCCGTCCAGGATGTCAAATATCACCTTCTTCCATCTCCTGCTTCAAATTATTGTTATTATTATTATTTAAAGATAAACTTTTCTAAAGCGAAGAATATTTATCAACAATTTATCTAAAGCATTTATCAACTTATCACTGAAATAAGTTGGTTAGTACTTGCCAATGTGTTATCTAAGACAATTTACACCGGTAAAGACTTAGAAATCAAAGTTTTTTTTATAATAGTATAGTAGGTAATAGTATAATAAGTGTGTGCTCAAACTTTTGGGTACACATCCACCCCACACACAGAAACATCACCGAAAAAACGTCATACAGATGCTTAGGGGACCTTAAAACATGTAAATCTATCAAAATCTCGAGATCGAATTTTTTCAAGATCACTATACTTATCGTTGGGGTATGTATTTAACTGATTATTATTTATCAAGTTTCATCTTTAATCATTGGATTAAAACATCATGTTATCTTTAATGGTTTGTGTTGCTTATTACCCTCCTCCTTATCTATGTTACTACTATGATAATAGATTATCCTGCCAGTGATAAGGGTTTGTTTGTGGTGTGCCTCAACAGTTAAGAATTCTATAATAATCACGATATACGAGACAGAACATAGGAAAAGTTAGCCAATAAATGGGAAAATACCAATGTTACACAAGTCTCCAGTTGTTATCAATTTACTTGATATCATCGAGTTAATTGAAATATCGACTTTATGTTCTATTTTCTACTTACAACTATGCCCAGTCCTCCGAATCTCCAGATTTTCTGTAAATTGGAAACTTAAGCCAACTGAAGATTATCTCTACATCTTAGTGAGTAGATATGAAACAAAGTGTGTATAATAACATAGAACTTTTAACTAAAGTTTCTACAACTTAACAAATTTTTTTGTTGCTTTTCGTTCGTAAAACGTGTACTCTTCAGGAAATCAGTGTCAGTAATGGTAAGTATTATTTTTATATAATGTATAGTTAAAATTTTGTGTAACTTATATAAAGCTTTCAGTACCAATTTGATTATAGTTAAACATTTAGTGTCTCCTTATGAAGGCAGAGATTCATTTTTCTACAGTTTAGTAATGCCTGCTTATAAATTAAACCATGTGTATGTATGGGAAATCGGATTTAATTTGATTCAGAATTGATCTTCTATGTACTTTATGATAATCGAAATGACGAAAAAATTGAAACCAAATTGACTCGGGTTTATATAATATTTAATTTGAATTAATATAAATGTTGATCAGATTCCTAAAGTGCGAATACAAATATAAAAATCATTCTGATCCCATTCGTGTCCCAAGAATGAGGCCTACAAAATAAAGTGATGTGACTTGGAACTCGAACAAAATCGTAATTTGAACAGTGATGTCGAGAAAATTGCTACCCCAGAAATCGAATCTAATTTTGGAACTCGAACAGTCATCCCAGTTACTTTAGTACGTTAGTTAGATTTAATAACGTACTTTAGTTATTAATACCCGTTTTTGTATAGAGAAACCTACAATATTTAAAAAAAAACATATATATGATCTGACCTAATATATATGTCGGATTACCCATTAATAATCGGATCGGTAAATAATGGATTACCCATTTTCCATTATTTATTTATGGGAAGATTATTTTTGATTGTCGACCAAAATCTAGAATAAATTACGGTCGAGAACAAAGGTTATCCCTATATTTTGTTGTGCGGTTTATAACTTGCATTTATGAAATTACGCACTGTAAGTTTCATTAAGATTTAATTTAATGTGTTTGATTTAATTGAAATCTAATTAGAATCTGAATAAAAAAAATAATTTGAATTTATCGATATTTCTTACTTTCAGAAAAGTTAAGTGGGATTTTAATTAAATAAATTGCGGAATTATTGTCGCTGAAACATTACTGTAGGGTTATAATGATTTGCAGATGATTTTGAATTACCTAAATTTTGACCTTGTTTTTTTGATATACTTTAGATAAATCGTATGAAGAACTCATTGTGTGAAATTTTAAAGCTGACTGGAATTTCAGGGTATTGAATTTACAATAGTTGTACGAGAAATTTAATTGTAATTATAGTGATAAGAATCCATCTTCCTTAACTGGTGTCCTTTCCTATTAGTGATGCTACATATCTCAAGGCAAACTAAAAATCACACTCAGGACACCTTTCTCTCAACATGGTCAAAAGATTTGGCCCTCTCTTTAGATTATGTTTAGTTCATTCTTGTCACGTGTATATCGTTTTTCGTCATTTAGATAAGTATTCACTTCTCTGTTTAAATATCCCTAGAAACATGTGAAATCGTAGATTGTAAGTTCGAAACTTTGGTACTTTACATGTCACTGGATGGTTTTATTTAAGCATTAATGGGAGAAGTGTTTAAGAAGTCATTAATGTGAACTAATCATCAAACTCAGACTTAATTTTATGCCTCGTACCCTATATATATATAACAAGATTTCAGATAAACACGTGAAATATTAATCAATGACCAAACCACAAAATGAAAAGGGAAAGAAGACCAAGATCTTTCAGCCATAACAAGCGGTCTTCGTCAGAGTCAAAACCCAACTGTTGGGTCTTTTTTCCTTTTCATTTTGTGGTTTGATCATACATATATATATATATATTTTGGGAAAAAACACGTGAAACAGTACAAACTCACTTCAATATTATTTCGACCATGTCGTCAACAGGAGGTCTATGCTCCTAATTAGGTGAGGTCGAAATATTAGTGATTAGTTTTATTGTTGTTTCTCGTGTTCTTTTCTGTTCATCGTTTGATCTGTTGCCCTTATAATTTTTAATTAAAACAGCTCAAGTTGTCTTGTTCAATTTATACGTATCCAAAACCTTAAAGCTAATTTAATCTTTTTTGATTGCCTTTTTTTGAGAATTTTTCCAGTAACCTTTCAGTTTATCTAAGATGCTGCGACAGTGCTGCCACTGACAATTTAAGGCATCCCAAGATTTGGGCTTTGTAATTCCCAAGATTCAAATAACTATCCCAAGATACAGAGCATACGTAATTTAAAACATTTCTTCACAAAACTCACATTTTTAATGTCCACTTTGTTCATCATCATCTGCAGAGAGGTTGCCTGTTTTATTTCTATGCCTATCTTTATCTATTCTCTTTTTGTATCTTCTATGAACAGTGCCATTTTTTATTTTTTTTACTCGAAGTTTTGTAGGCTCCCAGGATAAACAATTTTGTGCATTCTTTGTTTTTTGTACACTGTTTTCTGAGATCGCCGCTAGATGGCAGCTAAGCCATTTATAACTTTGCCAGCAACAACTACACTATTCTATAAAAACATATTGCTTCAGTAATCGAATAAGATATAAGATATTCATGTCCTACTGTCTATATTGATAGAAGTTTTTGAAAATTGCAGAATTAAAATGTTGAGATATTGATGATTGTTTATGAAACACAAGTGTCTCATTGACTAAATGAAAAGTGAACATATTTTACGTTTTTTATATTAACGAGTATATGACGAGTCAGGAACATGAAGCATGTAAGTTTCTTGTATATTTGTTTATAAATTGAACTATTCAATTGAATAGTTCAATTGTTCAAAATTGAACTATTTTGACAGAAACTGCAGACAATTCATGTTAATACTATAGTTAAGTGGAAATTATATTAAAGTAACTAATAAACATCTACTGTTCCAAAATCCTAAGATTTCGGCAAATTACTAAAGCATATCCCAAAATCCTGAGCTCAGGATAGGAATCCCAAGATCTTGGGGAAAATCCCCAAGGGATGGTAGCTCTGTGCTGCGGTAGTGAAAAAATTAAGTATCCAATGCTTTTACTGTTCTATTCATTATTATTACTAACAACTATATATTGTAGTTGCTTTTTATGGAATTGTCCACGAGGAAAATAGTCGAATTACACAGAAAGAGACACAGAAAAAACTGAGAAAATTCACCACGATATTTCGCTATATTGTCTTCACCAGGTAATCAGCTTAAGGAGAGAAAAAGACACTCTGCGTCGTAGTAGCAGTGCACATGCTGTCAACATAAGCAGGAAAGAGGAAGGAATGAAAATAGAGTAACTAAAAACGAAATTTAATCAATAAAATTATATTATTAAAAAAAATTGTTATTATTGAATCATGCAAATAAATCTAAGGATTTCAACACTGAACTAGTTATTAAAACTAAGACCATGAGAATTTGTATGGTGAGCAATAGGAATGTTGCTGCGTTAACAACGGAGGTGGTATGACGATGCATACGCAGGTTCAGTTTAGTTAGCCAAAGCGACATGAAAACTGTGACACTCAGTGCAATCCAGTCGATATACGCAATTGCAGGAAGGACCTAGCATTGATATCGTTGGGGTGGGGATTATAGTTGTGAATAGAGCTGTAGGAAGGAAAGGAGTTAATGATAGGACTCTCCTGTGAGCTGCGTCGCCCACATTGTTCCATTCCCCTAATAAGATTTAGTTTCTGAGACATCTTGGAAAAGATACTCACCTGATAGGTGGTTTTTAGCGTCAAATAGAAAGGGACTAACGAAAGATAGATGAAGTATAAGAGGAAGAAGTGAGGATGGGGAAACACCCAGAAATAACATTATGAACAAGTTTTCACCTTTAGTGTTTCTTTAGGAGTGAAAGTATGGCTCATTTGTTATTTGAAACCCATTTTAGTTATGGACTATCCACATTACCAGTTGTACATCAGAGGTCCTACCTTCACTTCAGTCAAGATCATTTAGAATAGGAATCTTTAACAGGTTTCTGAACCGGCTTGGGACTGAGAGCGTACGTCCTCTCCGAAGGATGTCGTGCAAAGATGTTGCATCTCCCACATAAATTTGATCTTGCAATCGGCATGGTCGAATCTTATTCAACTAAATCATCGGGAAACTTGTTCAACACATTCATACTGGTAAGTGAAGATGGGTTCTTTTCTCATTCAAACGATAGCTTATTGTTGTATTAATGAAAATAACTTTTATTCATTTATAAATAAATGAAAATTCACATAATGGGTACTTCAATTAATGTTAAAACTAATAAGGTGAAACCTATTGATCAATTATTAATTTCAAAATTATTCATATATCCAAACCTGAATGAGTTGTCAAAATTTAAAATTTTATTTTTCTCGACAAGACGTCGTCAGAGCTTCATAAATGTTTATCAGATCTGATAGGGTCACTTATAATTCTAAAAAGATTTCAATGTAATTAAGTAGTTAATATTTTCTTGTCATGATCGACGAATTAGCAATAATTCCCTCATTTGTATAATATTTCTAGGAAAACCGCTTTATTGTGTTTTATGTTTCAGCTTTAGTTCAAGTTGCTAAAGAAGGTGGAATTAAATATTTGTAAAAAGGACCAGTGGTTTGGCAAAACTACGAAATGGATGATAAAAAGGTAGGAAACCATTTCGTTATCTTTCTTTTAATTCTCTAATTGCAATGAAGAATTGGTTTTATGTATTCAGTTTTATTGTTATATTATGTAATAAAACTTCAGTATGACTTTAATAATTCTATTCCTTTTTTGACAATTGACTACCGAGGGTTATACACCTCCATAGGTGAATTGGGTCATAGCAGGACAAATTGTCCTCGATTAGTTTGGAAGATTGAAGTCGTTCTGGCTGAGCATATAAAACATTTTAGGTGTAATTCTAAGTTTGATTCCTTATCTTAGACGGTATGAATATGTTATTATGAGCTTATAACTAATGTTATATGGTTGTAAGAGTGTTATTTTTATAAGTGTGTTACTTATTCTATTCAGATTACTTGTAGTCTTCGAGCTTCAGTGCTGTTTTAGGGATGGAAAGTATAGCCCCTTTGTCAATTAGCACCTATCATTGGCGAGCCACAGACCGTTTGCGGTGGACTTTGCGCGTTGACTCGACATTCAGAGTGCTACATATGCTGACTCAAACACATCTGAACAGAGGTCAGATTGGCTCTGACGCTGAGAATCGACGACTTCTGCCTTCAGCAATGTGCTTTCCATCAAAAAATGCCTTGGTTTTATGACACCATCATTCGTGCAGAGTGGTTTAAATAGATATGAATCTTGTTGAATTCATTCCTGTACCCCATCGGTGTCAACTGCTCAATACCACATCCACCACATTGTATCATCAGTTCTCGTACAGCAAGACCACTGAAGAAACACAAAAAGGTCTTCTGGAGATGGCACAGGATCTTCAAAAACCATCATGGCTTCCTTTTTCAGCAAGTATGCTCATCACATCACCAGATACGAGTATTAAAAGTAGATTCTACGTCAACCAACTAAAACCAAACTACCTTGGTACTTCGGTGCCAAACTACTTTGTAGTACCAAACTACTTTGAAAGTTCCTCCTGTTAGCTCTTTTGATGTATGATGGGCATAAGATAATCGTAGCCGTTAGAAGGGTGAACTAGACTGCAGGTAAAGTTCTTGGTTTGGTGCTTCTCTTGAAGGTTCTTCCTGAAAGGTCAGATTATTTTTAATTGAAATATGTATTTATAAAAAAAAAAACTTAGAACAAACCAGAAAGTACAACTCACATCGTATTTTATTAACACAAAATTATAATTAATATAAAATTAAATACTTACTTACCCTTGGCTTTCTTTACTTTACATTGATGCATATTATTTTATGAATGAAAATAAATCATTTAAAGTAAATATTTTTTTATTTATTTTTTTGACCGTAAGAAAACTTTTCAGCTCCTGAACAATCATCCTCTCCCACCCCATTCACACTGCTTTGAGAGTCAGTAAAGAAAAACGAAAAAATGCCCTTCGTCATGAGACAGATCACAAGTCATTGTTGGAGCTTATATATATGAAACTTGTTGCGTACTTAACTTTCCACGTGCTAACATTATGTTATGAATTGTTAAAATTATCTTTTTTTTTCGAAGGTTTTTATTTTTTTATGCATGAAGTTAGTATTATATATTTTTAGTTTTATTTTCATTCAAGTGTTGTGTCTAATTTGCATGATTGACTCACTCATTCATAATGAATAAAAATCTGGCAGTGACTTTTTAACAGATGCAACACGTATACACATAATATACTCTTCTGCACTCTTCCGCGATGGTGGAGGTATGTATACTTACTGCTGTGTGGCCTATGGTAGGACCAAGTGGAAATAGCAGGTGTCTACGTCCAAGTTTGCTTTTGTCGTATATGTATCTCGCAGGCCTGCTTATTAACCGCTTCTGTAGTTATCATAACAGAGTAGTGAAGGTAAATGTCGCAAGCAATGGTTCTGAGTACTTAACGTTTTCAAAGTAGAGCTGGATATAGAACAAATAATTATGATTATTCCAAAAAAAATATTTTGAGCATTGTTTTTTAGCTTGCCTGAATCTACATACCGCGATTCCTTTTTGACATTCTTAACATAACATTCAAACATAAGTTTGTTTATTGTGACAAACTTAACCTATTTATGTAAAGTTATTTAATATTGTTAAATTATTATTGATCGGACTCAGCTTAGTACAGCAATCAGCTTGTAATGGACTCTCTTCGTAATTTATTGATTTTTCAAATTCCATACAGTATTAACCTCTGTAGAGATGTTAAAACGGAGTTGAGGGGTTTTGTGCACGGTTGTATTTCAGGGTAGTAATTCCTTGTTACTTAAGTTCATTAACACCATTGCACATGTGTACGATCCAGAAACAAATATAACAATCCCATAAAAGAATATCTCTGGATCTTCGAAGTCCAATTAGTCCAATTCGACTAATGAGTAGATTTCTATCTTTTATTATTTTTGCCACCTATATTATATTTCACCAAACACTATGTGATTAAACTTATGAGATCGTTAGCATTGTGCAGTGTGTGTTGGACAGTTTTTCTTCTGTAGCAGAGGTTTCTTCCCAACCTTTTTTTCGTTCGTACCCGATAATAAATTTCGCTTGAACCTCATATTTATTTATACTCAAAGATAAAGGTAACGAAAAAAAAATCAATCATATCGCGTATATAACAAAAAAAGGGTAATTCACACAAAATAATAATTTCCTTGAAATGTGTGGAAGATAATAATTGGAATATTCATATTTCCACATTATAGCTAATACTTTTAATTTCATAATCTTTAAGTTCCCGTTTACTGCATAAATTTTTTTACAAGTCATTCTGAGGATTCAAGCGATTTCTAAATTTTGTTTTACTTGTAAGAATGTGTTGAATCCTGACTCACATAAGTAAGTTGTTGCTAACGGAATTAGTACAGGCAGATGATCAGTTTTATACAGTCTAGGACAAGTTATTGTACTTGACAGTTGGTATGTGATCTCACATCAAAACAAATATAATCTCAACCCAAGACGTATACTCATAAAAGGAAAACAAGTGACATGTTTTCTAATGAATATCTTAATCATGAGAAATAAAAATATGAAAATAATTTGATTATTTCCCTGGACTTTTATCATCTCTTTTATTCCGAGATGATTGTTGCCTCACCTCTGGAATATCATCTCGCCCTCCCAGGGGGTTAGGATATCCTATTCTGGAGAGTCAGTTCAAGTCATGTGTGGGGATTCTCAAGCTGTCAAATGGTCGTCAACAGCCTGTGCTCACTCACCTCTACACCTAAAGACATAGCATTCCCTCTGCTACCACGGTAATGCTTTGTAGCCACACTGTTTCAACTATCCTAATAACCATACCAATGATCCAGCCAATGGTTTATTGTACTTTATAACTATACTCTGGTTTATAGTTGAACAAATATAAATCTGTTACGGGGGGAAATCGTCTTCATTAGGACAACAAATCTAGTAAAATCAATGAAAAGTAAATGAACTTATCTGCAAACTCAACATATTTTGGAACTAACTTTTTCATCTTTTCCCTTTGCAAAAGATGTTCGAATACTTCCGATAAAGGAATGACTTGGTAGTATAAGACCAATGGGTCGAACAAATGTCATTGCCCGTCTTCAGCCGAACTTCAAACCACCATCCCATTCTACTCAAGTTGGACATTTATTTTCTCTTCTACAAAAATCTGGTTCCTATTTATTTTCATTTATGCATTTGACGATTTCGACATAATATAGCAGTTTGTGGGTGTGTATTCCTAGTTCAGATCATTGTACTGTTTCGTTGTTCAGCTATGGATTTCAGAGCTGCTTCAAAGAACATGTCGCTGACTTGTCTTTACTTGAAGGTATCTATGTGAAAGGTTCAATTTAGGAGAAAGAAAAGTATATATTATTGTGATATATTTAATAATAGGAAACGTGTGCTGTTATTTTTTTTGTTATTGATAATAAAATTAAAATGACTTGCTTTTCGTGACATTAAAATTTTTTTTTTTCTTTGAATCATATCCTGAGTTATCCAGTATATTTACATTCCTGAATAAAAGTATTGTATATCTCTTTTAAGATAATGTCCAATGATGTTTATGTCAAGTTAGTCTCTTCTTCTTTTCATTTTAAAGGCGGAAGCCTAAACCCTACTGGATAAAGGCTTGACTTCCTTTAGTTTCGGATTTCCATTTCCACGTGCTCGCCTCTGGTCAGGTAGATCCGCAGCTCAATATCACTCTGCCCTCGATTTATTCACCTTAATATTAATGCGATGGGAGCTGAATAAATCTGGGCACATCCTCTCTTCAAGAAGTCGTTAAGCCCGTTTTGAACTTATTTGTACCTCTGCCTCTCAGCCATACTAAAGACGTCGTTAATCTGTCCATCGCGATGCCACGTACTCATTAAAGATTCCTACTCGAAATACTCTTGAGTTAGGCAAAATTTAAGCATGCATCCCATTGTAGCGCCCATTTTGTGGTATGATAAAGGGCCAATGTTCAACCTATATGTGCTCTCTTGCTAACCAGTGGCGAGACAGGAGATGGGAGGGGGGGGCCGCCCCGGGTGGCACGTGCCAGGAGGTGGCATTACGGTGGGGAAATAGTAAATAAAAAACAATTATAATCGTAAAAAGCTAACACAAAAATCTTAATTTTATACCAAAATGAGTTTTGAAGGTCGTAATTGTTTTTAGGTTTTATGTGTAATACTGCTTTTAATCGAATTTTACAACTGTAATGTTTGCAAATTCAAAATAAATTTATTTTAAATGTTTCAAAACTATTTTTAAAGGGGTTAATGTTTATTATATTTGTTTGCGAGCCAGATAATTTAATTTAACAATTTTTTATGATTTGAGTTATACCTTTTTTTGTTAAATCTGTGGTTTTCTTGGATGACAACTGTATAAGTAAACGAGTACTGTAATCAGATGAAAATCTGGGACTCATAACAGCAGCCTAAAATTAGATCCTTGATTGTAATTCCATGAAAATAAATATTTTCAAGACTTATTGAAATTTTGAAGGTTGACGGATTATGAATGGCCAAAGGCGGGGGGGGGGGGGGGGGGGGGACAAATCTTGCGACTTCCCCGGGTGGCAAAAATGATTCCTACTCCACTGAACCTAACATAACCGATTGGGATCATTCCATGTGTTGAATGGGAAGCTTAACCTTGGGAAGCCAGGTTAAGGTCCCTTGTTGATCGAAGCAAGACGAGAGAGTAAGCTAACGGAGAATTTTCCCAACCCCTTTCATTTATTAACTCCATTTCCCCTGTCTCGCTAAATTAACACCATTACGTCTCAGCATTATACAGGCCATAGCATATAGTATTTGTTTGAGATATAAATTTTATTTTGAAATTATCTCAGTTGAAATCATCTTTTTATAAAAGAAAAAAAAAATTATGCAGGGGGGTGAGAAAAATAAGGGTGAAATATGAATAAAATAAATTATACCAATTTAAGAACATCTGTGTGTTAAATGAAACGGAACTGAATGAGAAAATGTCTTTAAAATTGAAAGGGCTGTAATTCAACTCATGAATTTTGTATGTATTTTGACTTTTGTATAACTTTAAATTACTAGTTCTATCATTTAAATGCAGCTTTACAAAAAGTTTTCACCTGCAAGAATAGTCTAGCAATTAACTTAGTCGTGGAGTCACCTCCCAAGTGAACAAATCGAGGGTCTGAGTGGCACTTGGCGACTGGGCTACCTTGCAGAACGCAGTAATAATACACCCCATTTTTGACTACACCAGGATATTTAACCTAATGTTATGTTCATTTTATGAAAAAATTCCTTAAAAAGACTAGAGTAATCAAAAAGAAATTACAGTACACGTTTTTTATGTGGTAATTATTATTATTCCAGTAATTTCTTACCATTGCTTGAAATTTGTATGTTACAGGTGCACTTGTCTCGAAATATTACCTCGCAATTAGCATTGAAATATATTAAATTAACAAAGAAAATAAATCAATCAGTGTAATGAATATGCCAAGAGAATCACAAAATCACTGATTACATTTTGAAATGACAATTTGTCTATCATTTTTTAATTTGGGTATAATAATTTGTTATCAGAAAATCAATTTTTTACATTTATATGCGACAATTAGTGTAAATGCCAGAATGAATAGGAAATTATTTTATATTGTCATTGTACAACACATAGAATTGTTTATCTTCCTTATATATGTGAGTTTTAATTTGAAATTATAATCTCTACCAAAGTAACTTTTGGATTTAAGGAGTTATTTGTATTGCTTAATAATTCAGTCAGAGCATTGAACCCCTAATAGGTTCAGGAGCCCTTATTAAAATACAAAAAAAAATTAATTCTATAAGACATAGATTAAAGATGTCAAGAGTGAAATTTTATTAATCTTAGAGTGATACTCAGTCCTTCAAATGATGTTGCAGTTATATGTTAGAAGACTTCTGAGGTAGAAAGAAAAATGAAGAAGTTTCATCAGATGTGTTTACTATTTCAAAGTGGACCAAGTGTTCATTCTTACATAACTGCTGGCAGTACTGTGGCCGTAGTCTTAAGTCCAGTTTTGATTTCATCATTCATAAATGGCTAATAGTAGTTCTGTCCATACTAGAATAAGTACCACACAATAATTCTGTATTATATTGTATATTCTATGGTGCATCTTTATTTATGGTGTATAACCGATGTCTTGTCGCTATAGTGACTTCAGTTATCCGGCTTTTTGAAGTCAATTTAAAGTCGACTTAAGTGGATGGCTCTTAATAGTGACGACAGCTGTAGACCTTTTAGTCCACGGATACTAGTATCCATGGACCCTATAGCGACTAGTATCCACATATACGAGTAACTGTAGACCTTTTAGCCACGGATACTAGTATCCATGGACCCTATAGCGACTAGTATCCACATATACGAGTAACTGTAGACCTTTTAGCCACGGATACTAGTATCCATGGACCCTATAGTGACTAGTATCCACATATACGAGTAACTGTAGACCTTTTAGCCACGGATACTAGTATTCATGGACCCTATAGTGACTAGTATCCACATATACGAGTAACTGTAGACCTTTTAGCCACGGATACTAGTATCCATGGACCCTGTAGTGACTAGTATCCACATATACGAGTAACTGTAGACCTTTTAGCCACGGATACTAGTATTCATGGACCCTGTAGTGACTAGTATCCACATATACGAGTAACTGTAGACCTTTTAGCCACGGATACTAGTATTCATGGACCCTGTAGTGACTAGTATCCACATATACGAGTAACTGTAGACCTTTTAGCCACGGATACTAGTATCCATGGACCCTATAGTGACTAGTATCCACATATACGAGTAACTGTAGACCTTTTAGCCACGGATACTAGTATCCATGGACCCTATAGTGACTAGTATCCACATATACGAGTAACTGTAGACCTTTTAGCCACGGATACTAGTATCCATGGACCCTATAGTGACTAGTATCCACATATACGAGTAACTGTAGACCTTTTAGCCACGGATACTAGTATCCATGGACCCTATAGTGACTAGTATCCACATATACGAGTAACTGTAGACCTTTTAGCCACGGATACTAGTATCCATGGACCCTTAGGACTAGTATCCACATATACGAGTAACTGTAGACCTTTTAGCCACGGATACTAGTATCATGGACCCTATAGTGACTAGTATCCACATATACGAGTAACTGTAGACCTTTTAGCCACGGATACTAGTATCCATGGACCCTTAGTGACTAGTATCCACATATACGAGTAACTGTAGACCTTTTACCACGGATACTAGTATCCATGGACCCTATAGTGACTAGTATCCACATATACGAGTAACTGTAGACCTTTTACACGGATACTAGTATCCATGGACCCTATAGTGACTAGTATCCACATATACGAGTAACTGTAGACCTTTTAGTCCACGGATACTAGTATCCATGGACCCTATAGTGACTAGTATCCACATATACGAGTAACTGTAGACCTTTTAGCCACGGATACTAGTATCCATGGACCCTATAGTGACTAGTATCCACATATACGAGTAACTGTAGACCTTTTAGCCACGGATACTAGTATCCATGGACCCTATAGTGACTAGTATCCACATATACGAGTAACTGTAGACCTTTTTAGCTCACGGATACTAGTATCCATGGACCCTATAGTGACTAGTATCCACATATACGAGTAACTGTAGACCTTTTAGCCACGGATACTAGTATCCATGGACCCTATAGTCGACTAGTATCCACATATACGAGTAACTGTAGACCTTTTAGCCACGGATACTAGTATCCATGGACCCTATAGTGACTAGTATCCACATATACGAGTAACTGTAGACCTTTTAGCCACGGATACTAGTATCCATGGACCCTATAGCGACTAGTATCCACATATACGAGTAACTGTAGACCTTTTAGCCACGGATACTAGTATCCATGGACCCTATAGTGACTAGTATCCACATATACGAGTAACTGTAGACCTTTTAGCCACGGATACTAGTATCCATGGACCCTATAGTGACTAGTATCCACATATACGAGTAACTGTAGACCTTTTAGCCACGGATACTAGTATTCCATGGACCCTATAGTGACTAGTATCCACATATACGAGTAACTGTAGACCTTTTAGCCACGGATACTAGTATCCATGGACCCTATAGTGACTAGTATCCACATATACGAGTAACTGTAGACCTTTTAGCCACGGATACTAGTATCCATGGACCCTATAGCGACTAGTATCCACATATACGAGTAACTGTAGACCTTTTAGCCACGGATACTAGTATCCATGGACCCTATAGTGACTAGTATCCACATATACGAGTAACTGTAGACCTTTTAGCCACGGATACTAGTATCCATGGACCCTATAGTGACTAGTATCCACATATACGAGTAACTGTAGACCTTTTAGCCACGGATACTAGTATTCATGGACCCTATAGTGACTAGTATCCACATATACGAGTAACTGTAGACCTTTTAGCCTCGGATACTAGTATCCATGGACCCTATAGTGACTAGTATCCACATATACGAGTAACTGTAGACCTTTTATCCACGGATACTAGTATCCATGGACCCTATAGCGACTAGTATCCACATATACGAGTAACTGTAGACCTTTTAGCCTCAGATACTAGTATCCATGGACCCTATAGTGACTAGTATCCACATATACGAGTAACTGTAGACCTTTTAGCCAAGGATTCCAGTATCTATGGAACGCTTGGACATATATATTAGTGTCCTTTGAGCCTTTCAACCAAAGATACGAGGATCTGTTACCAGAAGTCATGATGGTCTATAACACCCCAAAATGCATACATATACTGTCAGTGTTTCATCTTTCTGATATATGGTAAATTAAAATGTAATTATTGTAAAATTGTATTTTAATTTAAATCGATAAAATATAATTGTTTCTGAACAACATATGTAATATATTTATTTTCGACTATGTTTTATATAATGGTATATTTAAGTTCTTTTTAACATCCTGTTGTCAAGGGAGATGTTTTTTTTTTAGAAGTAATGTGATTGAACTCTGATAAGAAAGGGCTTAGGATGTTCAGAAGAGCCGTGAAGGCTGCAATAAGAAGGCGACTTTAACAAAGAATTGTTTGTCTAGGGCAATGTGGACAGTTTGTTCGAGTACACCGTGGTTCTGGATGACGGCAGCTATGGGCATGTCTTCACCAACACAGGCATGCACCGAGGTCGCCAGTACTTCATGTGTCACGTCTGCAACAAAGTCATCACGTCGCTTAAAGGTCTCCACAACCACCACGCCAGCGCCGAGCACAAGGAAGCTCTCAAGTTTGACTTCCATCCCAAGACTCGCTTTACCAAGTTTTCCGACACTCTCGTCAGTAAGTCCTTTAAGTTTTACAATTTTCAAGGCCTCAATGTTTAGTACAAGGGTATTTTATTTTTTTTTTTTTTTTTTGTAGTCAATACCCAATTTTTGTAGTCAAGGGGTACTTTTTTGGGTGTTACTCCAATAGAGTTTTTAGTAAAATGAATGTATCTCCCACTTGAAAGTACTCTGGTGGACAAACCAAATTTACTTGTAGAATTCATGGATGATAAACAAAAATTATATATTGGAAAAATGTTTAATTGTTAATTTCATCTATCATAAGAAAAAAAAGTTTCTCTTTTTGGCATGGAAATAGCGTACAAGAAAAAAACGTAGGAAACACATTTATAAACAGAAATAAAACACTCTTATTAACATTACATTACACACGGGCAGAACTATTGACTATCATGCATTTCAAATCCATACAATAACAGAAGAAAAATTTTATTGGATCCACTATTATGAGATAAAATGATTATTCTTTCTGACATAAGAGTGACACCCAAAGAAAATTAATGTTATATTTTCTGACATAAGAGTGGCACCCAAAGAAAATTAATGTTATTCTTTCTGACATAAGAGTGGCACCCAAAGAAAATTAATGTTATTCTTTCTGACATAAGAGTGGCACCCAAAGAAAATTAATGTTATTCTTTCTGGCATAAGAATACTGAAGAAAATATTGAAATCTTTAATATTTTCATATCAGATATCTCAGGCTTTTGAAAAATGATACTGTTTTATCTTAGGTACAACAAACTCGGTACCAGGGATTTTTGATTTTACCACTCTCCGTTTCCATAGTTTTATAGATCGCAGGATCCTCGATACATTCTTCTCTCCAAGTTTCCTTGACTTTCATATCTCAAACGACCAATGTTCGGCCTATGTGTTTTCCCTTGTGCGACTGCCAACTAGTGTTTGTTTTATACTGCTTGGGGAAAAATGGGAAAAACATTTATGGTTTATCTTGTTTCTGGCTGATGCGGTATTCATACAGATTTAATTGATTTTTCTCTATTTGAGCGAAATGTTACAGATGATTGGAGTGATCAGGAAGAAGAGGATACCAAATTGGATGTGGAACCAGGTGAACCAGTGCCTCCTGGGATGGAGGGCATTGTTCAGTCTGTGTGCCAGATCCAGTCTTCCATTGACTCCTACAAACTCAGGCCTCTCATAGGTCTTGAATACATCATTGAACTGGTCAGTCAGATTGACTCAAACAAATCTTTTAACAAGTGAAATTCAAATTAATCCCATGTTAAGGTTAAACGATTTTAAAACTTGCAATCAAATAGTTGTGAAAGATCTGTTTTCAAAAAAGATTTATTGATAATATCAGTACAGATGGTATTTTTATAGCGATGTCCATGATCATATTTCATAATACATACATATTTCTCCACTGAGTCTCCCATGTCCTCTGTGCTCTCTGGATGGGGGTCTTTTTTAAAGCTCTTAATATAAAATGGTATACTTGAGAGCGTTTTTTAGATCTTAGGGAAATCGGCTGTGGTAGGTTGCCTCGTTATGATTTACAGGTCATGATAGTTGTATTACATGAAAATATATGAGCCGTAGTAAGTAGAAAAGCACGTTGAAATAAGATTTATAGGTTAATTTTTAAAGCTAGACAAGTTGATAAACTGTAAAGAAAATAATCTAGAAACATCGTGACCAGTAAAAGCTACAAAATTATGTGACATAAGGAAATAGTGTCATTCGTTACTTGTTAAACAATGATATACGCCTGGAAGTAAGGAAAATATGAAATAAGACGAGGAAAAACAAAACGAAAAATAAGAGTGCACAAGATATACAATGAAATTCAGATTTAAAGTAATGTTTTAAATTCTAATTCTAAAAAAACTAGAATCCTAACAGGACAGCGCTGCTGCGTCCTAGGGGTAATCCTGCAAAGTACTTCCGCAGTAATTACTCCCGCGGCGTGCTTGGAGCTGACTGACCTACCCTGCAAAGTTGGAGATCCCTCCAACCTACTGAACATACCCGTACTAAGCAAAACTACTAAAACACTACTAAAGTGCTCCTTAACCAGTCATTTCTTTTCTTCTTGAACTATTGGGCCTAAGTCAATAAATTAACTGAATAGACTAACTTTTGAGCTCCTATAACAGGGATTGGTTGTTTTACATATATGTTTTAAATGTTCTGTTATATAGTTGTCTTCGTGGAAAATCATTTTGCTTGTGAGTTTCTGAGTAGATTTTAACCTTAGGTCTGATTGTTGTGAGGGACCCATGGGCCTAGTGATAGGCGCGATTGAGCTGAGTATAGTCTCAAGGTTACGAGTATAGTTGTTTGGTGCACTCTACATATCAGTGGTACACTACAGTCCCACAGTAGGTGTTCCGGTTGTAGAGGGATATGTGTTCGATTTTACATTGACGAAGATCAATATCAGGTAGTTTGAATTAGGAAATGCGAGGTACGAGGTGGAACAACTTATAATTAGCAATCTAAAGTGAACTGTAGTTATAAAAAATTCCGGGAAGATTAGTTCTTAATTTTTAAAAATCAAAAAAGCAGAAAGCTATGTCGGAGTTTTCAAGAAGACTTTATAATTTGAAATAAGTTATGCTTGATAATGAAAGTGTTGAAAGGGATTGTTGGAACAGAATATAATCATATTGATTATTAATGATTGGAAGGGAATGGAAAGCGACACTAAAAGCAAGTCAGAATCAGATCAAAACACTTTTAGTGAGCTCGAGTTCAGGGCCAGGTTAATCCAGTGGCAATGTACTCGCCTCTGAACTGGTAGATCCGGGTTTCAATACCCACTCGGCACTCAATTTATTCACGAAGGTAGGTGAATAAATCTGAACACATCGTTCCTCGGAGAGGTAGTTAAGCCGTCGTTTCCGAGTCTGTACGATATCAGATACTCGTTAAAGATCCCTACTCTAAATACTTTTGAGTTAGGCAAAATATAGGATTGCTAATATTGATTCAATATTCTTTGTGTGGTATCACGAAGGGCCAATTTTTCGGCCTATGTGTGTTCCTTGTGTGACTGCCACTGGAACCTAACCTAACCTAAACTCAAGTTCACTGTCAGATGCTCTCTGTGAGTCGGTAAGTTCGTTCAATAACGAGAATACTGAATTAATGGAGTTACCCAATCAATCTACACGCCAGATACTGGGTAAATAAATTATTATTTCTTTTGACACAGTTCAAACTTCTCTCGATATGTTCTCGTTACTACTTTTCCTAATGTAACCCTGATTTGAATGCAGGAAATAATAATAATTGGGAGTCCTACGTGCAAGCTCGAGAACGATGGTTTAACGTCGTCTGCAAGTGACGATATTCTCGGATTTTTTCCCCCTCCGCGTAAAATAATCGAAGACCGTAGTGAGAATAGAACATGGATCTACAACCTAGAGACGAGCATGCAAGCCACTGGACTATGCTAGCCCTGAATAAAGTCTTTGTTAACATAGTGAATACTGAGTTGATTTTGGGGAATTTGTGAGAACTCAACAGTATTTTACGGAAGTGTAAACGGTCATTTATGTAATTTTATAAATAAAATAAATAAAATTATAAAATAAATTTTAAGCCTGGTTATTCCCTTAGACCAATCATCAGCCAGATTCCCACCCTTACCAGCTCGCAAAACGATTACCTAGGCCATACCTAGTTCTTTCCCTTTGTACATGCTATGAATAATATAAAGTGCAGTATATCAAGGCCGCAAAAACGCACTACTTTAGCATGCGGTCCACCCCATTATAAATCCCCCTCATACTGAAATATTATATGAAAGTGAATAATGTATGATTATGTGTATGTATGTATTGGAATATATTATTAAGATTACTGCTATACTTTATGTCATTTAGAAAATCCAAAAATTCTAGAAACAGATTGTCTAAGTAGTTTACTTCAAATGCCGTAAAAGTGTAGCTGTAAAAGATTGCTCTGAGGATGCGATATATGCCGCACTTCATGTTCAACATGTACATGTTGTCATAGCCATCATACATCATAGGTCAAAATCCTCAAGGTTTGCTTCTGCGCTGTCAAACTCTGAAATCCAAAACAACATATTTTTAGCTGAGTAAAAAAGACGTTTTGAGTTGATTTGGAAAGGATCGAAAAGCGTTTTTATGCTGTCCCAATACATTGGAGTACAAAATGAAAAATGTAATTTCATTTGATTTGAGGTAATGTTAAAAGGTCCCTAGTCAATGAATGTTTGTTCCTTGTGTGGAATTGATTCATTCTAAACGGGTCAGTTAGTCATTCTAACTGTCCCGTTTAGAATGTCTGTTGTCACTTGAGTAGCAGGTATCCTGCTTAGGCCGAACAGGAAACCACAACTGGTTTAACAACCCCCTAAGGGCAGACAATGATAGTCGAGATGAAGGTTATTTCTTTTTCTAATGAATGAAATAGTTATTTCTTCTCTCATTTCAGATTACTAAAGGAGATTCGGCGGAGCCAAGGTATATTTGTTTACTTTGCGAGAAGAAAGGTGATCCTAGGAGTGTTATGGCTCATTTGTCAAGTATCAACCATAGTTACAAATATATAGTAAGTCATTTTAGAAGTATACTTTATGTATTTTAACTCACTTTAAATTAAGTTCCAAACTAAATAACACAAGTTCAAATACGAAGAAAAGTAACACTCATAGTAAAGAGACATATTTACAAACTTTAATTTTTGAAGGCTAACTCTGTCTTCATGAGAGAAAAGAAAGTGAAACGAAGCACAACTGAGGTTTAACCTGAGGTAACCCTTTCGCATCTTGGGGGCTCTTTTCTGGTAGAATATACCTCTATGTACATGCTTAAACAGTTGTGTTTTTAACAAGGTTTTGGGACGTACATACGAACTGTTGCGGGTTACCTTCAGTATCACCTCCGGCGTACTTGGCCCTCCTCTCTTTTATCTCCTGAAGACGGATTTTCTGAAAGTCATAGTTTTAAATTACGTTTATTTACTCTGTGTGTTACTTTTTTCGTTTTTGAACTTACATGTTTTAAGATATAATTATTAATGTTAGTTGGGCGGTAATATGTGAGCATTGTAAAATTCATAATGCATAAAGATTTTATTTAAGCTTTGACAAAGACCAATGACAATTCACTCATACAACATTTCATGAATGAATACTAGAGATGACGAAATTTCGCACGTTGGGACTACTTTTGTGGTAACAGTATACCTCAATGTAGATACTTCACAGTTGTGTTTTTAACAAGTTTTTAAGATCTACTTACGAATTGATGACTTGTCTATAAAACATGAGCTAATAAGCTGCTGATTGCTAAACTAATTACTCAATTCTAAAATTGCAGCTTTGATGTCGATTAATTATTTTTTTTTAATTTTGTGAGGTCATTTTTTTCTATCTTGATTTGTTTCTTTAATTTAGTAATAATTTAAAGTTTGCTAAATATTAGATGTAATAATATACAATCCAGTTATAATTCATTTAGTATGAGCAATTAGAAACTGCATATAATTTTTAAATGTAATCATTTTAAAAAATTTTTTATAAGCTATAATTAAAGGTAGTTAACCTTCATCTATTTTTTTATTATTTGTTGCGGAACGAAAACTGTTCATTTTTATTGACACCTTCATTTGAAGAACTTATAAATGAATTGGAAAGTTCCTAAACTATTAGGCTAGGCTATTGAACGTAGATGGTATGTTGTGTAATACCTATAAACAAACTTCAAAAGTATTTTAACTCTTCAAAGATATAGGTAATTTAATACGCCTAAGATATTAAAATGGTAAATATTCATCATTTAATAGTTTTATCTCACGAATTCATCATGCTGTTTCAGTTGTTTACATCTGTATGTTTGTTCCCAGGAATATATTTTGTTTTTTTAATTTCTAATTTTGATCATTGACTTTAATCAAGGACAATTCAAACTATTTTTCTATGATTTATTTATTATGTCATGTTGTTTTAACTTTGTTTACATGCATCGCAGTTTTCTTCAACCACTGAAAAATTATTATTATTATTATATAAAACAAAACAGATTGTTATTATGGCAATCAAATTTTTTTTTATTTTTTAATAATAATTTTGTAAGTTGTTCACTAATAATATTAAGAATCTGTGAACAGTAGAAGCAACATGTTATTTGTTCCTTCTAAATATTATTAAATGAAAACCTTTAACTTATTTGTTTCTGATAATGAGTTAAATCCCTTGATTTTAAAGATATACAATATGTAATAATAAAAATCTGGAGTGGCCTACACCCAACTTTACTATAAGTAAACTTGGTATAAAACTTCTTGGGTATATAATATATAATGTCTCATTTAACCATAATATAATTGTCTAAATGGAGATAGTTATTAGTTTTTCATTTCTGAGGTAGTGCAGATAGTGATTGATCCACTTATCAATAGATAAGCCTTTTTTGTATGTCACAGAAATAATGGATATACAATCATTAGTATAACTACTGCAGTAATAACATTATGAAAAACAGAAGTGAAATTTGCTTATACGAAATGAATTTCATACAAGAGAGCATGGCTTTTGCTCCAATAGTCCGTGATCTCTTACATAGTTTTTCTGACCTCCTTCTACATTTAATAGTTAACACAAATTTTCCCATTTAGAACTTGCAAATATTTTTAGCATTTTAAAAACATGTAAGAAATAATGTCGTTTTCAGATAATTTTTAATAAAGATGTAGGATAATTTCATTTATTATTTTTAAAAGAATTTTTTTTATTCTGAATAATGTTCTACATTTTTGGTCTTTTATCAAGTTATTATACTGGGGATTTCATGGCATGCTAGAGTTATGTTAAAAACTCACTTTTCTTTCCCTTTGTCAAAAATCATAAAAAACCAATTACTCTGAGGAATGTTATTTTTTCCCACGTGCTCTACGCTGTTATAAGTTTGCTGAAATGTATATTGAGAAAAAATATATTGGTAATTAGCCACCTTTGCATTCTTAAATCAAGTTCAAAGCTGACTTTTCTGTATAATTTTAAATTTAAAAGCTGGAAGCTTGAAATTTTTAAAAATAATGGTATGAACTATTAGACTAGAATAGTGGAAAAACTGGAAATTAGACAAAAACGTAGAAGCCCTTCTATAGGACGTAAAAATTCATTCCAAAAACTTCAATATTACCCAATAATAATGTTATTCATAAACGTAAAAAAATCAGCATCTCATATTAAGCTTTATAGAATTGTGCAACATATAGATTGATTAGAACAATTTGTTAGACAAACCCATCATACTATAATTAGGATCAGAGATTATATGTTTCATATGCTCTATTGTTGTTGACTTTTCACATATACAAATTTTATTCTTCTTACATCACATATGTCGTTAAATCATTTAAACATTTTCATTATACCTCTAAACATTATATTATATCGGTGAATTCACTGAAAAAAAGTCAATGTAAACAATGTAAAAAAATATAAATAATTCGACAATAGTCGAAGGTCTGCTATCAATTGTATAGCAGGTGATCCCTTAGTTTTGGATAAATAAACAGTTTTTATAGCTTTATTGCTCTTTGCCGTAATTGAAATTTCCTGATTTTTTTTTATAAATTGCTAATTTTTTGTTCCATTTTTTGGACAAATTTTCATGATTTTTAATGAGCCGTTTAGCGTCAAAAAAACATTTTCTGAAAACAGAAATCGTACCTTAACGCCCCTTTGGCGAATGTAATTTTGAAAAAAAATATCTCAACTCATCCTTCACATAATGTTCTATTTTTAGGCATAGTTTCATTTTGATCCGGCAAACAGTATGGCTTGTATCGCTATCACAATGTTTGAGATTGAATTATAAGTCAAAATTTTTACATTTTATTGAATAAAAAATATTTTCCTTTGTTTTAAAATTCTGAATTTCCACTTGTTTTTTCCATTTGTAACCACAAAGATAATTTCCAAATTTCAACACTCTAGAGTTAGCAGTTTAGGAGATAAAAAGGTTTTCTAAAAACAGGTTTTTGGCAAAAAAAGTGACTTTCCCGTCATGCATAATTCTTCCCAAACAATAGAGATCATCTACACTATGGGGCCTATTTTTGTGTAAAATATCAACTTGATCCATCAAAGATTCTGGACCGTATCGTGGTAACAAGCAATGCTAACACACTCACCCGCCCGCCCACCCACACACAGACATCATCGATAAAACTTCATAAAACGACTTTTGGGACCTCAAAACATATAACTCCGTCAAAATCTGGGGATTGAATTTTTTCACAATCGCTATACTTTACTTATCGTAAAGTAAAAAAGGGGAGATTAGTGTTCAACTTTTTCTCTTTTAATGTCCCTAATTTCTAAAGTTCTTTTATGAAACAGAGGCTACGATATATTGTTGTGGTAAATAGCTATGTATACTGTATATAGCTATTTTGTTTATGTGGACAGCAAATATTCTCTATTATTGAATTAAAATATGCAGCAGCTTCTGCATTAACAACTACCTCCAATTCGTTATTGGATTTACAGCAATTCCCAAAATAATTTAGCCATAGTCATGGAAAAAAAAAGAATCCATAGTTTTCAGGAACATATGTTAACTATAGTTACATTTTATGGTATAAACTTTCAGCCTCATAGGTGGACTTCAAGGGAACACCATGAATAAAACTTAATTAAAACAACATTCCAATCATGAATGCAGATTATGCTTTGCTTTTTAATAAAGTTTATTTAAAATGAAATCCGCTGCCAGTTTACATCTATATATATGGCTTTTAAATTGTATGCCTGTTTTTAATTTCACAACTTTTCTACTGAATCTCTCAATTTCTCTAATATACTTTTTTGATGTTTGTGGTACAAGATACGAAAGATGTCATGGTTTTTTTTCCATATCTTGTGGTACAAGATTTATCAAAATTTTTATTTGCATAGTCCGATTGTTGTAGTCCTCACTGAACATCATCAAGAATTACAGTGGTACAAAAAAATATACATAACTAAAATATAACTCAAGAACATTCATAAATAAGTAAACACTAAATACAACATTCCAACGTCCTAATTTTGTGAAAACTATTTTGTCAACCTGACATTTCCAGTTATAGAAACTAATGTTTCTAAAACTGGAAAAGGTAGTTGACCGCCATATCGATCAAAAAGTGAGTCCTATTGTTACGTTTTTTTGTATGTGTCACAATTTATTTTAAGATTAATCAGTCCTTGTGGATCGCATTATCACTTATCTATATATTTATATATAAGTTGCTCACTTTTATATATATATAGCTATAGTATATAGTAGTACTATAGTATCTACTGTTTAGTATAGTAGTATAGCCTCTACTGTTTCCACTCTCAGTGTTAATTTGTAATTCTTAAAGCTGTAATTTTAATAAATAAATTTAGGTGAATCAACTTTAGATAACACTAATACCAATTACATTGATTATTTACAGAGCTGTTTTTTTCGTTCCGTGGGAAATAAGTTAAACATGATGCCAAAAACAGTAACCAACAAGGCTGCCATTAATACAGCCATTCTCAAGGTGTCTCAAGCAATCGAGGAAAACTATGGCCGTTTGAAGCCAACATGCGCCGATGCTGAGACATTTGGTGCAAAGAAATATGAAATTCTCAGAGAAATTGATGAGCGGGACCATTTCAGGTGAATTAGTTTACAATGTTTTGTTGTTTTCTTTTTTTGTTCAATTTAATGCATTATTTAATTTATTTTAGGGAGTCTCCGAGAACAAACTTTCTCGAATTAATCACAGCTGAAAAAATGAAGTTATATGAAATGGAAGCTGCATGTATGAGATATATATTTTGTTAAATTTGTTGTAGTGTATTTCTTTTCATTTAAGTAACCAGTTTTTTCTGTTATTAGCATCATTGATGAAGTCCGCTACAAATCAAGCCAATGAAGTTACTGCTCAACCAGAGGAGAAAATTTCCCCCGAAATGTGGGTTGGTTACTTAATTATAACGTGTGGTAGCTTATTTTAGTGGTACCTCGGTTTTTGAACGACTTGGAACTCGAACAAATCGGAGTTCGAAGAGAGATGTCTAGGAAATTATACACCCAGAATTCGAACATAATTTCGGAACTCGAACAGGCTTCTAAACTTTTGGTAGTTTATATATACGTTTTTACATAGAGGAACCTACAAAAAAATAATACCTGTATATGATCTTACCAAACGATTATTTTTTTCTTATGGGAAAATTAGTTTTAGTTTTCGACCAAATCGGTTGTTGACCGAAATTCTGGAACAATTATAGTCGAGAGCCAAGGTACCACTATATTAGTTATTTCGGTTGACCAGTTCTATCTGTAGATCTAATTGAAGGATTGTATTCAAAACAGTAGCAATAGTTCTTGGAATCATAACTTTCGAGGACTAATTTGTAGTTTTTTATGTACCCAAGAGAATTATCTTGAAATTAATTTTATAAAATATTATTAGGTATAAAAGTATTGTTTATCAGTATTTATGTTATGTATGAGTATATTAGTCTTATGTTTCTCTTTCCACTTAGGAAATAGTCTGTGGTAAATGACATTTTAGAGTTAATTAAGAACACTTTTTTTGTGAGCTACTGTTGAGATAATTGGTTTGATTTTTAATAAGTTTTTTAGGGTTTACCTATGAGCGGGTATTCAATAATTAAAGGGTCAAATTGATCTAGCAAAAGAACTGTGTATTTTTACAAAATCTAACTTATACTACTTCTCATATATATTATGACATTTGTCCCAACAAAGAACTAATTTTGTTACACCTCTAAAAAGAAGTATTTGTTTTACACAAATCTTATACTCTTAGTTATTTGTGATTTTTTTCGGTCATAGTGCTTTAATGAGTAGTACACTAAAGAAATGAAAATCTGAGGGAGCCAAATCCGCACTGTAGAGAAGATGAGGTACTATCTCCCAAGTCATTTTTACACTGTCCTCTTGAGTCAACAGGGTGTTGTGAGACCGAGTATTGTATTGTATTGTACCTTTTCTTTAAGATCCTCAACGGTTTTCCATCTTTTTCACTTTACTTTTTTCATCAATATGTCGCAGATCTTTCAAATAATCACGAATGACGACACCTAGGGTATCCTAAATGTAAAGTTATGAACTGTGCCAATACTTAGTGCAACTTTTGTTGCTAAGTGTTTAACTGAAACACGTCACTCTTTACATATAACCTAATGAGATTTTTAATCGAAAGTTTTGACGCTTCCATTAACTGGTTAGTCGCTGAAGTTCCACCTTTTTATACGTTTACCAATTTATGGACATTTCTGCGGTTCATACAACTTTCCACATTCTGTAAAATCATTTGATAAAAGATTTTAACCGAATTTTCAACTTCAGAAAAAAAAACGGATCACTGAATTTTGAACTAATGTGGATATTTCAAGTCGATTCAAAATCTTCAATATAATATTGAAGTTATAATAATACTAACCATTTATTGCAAAAATTACAATAAATGGCAACCGATTTCTATTAATATTATTTACAACAATTGTTAAATTACAAATTGGCTCTAGCCATGGTATCCTTAGAAGGCTGAGTTGCGATATTTACTCGTATATTTTCTTTAATTCTTTTATCATTTTACATGTTTTATTTAATTATATTCTTTATTCACTAGTTTATTTCATTTCTTTGATTTCAGTTATTTCTTTACTATTAACCTCGTTTCATCACCTTTCTCTACTTACAGTCATGCCATACGTGACAATATACTTGCCCCATTCTTCTACTCTTCCCTGACTTTTTCTGTTCTTACAGCATACTCCACCACATACTCTTCTCATCTCTTCCTGAGTCTTGCTTTTTTTCTTTTCTCAGCAGTCAGCCACCAATGTAATATTTCCTCTGACCACCGGTCATCGTTAGCCCTTGCTAAGTGTCCAGTTCATTTCCCGCACTATTTCTGCTATATCCGTTAATCTAGTTTTCTCGCTTATCCAGAGCCTACTTTTCTCTCCTCGTAATTCCTTTCATGTTTCTTTCCATTGATTTCGCAGTAATCTCGGCCTATTCATAATAAATTATAAACAAAATAATTTTTTCCGTCAGCTGATAACGCTGGTATCACCAATAAGTACCAATAGTACTTTAAAGTCTAAACAGTACAAAGCTCCCACAGACTGTTTCATTTCTATATCAGTTTACTTCTTTTCTTATTAAATGTTACCATATATATTGGTTTTGAAAATTCTGCTAAAAAGCAAATTATTATACACTGAAGGACATGGAAAATTGTTTACCTAGTTAATTAAACATGAGTAATTTGAACATTTTTTTATAGTGAAGTCAATGAGAATTCACCAAAGGATGTGAAACCTGACCCGTTATCTTTGGCAAAAATCAACAAAAAATTGTCTATATCTCTAAAAAAGCCAGAGCGGTCTATTCCAGGCCTAACAAAAACAGTTATTCAGAACGTCCCTCCTGAAAAATCTCCAGTCAACCAGAGCAGTTGTGAAGAGGATGACGTCATCATTCTACCCGGTGAGCATCATTGCACATTAAACCATTATAAAAAAACCTGGAGTGGCCTACACTCAACTTTACTAGAAGTAAACATAATATCATACTTCTTGGGTATATAATATATAATGTTCCATTTAGGTATAATATAAATGTCTAAATGGGAAATGTCTATTAGTCTTTCATTCCTGGAGGTAGTACAGATAGTGATTGATCCACTGATAAATATATATGCGTATATACTTATATTCTTATATATATACTTATTTTTTATATCACACCACTTATATCACTTATAATATATATTATACACTTATGATATATATTATATCACTTATATACACCACTGATGCATATAATAGCATTAGTATAATTACAACTGTAATAACTTTTTTGAAAAGCGAAAGTGTAGATTTCGTGTTTCGAAATAATCTCTTACAGGAGAACATAGCTTTTGTTCCAATAGCCAGTGGATCTCTTACATAGTTCACCCGACCTCCTTCTACACTGAATATTTAAGACAAATTTTCCCATTTAAAACTTGAAAATATTCCTATTTTGTCTAAGAAAAGGTCGGACTCGAGGCGGAGTCATTAGCGTCGACCTTCCTATTCCTCGTCAAGGAGGTACGTCAACATTCTTACTAAACACATGCATATTGTTAGTACCATAGAGGTTAGTAAAGGTAATATTATTATAAACTTCTGTCAAATCTCGTCTATCTCTGGTGAAATCCCCAGACCGGTTTCGCAAAGGCTGCGTCATCCCATTGATAATGGAGTCTTTCTGGCAACTACACTAGCGATATACGAGGTATCATCTAAGAAAAAATGTCGTTTTAAGATAATTTTATTTTAATACGTAGGATAATTACATTTATTATTCTTCAAAGAATTTTTTCAATTTAGAGTTGTATTTTACATTTTTGGTCTTTTATAGAATTATTATACTGCGAATTTTATCGCTTCCTATTATTTAATAAAAATCACTTTTTTTTTCATTTGTCAAAAATCATATACCAATTCACTCTGAGCGAGTGTTACCTTTTTCCTGCGTGCTGCACTCTGTTATGAGATTGCTGTGAATATATATTGTGAAAAAATATATTAGTAATTAGCCAGTTTTACATACTCAAATCAAAGTAAAAGCCGGCTATTCAGTATAATTTAAAAATGTTATAGCTGGAAACTTGAAATTAGCATAATTTCCTCCAATTATAAATAATATAAATATAAATTTCATAAGTTTGCATAACTTCTTAGTTACTGCAGCCTAAATTTAATTTCATAATACTAATATTTTTATTTTGTTTAATTTTTTATTTACTTATCATTTATCTAATTTAATACATTTATTAGTTTCTCTATCTTCATTTATTTCAGAGGCTTGAATAAAACCTACGTATCTATATTTAAAGACAACAATATTATATAAATTATTCAAACAAACGAACTATGTTTATTTCTTTGTGATCCTTTTTGTTGCAGTCATGTTATTTTATAAACGAAAGGTATAGTTGTTAAAACCCTTATTTATTTATTTTTATTCGTTTAGATCAGGGCAATGCTTGTTAATTGTTGATAGTAATGTTCTGTTGTTTCAGAAGAGGCTGACATTAAAATGGAAATAGAAACATTATCCTCTCTATCTGAAATATCAGTGAGTCCTCCAAGGATGGATGATGAGAGGAAGAAGGCGAGGTCGAGATCGAGAAGGAGGTCGAGGTCTCGGACGAGACGCAGGTCGCGCTCCAGACACAGGTCTCCTTCGCGACGCAGCTCCGGCTCGCGCTCCCAGTATAGGACGCGTTCCAGGTCGGACTCGAGGCGGAGTCATTACCGTCGACCTTCCTATTCCTCGTCAAGGAGGTACGTCAACATTCTTACTAAACACATGCATATTGTTAGTACCATAGAGGTTAGTAAAGGTAATATTATTATAAACTTCTGTCAAATCTCGTCTATCGCTGGTGAAATCCCCAGACCGGTTTCGCAAAGGCTGCGTCATCCCATTGATAATGGAGTCTTTCTGGCAACTCCACTAGCGATATACGAGGTATGACGGAAGTTTATAATATTACATTTTACTATTCACTTAATATGACCTCAAAGACTTTTACTTTTCACCTTAATGGGAATTATGGTTTGTAGAGCAACATTCTTAGTAAGTTCACCTTTAGTATTTTTTGTTTCTTAGTACCGATTTTAACCCTAGACGGACGAGAGCCAATTTGCCGGGGTAATTCGATATCGGGAGCCTAAATTTGACATTCAAGTTTATGAGGATAATTAACAAGTACATAACATAGTATAGGATTGATAAAGATGGTTTTACATTCTCTTTGATGAATGGAGTGAACAAGATTTTCGACGCTCACGTGAAAAATCAAGGGTCATGTCTATGATTCGAACCTCCTATCTTGAGCACTAGATGCTGTAGTCTTTAACAGGTAGATATATACCAATTAGTACATACTCCGTCCGTGGGCAGAGTGTGAAAGTACCATATTTTGAGGATCGTTGTGTGCAGGGCATTATGTTTTTGTTTTACTTTATTAGTGCGAATAGGGTTGTGAGGAAGCTCGTCTCCTCGTGGTCCACCTGGGCATATCTCAGACGTTTTGTTTTTCTCTATCTTTAGCTAGGGTTGTCCCCCCCCCCCCCCCCCCGAAATGTGGCGAAAGACCTTCCACGTAAAAAAGGGCATCAGTTTGTTTTCTCATCATGAACAGTATCGATGGGAATTCTGAGTACGCATCATAATATCAAAGCAGGTCTAGCTGTTATACACACCTGACCCAACTTTACTAAAACAAAAGTATATCATGAAAAACAGTCTATTTGAAATGTTGACAGTTTTACAAGTTTTGATGTCCTACGGGTTAATTTTTGATGATGATGTCTGAATGGGTCTATGGATGGGTGTGTATTCGAAATTTTGTCAGCATACAAGTAGCACCGTGTGGCAGATCTTAGTGAAATTTGACAGATTTTTATAAGTATAATATACTTGGGTTGGATAGTATAAGTATAATTTTTGTGTAAAATTACACCATTGCTAAGGTACTTAATCAGGCTTTGAGTCAAAATGGTACTAATTGTACCGGTTTTAATCTAATTGCGCCTCTTCCAGTAATTCTAAAGACTTGATAATTTCTGTTTAGTTCTCATTACTACGACTATGCTAAAATTTAACATTTATCATATTCACGATAAATATTTAATCAATTTGGTGCTATTGGAAGAAGGAATGCAAACTGAAAAGGATGACTACTAATTTTCAGGTAGTAGGTACAAATTGAATTGTTTTCCTTAATTTTATTCCAATTTCAAGTTAAAAAAAAATGGGAAATTGTTTTAAAAATTAGCATAATATTAAATTATTAAGAAAGAATTTATATTTGAAGATAATTAACTACAATCATGTACATAACAATTCACGATACTACAATAAAATGTACTCTAAAAAACGTGAAATCAAATATCCCAAGTAGATATACGAGTATATCTCGAACTATACATATACTATCATTTGAAATATATTATTGTATTCTTAGAACTTATTGAAAATTTTAATTGTCACTTACTTCTTGAAAATGAAACACAATTTTGCTTGTTTATATTACTATTAAACTATTAACTTTAGAATTTTCATTAATTAGCCAAATGGAAAAGGATCAATACGAATGAATATTTATAGTTCATTTAGTTCTAACTTTACTTTTTATTTATCGTTTTTGCAATAAACTGTATCGTACCTAATGGATAACTCAGCAGCAGGTTACATCACGTATTACTTATAAATGATTCCACTTATGATTTAAATTTAACTGAATTACGCTGCTCAGAAAGGAATTTACAGCCAATTTTATGAAGGTAACATAAAGATGGTTGTCTAGAGACTCACCTTTGCAGAAGCGGAATCGGTAAAAATAACCTTGCCTGCCCACTGTGTTGAATAGGGAAAGATATGACCGGCAAATATATATACAAAGATGTTCTAAATTAATTTTAAGTAACGCTTCTAACGACTGTGTGTGGTATCCACAGAGGGTCAATGTTCGGATATGTGTGTTCCTTTGTGGGACTGCCACTCCAACCTAACCTATCCTAACGCTTCTACTGATGAATGGCGCAAAAAGAGCCAAACACATTGGGTCGCAAGGAGGGAAATAGACGTACTGTCCTAAGGAATAAATTTTTTTTTCCCCTGGTTACGAAAAAAATAATGATTTAATAATATTTTTCAATATTTCTCCTATATTTCGTATTATTTAAAGTTCTAATCATTTTGAAATTATTACAATGATTTCATACCTTTTATAAATGCAAAAATGACGATAGCTACATTTAAAACTTTATTTAAATTAAATTGATTTCAGTGATTTCAAAAATACATTTCATTATAGTAAAGTTGAATGTAAACGACTCCAGATTTTTATATTAGATAAAATATTAATAATGTCGTTGTAATAGCATTTCTCTTTATGAGTAACATATGTCTTTAATCTGCAAACCTTTGTACTTTTATTGGGTACAGCAAAAGACAATAAACCCTGCAGATGTAGCGTAATCAGTTGATGACAAATGGCATTTAGCTATGCTAGCGGAACTAAATTTTGACCACTTCTCTTGTCTGAGAGTCTTTGGAATGGGATGCTCAGTGTGGGCTGCCTAAAGCAAAGTTGGTTAGGATTGTTTAGGAACTCTTGAAATAAGACCTAAGCAAAGATGTTCTTTGTTTCTTCTTGTAATATTATAAACTAATATTAACATGAGCAAAAAATAATGATTTATTGTTATTCTTTTTGCAGGTATTCAGACAGAAGTCGATCAAGAGATAGGAGTAGGAGGCTTGATGATTACTACCGGTCCAGAGATGACAGGTATAGGAGATCCGGGGAAAGTAGGAGGGGAAGTGAGTCTGGTAGGAGGCGATCTGAAGACAGAAGAAGTAAAGAGCTCGATGCCAGGCCTAGAAGACGAGAGTCAAGGGAAAGAGACTATGTGGACAGCGGAAGGAAAAGAAATGACGATATGAGATATAAAGAGGACATTCGTTTGTGGAGTGCTAGCAGAAGTACACCAGAAAAGTGCAGACACAGCCCTAGCAGGTAAACTATCCTTTGACAACGTACCTAACAATTTATAAAAGTTTATTCAGAGAAAATCTTTTAATTTTTGTTTTTAAAGTAAAAACAGGGATAATTTAAAGAGGTTGTATTTTACGTTTGAATTGATTTTTACTTGTGCATTCAAGAAATTACGTGTTTATAATAACAAGTGACCATGGTAAACATGATTTTACTGTTCCCTGTTAAATCATGCAGTGTCATGAATAACTTCTAAGTGAATATTTTCTTCTTTCATAACAATTTGTTTTCATATTATTTTTATAATAAAATCAATCCAGAAATACTGGAATCAGTTATTTCGTACCCTAGGAAACCAAACCTCACCTTTATTGTAAGATAACTTGTTTTACTTCAGGGGCAGGCTTTGATGTTATTCCCCATGTAAATACACGTCCTCTCTAGATTCATTTCACCTTTGTTTCGTTGTCAACAATAGATAGTTGTCAGAACTGATGATTGTAACAAATTTGAAACCTCATACTTCTTTCAAAACATGAATATAACTATTTCTGAATGAATAGAGCAACATTGAAAGATAAGTAATGATTTTTTTAAGTACCTCCGTTGTTTGGTAGCAATGTACCTGTGTCCTCTACCTCCGCCATTGTGTGGAGGTAAGTAATGTAGGTATTAGTAATACCTACTTTTTGAAGAAGAAAATATCTAAATTAAAGTTTATAACGTTTATATCTAAATGTTTTTAGAGTAGGGATCTTTAACAAGTACCTGATGAACAGGCTCATCCGACGGCTTAATGTCCTCTCCGAGGGAGGACATTCTCAGATTTCTTCACCTCCCGCATGAATAAATCGAGGCCCAGAGTGGGTATTGAATCCTGAATCGGCCTGTCCAGGTGCATGTTTTCATTGTGCTAACCTTGCCCTAAATTTTTTTAATTAGATAGAGTATAATATGCTTCATATATTTAAGGTCTAACATAAAGTTATCTATTCAAAGGCAGTGATTAATGATTTTTTGGAATATGCACCTTATTGTATAAATTAACAATATAACGATGTAAAACAATTCTAATTATAAAATGAATATGATTTTAGATTGACACCTGAAAGACGATTCAATGCTGACCTCAAAAGAGATTTAGACTCAAAGTTGAATGAAGTATTGAGTAACTACAGATATTATAAGTGTCGTCCAGAGAAGCACCCTGCATACAGTTCTGAATGGAAAAAGTTCTGGAACAGGAGATACAAAGAGATGCAATTAGCAGGCCAGGATCCTACCAACTACGATTTTAAACCCGAGTGGATAGAATTTTGGGAGACGAGAATTAAAGAGCTTCACTTGGAAGAAAAAGAAGCTGCCAGGGAAGAGGTTTATAAGAAGTATAATATTAATGATCGTAATGTAGGCGGGTTTGGAGATTGTTTAAGAGAGAGCCCATCTTTGTCTCCTCCTGAAGAAACCAAGGATGTCACGGTCAGTGATATCAAAAAGACGTGGAAAGAGCTTACTGGTAGTGAAATTAGTGATCCTGCGCTCAAGAATCCACCAGAAGTTGTTCAACAACGTGTTTCTGCTTATCCAGTAGTCAAGAAAAATCCATCTGCCCATAAATCACCTGTGGCGCCAATTGTACACTGTTTGAGAATGCTCAGTGCTTTAGAAGACCAACTTGGTTTCCATGCAACTAAAGTCAATCAACTTTTCGTCCAGGCTCTTACTCTTGATAAAACTAAGCCCAATAGTTCAATGCAACTCCTCCAAAACAAAGATATTTATATTTTTTTTGAAACCATCAAAGAGAAGTTGAGAGGACAATGCGTTGCAGGTGTAGTGGTTGGACATTTGGTAAAAGCAACAAGGAATGTTATTAAAGCTATTGAAAATATGCTATCTAGTAATCCTCTTGCTCCGGAAATGTTTGAGCCTCTTACTATTCCAGGAGTTGGCCAAGTCGATAAAGTTGCAGTTGCTCAGAAAATAGCCTCAGCTTTAGTGAAGCAAGGTAAAACTGACGTAAGTCAGGAGGAGTTGGAACAACTCATAAATGCTGTCATAGGAATGGCATCTGCTTCAAATGTAAACACTGACATGTCATCTGACCAATTCTTTTCACAGCTTAATATCAAAAACTCTAATGCTAGTGAACATATAAATAGTTTACTAACAGGAATCATGGAAGCAAACCAAAACATAGTTCCTATTGACAATAGCTTGTTGAATGTTCCTTCTTCTAATAGTCAACAGATTATCATACCAGGTCTTGAACCCGTTGTAGAAGTTCCGGTTTGTGCAGTGAATAATATTGAAATAGAAAAACAAAAGGCTCCGCCTGATATTAGATGTCCATCTCCTTTCTCGTTAAGATCAGGTGGAACAAACCTGTGAGGAGTCCTGAAACTGAAGCTGAGAAGAAAATGTCGCCTTACAGCAGAAGAGAAGAAGATAATGATGAAGATGATGATGACTATTCTTTTGAAGATGTCTATCACGCAGCGTCAGAAAAATTGAAATTAAATCAAGTTAACTCTGACCAACCAGTCGAATTGGATACCAACAAAATACAGACTAGCGACTTAACTGGTGTAATTGGTTTAAATAATCCTAAAGGAAATTCATGTGATCCCGGTACCACAGAAGATAAAGTTACAATACCATCGCTTGATCAACTAAGTTCATTTAAAGCAGTTACGGATCTGTTTAGATCGTTGACGAAAAGTATGAATACGGCAGTAAATGATAATTCAAAAGAAGGGAGTGAAGTTGCTTTTAGTTCGATTCAAAACCCACCTGTTACGGCACCAGTGCCGGTGGCGACGGTAAATGAAATAAAACCAAGTTTCATTGGACAGATTAACACTAGTCAGGTAGATAATAGCTTGGTAGAAAGTATAAAAAATACCCTTGTGAATTTGGAGAATAAGGATTTTAGAATGTGTCAGAACCTAGAAGAAAAGCAAATCAATGATGAAGATAAGATAAGAAGAAACGAAATGAATCCTCGTGCAAGATCTGAATGGGACCCTACAATGAGAGTGGAGCAAAACACGGTAGGTGGAATTTGGGGAGGAAATTTGGAGTCGGAAGTTAATTGGAAAGATAATCGTGAGGAGACAAAATGCCAGTGGCCAGAACCGAGAGTCAGTAAGGAAATTGAGTGGAGAGGAGTGCAAAGTGATCCGAAGACGGAGTGGAGAGAACTTCGGAATGAACCTGAACCTCAGTGGAGTGATACCAAACCAGAAACAGATGTTCAATGGAAAGAGCCTAATTGGCAAATTTCACGGGTTGAGGCAGAATTTGAATGGGGACTTCACAGAACTGGTAGAAAAATTGATTGGAGTGACCCTCGAGGGAACTGGCAAAGTCAGCGAAACATGGCAGAGTCCCAGTGGGGAGCAACAGGAGGAGCAGGTACCTTTCAAGGAGTCCCTCATCCAGAGGCTCTCAGTGGTCCTTCTTGGCAAACCAATCCACTTCCACAACCTCCCCTTCCAGAGAGTTATCCTTTTCAAATGAATTTTAATCAGCAATACCGACCATGAAAAACCCTGTATTAATTTTACACGTGTATGTTTAATTTTTAAAATGTAATATTTTTTATAAAAGAAGATTTTTATGTTTATCTTTATTTCTTTCAATTTCCTATACAACTAACTTATTGAGCATCTCTTTCGTCGTTTCTCACAAAAATGTTCGAATGTAGTGTTAACTGAGCTGAACATGGTATTTTAAACTTACATTCTACTTACTTACTTCTACTTATACATTCTTCTACATACTTCTACTTATACATTCTACTTAAAGTAGGTGTTATATATATATATACCTCACCACAAAAAATAGAGTATTAACGCTCTGTGCCTGTCGTATTACACGTCATTGGAGAACAAGTGACTCAAATAATAAATAAAGAAGAACAAGTTATGTTATTTTGTTTAGAGTACTATGGAAATTGGCCGCATTGACTGTGTTTATCCCTAAATTAGAACTAGTCTAATCTGATTTACGGTTCCTTGAATTACAGTTTAATCCAATTTAAAAAGGTCTGGGCTATTACTCGTATAATGGACTAAACTCGTATAACAACTTTTTATGAGTGCGCGTTCAACAATGTTTCTTTTTCTTTCACACGATTTGGTATTTATATCTTACGAAAGAAAAAGAAAGATTGTTGAAAGCTCTCTCATTAAAAGCTGTTATAACAGTTCGAAGCAATCGTGGAACACATAGTTCTAATTTAATAGGGTTTAACTGCCAATTGTCATAATACTTCAAACCAAATTACCTAACCTATTCTTTATTTACTATTTGAATTCACTTGCTTTCCGATTGAGTAAGAGTAGTGAGAGAGGTCTCAGACTGTTAATTCCCTATTTTTTCTATATTTTGGTCCTAGGAGGGATCGCAGCGACTCTACTTTCCTCATCACCACTTATTTCCTGGTGCTCATAGGCTGGGCGAAGTTAACAAGGAGTTCTTCCTTACACTTTCTTCTTCCTGCTGTAGTTGTTCTGTCTTTAGTGATGCACCTTCCATTTCCTACCGCAAACCTACTAAAATTTACCTTCTTTCATATCTCTTCTCCTAAGCCTCCCAATACTGATGGTGGTATGGTTCAATGTGGACGTCTTACTTGCCCTATCATCAATCCCGTTCCTCCCTTTACTTCCTTTCTCAGCAAACGCATCTAACTTATCCCTTACAATACCTCTTCTACCTCTGGTAATTGCGTTTACCGTTTGGATTACACCCAGTGTGATGCTTTTTATATGGGTTTGGCTTCCACCAATCTAAGCCTGCGTATGAATAATCACAGGTCGTCCGTTGGCAAACGCAAAGATCTTCCCTTTGCTACTCATGCCAGCTCTCACGGACTCAGTTTCAATGACTGTTTCCGTGTACAGGTCCTGAGGCAGATAGATGTGACTAATTCGAAAGTCACTCTGAGAGCTTCAGAAGAAGCACATTAACTTGTTTACTTACTTATATTTAGTTGGTTTTTTATAATGTGTTAATAATTTTTATTTAAATGTTTTCATTCGTTCCTTATTTATTTCTTTATCTGTCCCTGTCTCCTCTCCCTTCGTAAGTTGGCTACATTGTTTGAGTGCTTCTTCAAGACCACCAATCAGTCGTTACCAATCTTCGGAGCGATTCACTTTTATCTACCTGATGACGGGGCTATCGAAATATAGTAGTGAGCTTCTGTTTCATTTCTGTGTGCTCTATTTGTGAATATAGTATATCTATTATTAACTAGAAAACGATCCACAAAGGACAACAAATGCTTCTCTGTAAACTATAGACACTTAATTAAGGAGCCGCTTCGCAAGTACGCTTGGTGTCCCTATCTCTACTCTCCTGATGACAGTTCAACCGAAAGTTACAGACTGTAAGTGTGTTCGTATCTTTATTCTGTGTTTATAGTTTACTGTGAAAGGTTTATATATATATATATATAATTAGTATATTTAGGAAGCAGTCCTTCATTTATACAGGTTTGATTAAAACGGTTTATAAAGGTTTATAAATTAAAATGGTTTATAAAGGAACCATTGGAAATGTTCTATTCAATTTAGATGTTTGTACAAGAAGATTATTCAGATCCCTTGAGAAATACACAAGGAAACTAGTCAACCGTAAATATGGCGTATTATTTAATCAAACCTGTATATATATATATATTATATATATATATATATTTGGTAAATTTTGGTAGCAGTCCTTCCTGTAAACATACATTGTTAAAAATATGACCATAATTTGCTGAAACTTGCTTCTTAATAAGTTTCTAAAGTTTTCTGAATAGAGTTCTTGTTACTATATCAACAATATAATATATGCTTCCGATAGTCGACATGTTACATGAGTCCATGTTTCTGCTGTCCTCAGCCATTATCAAGACATAACTGAGTTTGAAATAGACTGTTCCTTTATATAAGAGAAGTGAAATGTGTTGAGGAGGTTGGGGGATTAAAGTTGTTTTTCTGAATCCTTTGGGTTGAGTGACCTGGTTAGGAGTTTGTTGCCTCTACCTGGAGAGGTCCCACTTGACCTGGGGTTGATCTAAATAGTTTAACACTTTCTCACTATATTCTATCTGGATATTAATATATGGCTTCGTTTTCTGTATGAGTATGGCTTCTGTTAATTTGAGTCTATGCTGGTCCTGTTCTTTTTTTATTATTCTAGTTCCTTCCACAAACGCTTCTCTGGTTAACTTTGTATGGTAGACTTGCTCTCTGTGTTTTTTGGGGCTCCAGATATCAGGTGCATGGTCAGTCTTGTAGAGAGTGTAGTTGTAGTCGTTCCAATGTATGAGCGTTTTTGGGTTTCAGAGTCCCCATAATTGCATTGGTACTCGTACACCAGATTTGTTTCTTTCAGTGGAGAGTTTTTGCAGCGGCTGTTAGTAGTCATAAAAAGACTACTGATTGTAGGGCTCTTATAATAAGTAACCATTGAGACTCAATCATTTTCGTTTTTGCACTTTGTGATGTTTTTTATGATGTCCTTTAGTATCCTTTCATCAATTTTATGCTTGTCAGAATATTGGTTCCTCTAGTATATGTTATGTATGGTTCCAGCTGTTTTCTCAATTCCTTTCCTGTTTTCCCTTGTGTGCCGATATTCTTTCAGAATTTTGTCAAATTTTCCATTCGAATAGTCGTTATTGACAAATGCCTGTTTGGTCCTGTTGATGTTGGTGTAGAAAATCTCCCAATTTGAAGCTATTTTGTAGGTCCTGTATATTAGTGCTTTTATTGTTGAGTCTGTAGCGTTGCGGGCATTCACTATGGGCATTGAGGTAGTTGGAAGTATTAGATGATTTGATATGTACTGAAGTTTCCACCTTTCCATTTTGTATGTTGATGTTTACATCCAAGAAATTGATTTTCTTGTTTATGGATCTTTCTATTGTAAATTTTAAGTCTGACTCTTCTTCAAAGGCATTTTTAAGGGCTTCGATCTGTTCTATGTTGTTTGATATGACAAAACAATCATCAACATAACTGGAGTAAATCTGAGGCTTAATCTCTGGCCTGTTCCTCATGACATTGTTTTCTACATGACACATATAATAGTTAGCCAGAGTTACTCCTAAAGGTGAACCCATGGCAACTCCATTAGTCTGAAAATACATTGATCCATCTATGTTTGTGAATGGGTTTTCCATCGTACACGCTTGGAGTAGTTTATTTAGCTGTTCTTTGCTTAAAGTAGGTGGTGGTATGTTATTGTTGGAGTACACATAATTACAAATGATGTCTGTAGTTTCTTTTACAGAAACATTCGTCAATAATGATTCCACGTCCAATAATGCAATAGTCCCTTCAGATTTGAGTTCTTTAATAATATCCAGGAATTCGTCAGTTGATTTAATCATGTATCTAGCCGGCATGTAGGGAGATATAATATTATTTAGTTCTTTTGCCAGATGATAAGTGGGGCTGGTAACCTGCGAGATGATAGGACGGAGTGGGTTGCCGAATTTGTGACTTTTCACAGTGCCATAGAGGTAGCTGGACTATATTCACCAATTATGGAATGCAGAACTTTTTCAGATTTTCCTTTATTGACTGCTGCTATAATCTTATTCACTTTGGATTTCAAATTGCTTTTAGGGTTGTGTGAAATCCTTTTGAATTTCGTGCTGTCTGAGAGTATTTCGTCTAGCTTCCTTTTGTATTCACATTTGTCCATAACTACTAGAGAGTTTGATCAGCCCGTCTTACTATGATATCTGGATGTTCCCTTAGTTCTTTGGCAGCTTCTCTTAATTCCTTAGTTAGTATAGTACTTCCTTTGGTGCCTCTTTGTTTCGTGGCTTCAGCTTTCAGTTGGTCCTGGAGTGCCGAGTTCACCGTTATGATTTCTTGGTCTTCCAGTTTCAGAATAGAGTTATATAACACTTCCAGTTCTACTGCCTTTCTTGTAGAGTCAAATTTGGGTCTATAATGACATTTCAAACCAAGTGATAATAGTATTTTCTGATTTTCAGTAAGATCATGACTAGATAGATTAATGAAATTTTTCTTATTTTCAGTAAGCAAATATTACCTTCGTATAGATTATTCAATTTCTTTCTAATTCGAGTGGATACAACTTCTTCTTCATAGATTTTAGATTCGTCAATATAATTAAGTAATTCCTCTTTGTGTTGTGAGTGATCTAGTCTACCAGTAAGTTCTCTTCTCAATTTACAAATTTCGTCCAATAACAATTCCGATTTTTTCACACTCGGAATATTTTCTGAGAAAACATTTCTCAGATGATATTCCAAAATATTATTAGAAATTATAGAATAGTGTAAAATATCAGTTATTTTAATTTAGCACAGTGTTAAGTACTAACATCTCAAACGGGAAATTGCAACCATTTGAATTGAAACGGATAATGGCACGGATTATAATAAATGGTATGTGTGATATAAACATAGACTCCCCAGTACCGCACCCAGCCATGATGTCCGCCTCTATGACGCATCTCTGCAAAGCACGAATTCGGAACTTGCCCCTTAACTTAACAGCTTGCTTCTTAACAGCTTGATTGGTGCCCCTACTTTAAGTTTTAACCCATGAGCAGGCAGTCCAGGAGCAATTACGGAGTCAAGAAATTCAGCTGGATAATAAACTGATTCCTCATCACTAATCACTCCATTTATTGACTTGTAAGTACTTTATTGGGCTTGATATAACGTAAGCACTTGTCTAATTTTTCTTCCTATTCATTAGTTGGGGTCAGAATTACTCGTTAGCAAAGCCAGTTATTATGAATAGATGGTAGATCTTGAACTTCGGGGAAGACCTTGTCAATAATCTATTTCTGGGAGCTTGAACGCAAAGGAAATTAAAATCATTTAACAATACCTACTTACTTGCCACATTTACAGGCACTTTTTTAAAATAATATAAATAAATACCTATATTTTTAAAATAATAATATCTGTGTAGGTCATAAAAAATAGCTTAAAAGTTCATATCTTCGCTTTTACGTTAATTTCAGTTCAAATCTTAGATTTTAAGTTAGACATACATAAATCTACTGTCAAAATTTCAGCTCGCTATGCCTTATAATGGCGGAGTTGACAACATTTTGCTGACGAACAGAAATTTTTCTGACTGTAGATTCGGTTTATCTAATGTATAAAACGTAAATATAACTTGAAATAAGTCATCTCTAAGCAATGTACAGAAAAACCTTTCCTTTATATATATATATATATATATATACACTCATGTACGTGCAATCAAGTCAATTGATTTTAATGCCACATACATAAAAGAAGGTCTGCTTCCCACCTTTACTTACATATATATATATATATATAGCAATTCTTTTTATTCAAATCTCATAATAAATTTCTAAGTCAATGTAAACAAATCAAATTCAATTCAAACAAATCAATTCAAGTTCTGAATATACATATAACAATATAAGATCAATGATGAAACTACAATATTAATTGGGGAAAAAAGACTAAGATCTTTCAACCACAACAAACGGTCTTCCGTCAGAGTCAGTTGGGTTTTGACTCTGACGAAGACCGCTTGTTGCGGTTGAAAGATCTTCGTCTTTTTTCCCATTTCATATTGTGGTTTGATTATTGATTATTATTTCACGTGTTTATGTGAAATCTTGTTATCGATAACGATATACGAATATATCGGATATCCTACATTACTCTAGGTCAAGTATTTAATGATACTAAATAACCCATGATGTTAATAAAACTTAACTTTAACTTATATAAATGTATAATTAAATTACATATTTAATTATTAACCTAAGATTCTTAATATCGAGTACTGTTTTTTTTATGTTTTAGATTTATTCTTCTGGAAATATAATTTGAAATTCTGAAGAAAGTATTGTAAGACACCAATACATTAGTGGAATATTTGCCAAATGCTGAGTGGTGGGTGACCACGATAAGCAGGAGATCCAGCAACATTTGTGGTTCAGTAATGTTTTATTTATCTATTAATATCAGTGTCTGTTTTTCGGTATGTTTGTTCGCACTGTAAACATTGGCTTGATGACATCTATTTCGAATGCCAAGTGTGTTATTTTCATCCAACATTTTCTTAGCTATGTTTTTATATAAAAAGCTTTGTTTCTGCCACTTATTTGAATCACTTTAAGAGATTATAATCATTGTGTGTATGTTACTCAAATTCATTTCCTAGAATTTTTATTCAAAACCTACTATATTTTACTGAATAATAGCGCTTGCATTGTAGATGTGTTCTATCGTTTTTTGGTCATACTGCATCCTGGGGAAGTCACTTTTTTCGACAAAATGTGATATATATATATCTATATATATATTTAAGGGAGTCAAGTTAACTCAGTGGTTAACGTGCTCGTCTCCGATGTGCGCGGTTCGACATCCACTCTGGCCCTCGATTTATCTATGTGTGTGGTCAATAAATCTGAGTACGTCGTCCCTCAGAGTTAATCTACGAGTATGTTTATCCTAATATAGAATAAACCGTTGGTTATCCTATTAATTCGTCTGTTCCGAGCCTGTACGATGTCAGGTAACTTGTAAAGATCCCTACTCTAAATGCACTTGAGTTAGGTAAAATGTAGGAGTCCTAATGTAGAATCAATCTTCATTGCATGGTATCACTAAGAGCCCTATGTTCGGCCTACGTGTGTTCCCTTGTGGAACTGCCACTTCAACCTTCAGTGTTGCCCACTACAACCAGATATTTTTTTATTTCTATAATACTAACGCTAGAGTTTTGATACTTTAGAATTTAGTTAATATATTAACTAAAAAAATCAGCACTTAATAATAATTTGAAAGTTTTAATAATATTTTCACTTATGATTGATCCCGAAAGCGTGTAGACAATAGAAATCACACCGTTTGACGGATTGTATTGACATTATACTCAAAAGTAGTAACAACATTTCAGAGGATGAAATGACTAATTTTTTTTTTGAAATTAAGTGAACGTTACGGTACGTTATAACGTACGTTATTGTACGTTACGGTACATTTTATAATTTCAGAAAATGTTTTTAGAACTAAATAATCCAAAGTTTTTGCTGTTCAAACTGGTTTAATCTGACAGTTTAAGTATGAATAGCAACTGCAGGCTAATATTCAGAAATTCCTTTAAAAAAAAAAAACAATAAAATAAAGAATTCAATTCTAGGAGACTTTACTTATATTTTTCACAATTACAGAGATTTATAAAATCCTTATAAAGACTTTAAAAACAATTCTTCGCTTCCTTTATTGTTTGCAGATAAATGTTTATTTCAATGTTACTAACCATTAACCGAAGAGAGTTCGGTTATTTATTATACATAATGATATCATAGCGTCATAACATCTCAGCCTCGTTTTAAAAACAGGTATACGAGTATGCATAACCTGTTTTTCTAGACCTAGATTCTTTTTCTTATTTCATATCTTGTGAATAATATTCCTCTCCTGCAAATTGTTTTCATGAGCTTTAATAACAATTCTTCTTAAATAAATAGATCTTTCGAATCAATTTTCCTAACGTATCATAACAATACCAAATATCAGTTAGTTCTGTTTCTTCAATTGTTTGGTCTATTATGTCAACAACATTATAGATATGTTAACGACTACCTATTTTTCAAATTTTTAATATATTAATTTGAAATGGTTTTTGTTTTTTTTTTTATTTCCATGCTCTAGTTATTATTAGAATACTCACATAGCTTTATTGAATTGTTTTTCTGTTTTATGCAAAACATGAGTTTATTTTATGTTGCAGTATTACTGTTGCTATAATTCTTTGCATTAATATGCCTGGTTTTTTTTTATTTCAGCATCTTCTATTTGCTAACAAATAAAAAAAATATTCTTATGATTCTACATCTAAAATTACATGCTCTTGTATAACCAGACAAAGTTTTTTTTTTCTTTGCTGTAATTAAATTATGTAGGAAAACTTTATTAAATAATAATCAGAAATTTAAGAATGAATATGTTATGGAATTTCAATGAATAATAATGCAAATTATCAATAACCAATTGCCCCTGAATTCTTTAACTAGAAGATGCAAAAAAGATACAACCATTTAAAAGTTAAAAAGAAAACATTAAAGAAACAGACTCATTAGCTATTAGAAATCGTTCTTACATTTTCTAATTTGCAATATTGACAATAATAATGATTATTGACATAAGCGTTGTTATTATCAATTTTCTATTACTCGTATGTTCAAAGAAAATAATAACTAATATTTTAAATATTTTGGAGAAAATTATAGTTGTAATCCAAAGGGACAAATTTTTGTATATTATAAATATTTAACTTGTTATAAACAAGGTCAAATAAATATACTATGTACTGCAACAATCAGGGCATTTTAAAATGGTTAAGTATAAAATTAAACAAAAACATTTACAACTGAAATGATATCGACATAGCATGCGATATTTAGGTTAGAAGTCCCACTTGTGACCGTCCTAGAAGGAATAGACTAGACCAAATATTGGCCATAAGTTATGACTATTTAAGTTTCATACAACTTCTATGAAAATAAAAAAAATACATAATTTTGAAAATTTATTGCATTACTCTTCACTCTTCCACTAATCTCACACAAATATTCTGAAAATAAAAAATTTTATCAAAATTAGCAAACTTATCGTATATGTCTTGCAGTTTTGACTATTCTAACACGACTACTATGAAAATATAAAAAAATAACAAATTTATCAAACCTACAGTACTACTGTTCACGCTTTGACTACTCTCAGGCCAATTCCATAATAATGGAAAAATTTATCTAATTAAGATAACTTACCGTATTAGTTTTAACATCATTGATATTCATTCTTACAGGAATTCTATGAAAAGAAAGAAAAATATAAATTTTGAATTTTATCTGTATTACTCTTCTCCTTTCCACTATTTTCACAGGAATACTATGAAAATGGATAATTTATGAAACTAAGCAAACTTACCATATTAGTCATAACTTCATGACTATGTTCATGCAATTTTGATAAAAATAAAAAAAATTGAAAATTTAATCCGTTATACTTTACTCTTCGACTATTCACACACAACCACTCTGAAAATGAAAAATTTTATAAAATTTAGCAAACTTATCGTATTTGTATTATCGTATTGACTATTCTAACACAACTACTATGAAGTGTTAGAATTCAGCACACCTAACTGTTATGTTTAGGTGTTCATGTAACATATTCATATTCATATTCATATTCATATTCACGCTTTGACTACTCTCAGACCAATTCCATAAAACTTAACAAATTCAGCACACCTAACTGTTATGCTTAGGTGTTCATGTAACATATTACTGTTCACGCTTTGACTACTCTCAGACCAATTCCATAAAACTTAACAAATTCAGCACACCTAACTGTTATGCTTAGGTGTTCATGTAACATATTACTGTTCACGCTTTGACTACTCTCAGACCAATTCCATAAAACTTAACAAATTCAGCACACCTAACTGTTATGCTTAGGTGTTCATGTAACATATTACTGTTCACGCTTTGACTACTCTCAGACCAATTCCATAAAACTTAACAAATTCAGCACACCTAACTGTTATGCTTAGGTGTTCATGTAACATATTACTGTTCACGCTTTGACTACTCTCAGAGCAATTCTTTAAAACTTAACAAATTCAGCACACCTAACTGTTATGCTTAGGTGTTCATGTAACATATTACTATTCACGCTTTGACTACTCTCAGACCAATTCCATAAAACTTAACAAATTCAGCACACCTAACTGGTATGCTTAGGTGTTCATGTAACATATTACTGTTCACGCTTTGACTACTCCGGCATCAATAGTACGAGAATGGAATAATTTATCAAGTTAAGCAAGCAACCGTCTTTCTATTAATATTATTACTATTCTCACACAAATTCAATGTTTGCATATTTCAAGTATTACTCTTCACCTGTTCACTATTCCGATAGAAATACTATGAAAATGGAAAAGTTTATCAAATTCTTCAAATCTATTGCATTACTAAACACATTTTACTTCTCAAACGAAAGCTATCAAAATGAAACAACTTATCAAGATAACCAAACTTTCCAAATCAGTAATCACATTTTGACGGTTCCCATGTGACTTCTATGAAAATAAAAAAATTATAACATTTTGAAAATGCACCAATTTCTGTACACTTTTCACATATTTTCACATGTATAGTATGAAAATGAAAAAAATTTCATGTAACTTCTATGAAATGAAAAAAAATACATAATTTCGAAAATTTATTCCAATACTCTTCACTCTTCCTCTATTCCTCAGAAATACTCAGAAAAAGAAAAAAATTATCAAATTTAGCAAACTTATCGCATTTGCCTTTATACCAAAAAAAAAAAAAATAAATTCAGCAAACCTACAATACTACTGTTCATGCTTTGACTACTCTCAGCTAAATACTAAGAAAATGTAAATATTAATCAAATTAAGATAACTTACCGTATTAGTCTTAACATTATTGTTATTCTAACACGAATTCTATGAATAGACAGAAAAATATAATACTCTTCACCGTTCCACTAATCTCACAGGAATAATATGAATGTGAAAAAATGTATAAAATTCTTCAAATTTACTATATTACTGTTCATGTTTCGACTTATCCCAGACAAATATTATTAAAATGATAAAATTTACGAAATTAACCAAACTTATCAGATTAGTCATAACTTTTTGACTGTTTTAATGAAAATTCCCTTAAAATACAATATAACATTTTGAAAATTTACTTAATCACTCTTCACTCTTCCCCTATTCTGACACAAATACTATGAATATTTAAAAAAATAATAATTTCAGCAAAAACTACAATATTACTGTTCAGTTATTGACTACTCTCAGACCAATTCAATCAAAATGTCATAACTTCTTGACTATTTTCATGTAACTTCTATGGATCTAAAAAAAATATAAAATTCAGAAAATTTATTGCATTACTATTTATTCTTCGACTATTCTCACATAAATACTCTGAAAATGAAAAATTGTATTAAATTTTGCAAACTTATAGTATTTGTTGTGTCGTCTTCAGTTTTCTAACATGACTACTTTGAAAATATAAAAAAGTAACAAATTTCAGCTAACATACCATACTACTGTTCACGCTGTGACTACTCTCAGAACAATTCCATGAAAAAGGAAAAAATAATCATATAAAGATAGCTTACCGTATTAGTCTTAAAGTTATTGATATTCTTACACGAATTCTATGAAAAGGAAGAAAAATATAAATTTTTGTTATTTTTCTGTATTACTCTTCACCTTTCAACTATTCTCACACGAATAGATCTAATTCTTCACACTTACTTTATTACTGTTCATGTTTTGACTACTCTCAGACAAATACTATGAAAATGATAACATTTATCAAATTAAGGAAACTTATCATATGAGTCATAACTTTTTGAGTGATTTCATCCAACTTCTATGAAAATAAAAAAAAAATTAAACATTTTGAAAATTTACTGCATTACTCTTCACTCTCTGACTATTCTCGCACGAATACTATGAAAGTGAATAACTTTATCAAATTTTGCAAGCTTATTGTGTTTGTCTTGTCGTTTTGACTATTCTAACACGACTACTATTAAAATATAAAGAAATAACAAATTCAGCGAACCTACAATATCAGTGTTGATGCTTTGACTATTCTCAGACAAATACTCTGACTCCGCCTGAACTGGTAGACAAGCATGACTGCTTTAAGAAATCTAACGCCCTTCCCACTGTGAGGTTGAGTCATGTCTATTCAACTCATGAAAAGGCGCTCTTCTTTGATAACAGTGTATGGTCAAAAAAAAATAATATTATAAAAAAACAAACATTATAAGCTATCCGTAAAAAAATAATCCGTATAAATTTGTAGTTAGTGGCCACACTGCACATTAGATGCAGCTGGAAACAGCAAAAATATACAGAAATGTATATTTCTGTTTAAAACTTGAAGTAATGGGGGGGGATCCATCAGGATGGCATTTCGAGAGGAGTCAAATGTACTGAATCTATACAAATAAAATACAGGGTTTGTCGTTGCTTAGAACTGACTCACTTCAAGTTACCTTTACGTTTCATTTATTAGAGGAACCGAATCCACCTGTAGAAATATTTCTGACGGTTTATACACAAAATTTTGTTACAAGTAAACTCAGCCACCATGATCCCTAGCGAGCTGAAACTTTGACTCTAAATTTTTTATGTATAACTTAAAATCAAAGGTTTGAATGGAATGAAAATTCAATTTAGAAGCGAAGTTATGGGCTTTTAAGGTGTGTTTGGCTAGCTGCACAGACATGTTTATTTTGAAAATATACAGGTGTAGTAAGTAAGTATGGTTAGTTGATTTTATTTTCATTTGCATTTAAGCTCCCAACAAGAGTTTATTGACTAGGTGTTTCCCAGAGTTCAAGATCTACTACCTATTCAGAATAAATGGCTTTGTGAACGGGCAATTCTCAACTCCTACTAATAAACAGGCAGGAAAAATTAATAAACAAGCTCTTAGGCTATATCAAGCCGAAGAAAGAACTTACAAGTCAGTAAACAGAGTTATTAGTAATGAGGAAGCAGTTCACTATCCAACTGGATTTCTTGACTCCGTGACTTCTCCTGGATACGTAGTAGAGTAGGAACTTAAAGTAGGGGCATTAATCATGCTGTGATTTAGCATTAGTAACAAATTTCATGTTACGAAACTTGAGTGCCCCAAAAATGTGCATTGTGCTTGAGCCCGGGAGTCTGTGTGTTTTCCACGCATACCATTGATTCCGAGCCACTATCCGTTTCCATTCAATGATTGCAATGTCCCGTCAACGTCTGTTTTGCAATGGCGGTAACTAAGTCACAAGGGGAAACTCTATTTACTATAAGTAAACTTAATATCAATCTTCTAGGGTATATAATATATAATGTCTCATTTAAGCATAATGTAAACATCTAAATGGGAGATGTTTATTAGTCTTTCATTTTGAGGTAGTACAGATGGTGATTGATCGACTTATCAATATATAAACTTATTTTTGTATATCACACCGCTGATGTAAATAATCTCATTAGTATAACTACAGCAGTAATAACATTTTTGAAAAGCCCAAGTGAAAATGTCTTGCGACGAAATAATCTCCTACAAGGGAACATGGCTTTTGTTCAAATAGCCAGTGGATTTCTTACATCGTTTACTTGACCTCCTTCTACATTGGTTATTTAAGTCAAATTTTCAATTTGAAACGAGAAAATACTCTTATTTTCTCTGAAAAACATCGAAGAAAAAAAGTCGTTTTAAGATAATTTATAATTAAGGATGTACGATAATTACATTTATTAATCTTCAAACAAAAGATTTCAATTTTGAATTATGTTGAACATTTTTGGTCTTTTATAGAATTATTATACTGGGAAATTTATGGCTCCTTAGTATTTAATAAAATCATTTTCCTTCCCCTTTGTCAAAAATCATGCATACCAATTTTCTCTGAGTAAGTGTTATCTTTATTTTCCTGCGTCTTGTACTCTGTTATAAGGTTGCTATGAATGTATATTGAGAAAAAATATATTAGTAATTAGCCAGATTACATACTCAAATCAAAGTCAAAGCCAGCTATTCAGTATAATTTGGAGCATATTGTTAGACAAATCCATCATACCATGGAAGACAAAGGAAATTTATTTATATACATGCATATTGTTATTACCACTGAGGTTAGTAAGATTAATATTAGAATTAGAAAAAACCGTCATACCTCGTAAGTTGATATCGGAGATGTTGGAACAACTAGAAATTTATAAAATAAAAAATCGGGTAATGGTAATTTAATAAACGAACAGATAAACCACAAATCCGATATCTTATTCAAACCACTAACAAAAATAAAAACAAGACTGGACGGACAATATGACGATAAAAAGAACTATAAAAGAATTAGACTAGATAATAATTAAATAAATTCAAAAGTAACGCCATAATTTGAAATAACAATATCTAGTTAGCAGTGGACTATAAAACCTCTCGACAATAGCCCCATAGATTAGTTGCGAACGAAGATGGACAAGATCCGAAAGCGCTCCAACATCTCCGATATCAACTTACGAGGTATGACGGTTTTTTCTAATTCTAATATTTAAATTTATTTATGTTTATTGGCCGTGATTTTTTTAAAATTTTATTCCTCTTATATCTCATGTAAGTCAACAAATTATTTAAAGTTTTCGTAAGTTATTAAAATTATTTTAAATAGCGTAACTCTTTAGGTAACCTATGGATCAGGACATCTAAGAAGGGCAAATTACCACTTACTTCTTCTAACTTCTAACCATAGGTTACCTAAAGAGTTACGCTTTAGTGTATATAGAAAACCTACGAGTGTACTTGCATATGTTCACTTTTATTCTTCCCATCCAAAAAATTTTAAAATTTCTGTTTTTAGAAATATGTTTTTGAGGGCGTTAAGAGTACTACAGTACGTTAACGTTAAGTACAGTACAGTACTGTACGTTAAGACTACTACAGAGTTAAAGAGACTACATATATTATCTCTCCTGATTCCTTAATGAAGAGATTAACAATATTAGGTCAATTGCCCTTTCATTAAAATACCCCTCCTCTTATATGAATTTAGCTTTGAAGGGTGTTAAAAAAACTTCCTCTAATACTTCAACAGAGCCCCGTTCATTGTCAAATTCTATAGTTTTGCTATATCATGAGTCATTGGACCCCCTTCCAAGATCAGCCAAACAACTTGATTTTAATATCGTGTTTTCAAATCGTAATAATGTGGGCAATATGTTAATAAAATACTCTCCCAGGGAATTGGAGTCCGGTGGTATTTATAAAATTTCGTGCAAAAATTGCCATAAAATTTATATTGGTCAAACTGGTAAATCATTAAAGACACTTGTGAAACAACACGAATACAACGTAAGTAGACAGGAAAAAAGTAGTGCCTTATTCTTGCATATGAACAATGAAAATCATCATATTGATTGGACAGGATTTAAATTTATTACCTATGAAAAATTAATGTTGTTAAGAAATATTATTTAATTGTCTCTAATTAAATTTAATAGACCAAATATTATAAACAGTATTATAAATAGTATCAAACTTGATACTTTCCTTACGAGGGCAATAACCTCTTCTAAGAGGGTTGACAGCTAGCGAATACTCTTTCTTACTGTACTCCTTTGTTTCCCCATCTGGACATTTGTCCTTTCCTGCGCTTTCATCCTTTTAAAATACCACTCTTCCCTCCCACTCTTCTCAACCCCTCACCAGATGTTTTCTGCATCTAGTGTTTCAGTTGGGTTTTTGACTCTGACGAAGACCGCTTGTTACGGTTGAAAGATCTTAGTCTTGTTTTCTCATTTTATATTGGAAATATTTTCATATAACGTAAAAAAAACTTGAAAAATACAAAAATAATTCTCTCTGTACAAATGTGGCAATATAGATTTCGTTATACGATAAGTTAAACATAACATTCAAAACAAGAAACATAAGGTAATTTATGTAGTCTAACTAATTACAGTGTTAGAGTACACGGTCCACGTCCCATTGTTTCCTCCATCCTTTATCTGCAAGTCTCTAAGGTAAGGCGATATTCTACGCTTTATTTTGTATTTATTTATAATCCATTTATTTTAAATCTGTCTGATTTTATTGATTTCTATTTATATGTCTGTCTAATTGTTATTTATACACATATTTATGCAGCATTTATAAAGGATTTATCGTAGGTTTTTGAGTTATGAATCGAATCGAAGTCGGTCCCGGAACGATTTATGAGTGGAGGTACCATTGTACTTCAAACCTTTTAATTTCATTTATTTTCAGTTTACATACATTTGTAAAGCCATTTTTATTAAGATTTATGATTGTTTGAATTATTAAGCTTTTAGCTTTTAATTATTGAATTAAATGAATGAGACAATTTAGAATCGATTCCAGACTTATATAAAACTATAGGTCTAGATTGTGATCATTGGCAATCAAGGACAAAAGTTTGTGTTTTATTGTGAATATGAGACAATCAAGTTACATATTTACCTGTAAATTTTACACGTTTGCATAATCATTGTTTATATAATCATGCTGCGTTCAATAATTAATACTAATAAATTACATTTTTTAAAAACAGACTACACTAAATCTTGTTGGACACACGACTCTGAATAAACACTTTGTTTTCTAGGTAACTTGTTAATATGCACAAGGAGGGAGTGGGCAGGATAGCCCAGTGGCTTACGTGCTCGCCCCTGGACTGGTAGAAGGAGTGAATGGGGGATGAATACTCACTTTGGCCCTCGATTTATTCATATGGGAGGAAAAAGTGGAAAAAAAATTTGAGCACGTTATCTCTCGAAGAGATGTTAACCGTCAGTCCAGAGACTGTAACGATTTCAGGTACTCGTTAAAGATGCCTCCTCTAAATCCACTTGAAATAGCCAAAATTTAGAATTCGCAATGTTGAATCTTCATTGTGCGGATGCAAAGGGTCAATCTTTGATCTATGTTAGGTTAGGTTAGGTTGCAGTGGCAGTTCCACAAGGGAACACACGTAAGCCGAGCATTGGCCCTTTGTGATACCACACAATGAAGATTGATTCTACAGTAGGAGTCCTAAATTTTGCCTAACTCAAATGTATTTAGAGTAGGGATCTTTAACGAGTACCTGACATCGTACAGGCTCGGGAACGACAGTTTAACGTCCTTCTCCGAGGGACGACGCGCTCAGATTTATTCACCTCTCGCGTGAATAAATCGAGGGCCAGGTGAGGATCGAACCCCTGTCCTATCAGTTCAGAGGCGAGCACGTAACCACTGAGCTAGCCTGGTCCCCTAATCTTTGATCTATGTGTATTCACTCTTGGAACACTAACCTAACCTAACTTATTATGAACATAAAATATTATTCTGGCACATTCATTCATTCATTCATTGAAAAATTTGTCCACTACTGATGATTATAATGACTATGGTGTATAGCTTCAAGATTGTTATAAACTAGATTTTAATTGTATCTAGTTTTATCTCATATCTCTTTTAATATTTCAGGTACGATTAATGATTATAGATATATTGTTATATTGTTAGCTCTTCATAATATATAATTAAAAATAAAAAAATATAGAGTGGTCTACGCTCAACAACTTACGTTATTTTAGTTTTAAAATGGTACCAGTTTCATCTAACCATCTTTCGTAGTCCAACAGATATAATGACTTGAAATGAGTCGAGTACTTCTAGAACAGCCCTGATGTCACTATGATTATATTAAACATTTATAACTATGGAACAAACTTCTCAGATTCTTACCCTTTAATTATATAAAAACTTGGATTGCTTTATTCAAGACGGTAATATAAACTAGTTATTCAGTTTTCTCGTCTCAAGGTCAAAATAAATTAATAAAAAAAAAATCATTGAGTGTCTGTGTAGCTCAAGTTAACCAGTTTTTTGCGTGACTTTTGCTCTGATCCCGCCAATAGTTTGAAAGGAGATTAGCATTAATGGTTGCTTCTGCAATCCAGTTGTTGACTTGTTAAATGCACGTCGCCCTGGAAGGAACGCTCAGTCGCCAACATGTTTCTCCCTCTTCTCCTACTACTCTTTTACTCCGTAAATGCCGCTAAGTTTCGTAAGTTGGTTGCTTCTGTTTTTTAAATCTTTATTTACTTCTTAGTGTACTTAGTGGTTAGTTAGTGTTAACTTTGTCATTTAGACACAAAGGATATGAATATGTGTAAGGATAAAATATAATGGTGTCCAGGCATAAACTTAGGGAACTAGCCAGTTGCCTAGGAGCTTACCACAAATGATTAATAACTTTTCAATACGTGTGAAGAATTCTTCTATGTTAATAATGCTAGAGGTAATTGAAGTACTAATAAACTTTCATAAATGTGTCACACGAAACTTCCATATAGAAGATTGATTAGAAGATAAACTTCCATATGAAAATTTACTATCAAAACTGAACAAGATATTTTTACATGTTACAAACATGTGATCAAAACAATTAAATTTGATGTGTAATTTTACATTATATAGTAACTAGACTACCCGTGACTCTTTGTGTCACTCAGAGATTATAACAATAGGTATTGAAATTAATTCACTGAACATGATTGACAGGGATAATATTAATTGTTGTTTCTTGTTATTAAGGCACGTAAACAGATTCTTATATGGCCCAAGCTTTTGACATAGTATTCTTAACAAGCCTAAAGATATATATATATACACAGTAAGTATATTTAGTAAAAAAAAATCATTTAAAAGTAAAAAAAATCATTTATTTTATCATATAAATAAATAAAACATCAATTCAAGTTATGAACACAATGAAATATATTTAAAACAAACAAAACTTGTAAATTGAAATATTTAATTTATTTACCTAACATAAAATAACATTATTGAAAGGAATGTGCCTTTATAATATTACCTTTCGTATTTTATCTTACAGTTGTGTTCAAGTTTGTTTCTAAAATTATTCATTTTTAACCTCTAATGTAGTAGTTTTACATTTTCACTACTGTCATCGGCGAGCACGCAAGCGACTGGCTACCCTGGATCAATGCCTTTACTTTATTACCATTGTTTATATTATTCAAATTTTATTTCAAAATTTTTTTTGTTACATTTATTTTTAATACATTTGTGCTACTGTCATCGGCTTGCATGTAAGCCAGTGGGCAACCCTGGCTTCATGCTTTTAGTTTATTTCCAGTGTTTATATTACGCAAATATTAAATTAAAGAAAAAATGTTTTTTGTTACATTTATATATAATACATTTGCAGTACTGTCATCGGCGAGCACGCAAGACACTTGCTACTCTGGCTCCAATTTTGGAAATATAGTGATAATTGTCTTTTATTTAACATTATTCAGGTAATGAATAATATATATTTAATTTCAGGACTCTATCTCCATGGAAAATGGGTGAACAAACAAATAAACTAGTGAACTTTATATATAGAGATTCTTTACGTTTTCTCTAAAGACTTGTATGTGTTCTATAACTGGTAAAAACACGTGTTTTACTTTTCACCACTGTTTTTTCGTTTATAATTTACCAGAAACTGAGAAAGACTTGTAACCATCATGTTTTTATTACTGCAGCCTATTCCACTGTATAGGCTGAAAAATTCTTTCTTCTTTTATTTATAAAGGAAAATTTTTATAAGAGTCTGCTTGTCTGACTTTGCGATTAGTAATTTTATTTCATAAATCATAGGTTTTAAATAAATTCTGAAGTTACCTGGGCCATTTCATTATAATGCGTCATAATCTTGATCTAAAGAAAAAAATGTAAATGTAACTTTTCAGTTCGATGTTAATTGTAATTGATAGGAATGCACTAGCAGCATTGGGAAAATCAAGTCAAATTGAAGCCCTCTACACCAGCGGAATTTTAGTGGTTAACCGCGCTTTATGATGAGCATACAGGACGGATAAGAAAAATTCAGGAGTGGATTTAGATTCTTTTTTTGATTTTTCCAGAAAGATTTTTTCTTTTTGTCTCTTGACAAAATGGAGGGAGTTCTGTAGATAAGTAAATGTTTGTTCGTATTCTTTTTTTTTTTTTGCTTAACCGTAATTCCATATTAATGACTTTACTCAGCGTTGTTTAATTCTCTTAGTGTGCAACTCATTGTCTAAAGCAATTTTTCTAAAACATGTTTAGAATATTTAATTTTAAAATCTTTAAAATTATTCTTAATAAATACAATTTTTTTATTGTATTCCAAAACAATGCAACTGTTTAAAACATTTTAATAAACAAAAGAACAGTAGCCATGCAAGCAGTTATTGTGTTTACTCATCGATAGTGAGGAAAATATATTACGTCTTCATCACAAGGAATTTATTTAAGGGTTCGAAACTCGTAAATAAATTCCTTGTAGTGAAGACGTACTATATTTTCCTAACTAAAGGAACAGTAATAATTTTAAGTCAATTAATGTTAGAAATAAATAGTTCTTTAGCATGAAAATATAATACACTCAGTAAAGATTTTTCGTATGAATCCAAAAGTATTGTTCTTGTACGTTAAATTATATTTGCGAGTGTAAAACCTTTAATGATTCTATATTTTATCTACACTAAATATAATTAGGGAAAAAATTATATTTAGTGTAGTTAAAATTATGGGGGTAATGTAAGTAATCATTTTTCTCTATTAAAATTATTACAATAACAATCAGTTGCCTTTTCCTGGAATGTTTATATTTCAGAAGGAAGCAGAAGTACACTAGCATTGATCATGTTTTGTGTTTTATCGGAGACATGGACACTTCTTGCTCCACATCGATTAACAGATTGTTATGAGGCAAATGGGACACTACTACTGTCAAATATGTGTTTGTGAAAATGTACTTCTTTGGAGGACCACAAATATTATTAGGGGACGTGAAGTTCACAGCATTAAGTACTTGATGGAGGTGTTAATAGTTTGTTGATGTTTCGTCAGAGAGACGGTGTGTTCATCCCACTCTGGTTGATCGTATTCCTATTATAAGGCGATGGATTCCCAGAGGAAAGGGCAACACGTTAAATCGTCGGCCTGATTTGATCTTTAGGTGTTATGGCCGGGAGGCTAGGGAGCACAGCGATCAAAACAGGATTCCCAGAGGAATATAACATCAGTCTATACAAGTTGCGGGTGGAAATGTTACTGGATAGTTATACAGTTTCTTGTCAAACATACAGGATTTAAATCAATTTTTTCTAACATTAACATTTAAATGTAGTCAACATATAAAATTATTGAAGGTTTTACACTCGAAAATATAATTTAACTTACAAGAACAAACGATTCATATGAAAAATCTTAACCATTTTTATTTTAATTTGAAAGAACTATTTATTAGTAAAATCAATGTTTCACCCAATCAATTGCAGACTAAGACTTAGAAAAATCATTAACATGGAATTACGATTAAACAAGAAAAAAAAATATCCCACAGAACTAAATCTCTTCTTTCAGGAGACAGAACAAAAAGTGTAAAAACAAAACATTCTAAATCTACTCCTGAATGAACACATACATTCAGACATGAAAAAAAAATCAAATAGCCTCGGAGATCTCAAAAGGATTAAATTTGTAAAAAACTTGATTTTAAATTTCTTCACGATTTCCATAATTTTTTTTTTCATACTAAAGTAATAAATTAGACTAATTAGCAAACCATGTTTGCCTTGAGAAAATTCAGTGTAAACTGAGCATTAACCTCATTCAAGGACACCTGTATAAACTACCAGAATAATAATAAAGTAACTGGCTGACCGGCGAACTTCGTACCATACAACAATCAGTGAACAGCGTGTTAACTTTAGCCAAACTTACTTCGATATTTATCATTGACATAATAACTATTCCGACAGACGCTGTCCTGCTTTACCTGGTTTATATTCAATTTCAACAGGAATAAAAACTAACATAAAAATCTGGAGTGGCCTACCCTCAAATTTATTATAAGTATACACAATATCAGTCTGGTACACAAGCAATTGATGTTTTGTTTGGTTATTCACTTTGTTCCATAACCATACATCACAAAATATATGATTCATTGGGGTTAACTTTTTACATTATCTATTTTATTCTTCTAACATATCATATTAACTCATTAGAACAAATTAATTTTTTTTTAAAATAATTTCTAAGAAACAATTTTAGTATTATTGTGATTGATCCATACTTCAGCCCCACTTGGTTTAACTTTGACCTCTCTCGTGTTTCCTCGGTTTCTTCGGTCTTACTCGGGTAACACGTTGACACTCACGCCTGACAAACGTAGGTGGTTACTACCGTATTAAAAATAGGATTATTAGTAAGAATATTATAAACCTTTTATTTCAATTTAAAATTCATATAGTATTATAGGATAAAACAAAAAAAATGATAAGTTCAATGAATATCCCTGCATTTAAAATAAATATAAATTGACTAAAAAAATAAAATTCCTTACTTTTTACTAAAAATACATTACTTTTTTAATATAATAATTTATAAACAACTTTTAATATTAAAAAAATCGTTTGAAAGTTATTTTCGATAACAGGTCATTCAGTATGAAAACAGTCTACAGTCTTCATATTTTTTATATATTCCAGCCTGTATATATTCTCAACCAATAGTTTACTGTTAGTACATAATACCTTTACAAAAGGTATTTATAGAGCACCTTTTGTACTGTTTCAGTATCGAAAGCGTAATGAAAAACATACAAAATCATATTGTATATTTTTTCATTGTTAACAACACAAAAAGATTATTCTTTAAACGCTACTTCAGTATGATAATTATTCATTAAACCAGAAAAGAAAATGTTTCTGGTATGTTTTATTTGCCGTATTTAGTTCTCAAATCATTTGAAGTTATTTTGGATAAGGAAGGTGTTTCAATTAACGTTCCCAAGGTAAACCTCATTTAACGTATGAAGTTAATTTTTTCTTGTTTGTTAAATATAATCAAAAATAAATCTTTTATGCAACTTTTCTCTTCCTTATTATAATTAGGGGTGAATTTAAATGAGATATAATTATATAATAGTTACAATTGTTCCTCCAACTATGTGTATATATATTTAAGTAAAACATAAATATATAACAATATTACTTACATAATTATATATATATATAAAAGAAAGATTTGTATGTACATTGCTTAGAACTGACTCATTTCAAATTATATTTACGTTTAATAAATTAGGGAAACCCAATCCACCCTTAGAAAATTTCTGTCTGTCGGTTTGTCCGCAAAATTTCGTCACAAGTAAACTCAGCCACCAATAGCCATAGCGAGCTGAAACATTCACAGTAGATTTTTGTATGTCTAACTTAAAATATAAGATTTGATTGGATTGGAAATTCAACGCAGAAGAGAAGTTATGGACTTTAAGGTGTGTTTGGTTAACTATACCGACAGTTTTATCTTAAAAGCTAGGAGATGATGCCCGTCTTTGATGGGTATTTTACAAAAATTCAGAAATGATATATGATATTCCAAAGTATTATTAGAAATCATAGAATTGTATAAAATATCATTATCAGGTGTAGTGTTAAGTAAGTGCTTCTGTATACACCACATTCAGGTGTATGGAAAAACACAGAGTTGGAACCTCTGACTCTTGAACATGCAACATATAGTTGACTATGTAGAAACACTTGGGTCTCGCTCGCTTCAATTTCTGCCCTAGAGTTTACCGTTGCAACTTACGTACCGTCATACAAAAACAGAAACAGACGGTGATCAAAAATTGCAACCGCTTAAATGGAAACCGATAGTTTCTCGGAATCAATGGTACACATGTAATGATAGTGTAACTGCTGACGGTGAAAACAATTTTGGAGGAATCCCACACTATCGTAGTAATGTATTCGTCCCTCGAAGAGGACGTTAATCCTGTTCTGACTTTTAGCGTAACTGAGCCTTTAAGTCATAACAGTGAGCTTATTCAGGCCGATGTGCTTAACTTACAAGAGCCACAACGCCCGAGGTGACCTTGGGGTGGCGGGTCTGCACGAAAGCTACAACACGCATCGAGACATATCACGCAACGAACTTGTATTACGTATCATGAATTATATTACGCATTGAGACATATTACGTTGCAAGACTTATATCACGCATCCACATTCACAAATCGGCAATAACAAAAACAGATCGGCCTAATACAAATCAATTTAAGACCGTCCAGAGGTATATATAATCCCTCTGGGACAAAATACCAATTCTAATACTTATAACTAAATTCAAAATACAACTATGTCCTCAGGTTATTCCCCCGAGGAAAAACAACTAGTGCCTAATGACTTAGGGGCAGGGATCACTGGACACATCAGAACAAAAAAATAAACATTTTTTTTTATCAGGGTATTTTATATCTAGAAAATAATGCGGTATAAACAAATTAAAGTATACTGTTGATCCTTTCACATCATTGATTGGCCTTGCTCAGATGACGGTAAAACTGAACGCTGAATTAACTAATGAAATTATAAGATCTTGTTACGGAATTACAAATTACCTCTGAGAAGTGCTGAATTTGAACTGAACATTCTATTACTTTGATATATCGGTACGTTATAAATGATTATTTACTGTTTACTAAATGTAAACTTTTAAATAAGATTACATTAATTATGTTTTACATATTACAAATAAATTGAAATATAAAAACAATTTCAATATTGTAAGTAGTAACTACATTCAGGATCAATAAACATGAAAGTTGAAATGAATATGAAAAATTCAAGGATATAAGCAGATTTTAAATAACAATCGGATGGAACAAAAAATAGTACTTCGTTAAAGACAGACTTTTCAAAACGATTATTTGCATGAAACAAAACCATTACATTAAATTGGCATAAGTGGAAAATAGCTGTGCCATTAAAGTATTTGCAAAAAATAATTAATTAATTTCTAGGCAAATATCATCAATTATGTTGTTTGATTAAATCTTACATTTTTTATTTTGATTTGATAGTTTCTTTTTCCTTGATGCCCCAGCACCCAACCTGTTATTATTAGGACAGCTATATTTCCAATGTAGGCAGAATTAGTTTCTAGAATCAACGGTTCTAGAAATTTCATTCTATGGTTGACTCTGAGACGGAAATATGACTTTTAGTTTCTAGGGTAAAGATTAAAAATTGAAATATGGTATGAAATATGACTCTTAGTTTCTAGAGTAAAAATGAAATATGAAATGTGACTCCTTATTTCTAGGGTAAAAATGAAATATGGAATGTAACTGTTTGTTTCTAGGGTAATATGAAATATGACTCTTAGTTTCCAGTGTACGAATGAAATATTGAAATATGACTCTCCAACTTTGAAACCATATGCATTTCAATGTCATTCAATTCTTGTTTTATTTGATATAAAGCAGTGGTTCTCAACATGGTCCACATGGACCCGCAGGGGTCCACAGAAGATTACTGGGGGTCCATGAGAAAAGTAGTATTCTGAAGGTCCATGACACGTGGTTAGGGCTCTATGTTAAGTTTAAATAAATTTATCAGCAAACAAAAAATAAACCAAAGCGTAGTAAGCTTTGGCCGTACAATATTCACACATAATTAAAATATAAGGCCTAATATCCTCGTCAGTTTGTTAAAATGTTCCAATGTTTTAAAATTTTCTATTGCACTTCTCTTTATGGTACATTCAAAATTGATTCTGTTACAATTTATTTCAGGGTACTTTATAAAATGTTAATAAAGAAATATTTTGTTATTGTTTTAAAAACATTTTTGTATTTCGGCATGCGTTGTAGATGTAATGAAATTATTTCATAATTAACGATATTCATTTCCTAAAAACAAATATTTATTTATAAATTTGTATAATTATGTTTTTTAAGTATCCGGGGGAGTGGGGTTTCACAAGTAGTTTTTAGGGGGTCCACAAGTAGCTTTTAGGGGGTCCACAAGCAAACAAAGGTTGAGAACCCCTGATATAAAGTTTTTCACGGATTTTAAAAATGCCTGCGTTCTATCTGCATCGAGCGATGTGTTCTGATTTTAATCTTGCAATTGAGTCTCAATTGGGCATATTATTGATTTAATTCCGGAAAAAAGTTATACTAGTGAAAATGTCGTTGCTGACTGGATTGTTATTATATTCGGCGATACTAGACCAACATTGTTTTTCGTTTGTACTATTGATTTTGCATCTTATTTAGTTTACAAACGTCTGGTTAAGTCATTCGTTTAGATCAGTGGTCTTCAACCTGGGCGGTACCGCCCACTAGTGGGCGATTTCAGATTTCGGGTGGGCGGTAGAATAATTTCATTTTATATCAAAAACATCCAAAATATGTATCTTTAGCATAACGCACCGAATCCTTCAATGGAAACCGATGGAACGAAATGTCACTATCCGCAGTTTTCCTGTTCGTGCAGTTGTAAGCTGAACATGAAATGACCATGGTATGATGCAGAATGACGTCACTGAAGTCGCAGAATCAAAGCACGAAGCATCGTTAAATGACAGCTCTCAACAAGAACGGTAGGGCTTTTGCCATGCAGCTGCACGGCTCGCACGGAATTAGGGAAATTCAACGAGGACCGGTGGCAGTCAGCACTGATTATTAACTCAATGATCTGTGGTCATAGATAAAGTAGGGAAGATTGTCAGTCAGCAGCGCAGCGCATGGCGTTGTCTGAATGAATAAAGCGCCTGTAGTTAGTTTATGTCAGTGATCGTCTCAGCACACTAGTGATTCTGTGTTATCTTCCTTCGTCGTGCGGGGCTGTGCTTGACAATATTTCTAATATTTTCATATTGCTGGATTGTGACATTATTTTGTGCTACGTATTTTACACCCATGTCTCAAAAGAAGAAATATGTTCGTGGCATATAATACAATACTCATACAATATTCATTTGTTAATTGTATGAGTATATTTTGTAAAGAACTTTTTACTTTTATGGTATATGTCACAAATCATACAGCCAGTTTAAAATAAAGGAATTTCAATCCATTACATTGTTTTGCCTGTCTTATGTAATGTATTTACTTTCGGGATCAAAGTGTATCAACAATGGGGGACTTTTTTGATAAAATGTTAGTGGGCGGTGAGAAATTTTACTTTTCCAGAACTTACAAAAATGGGCGGTACGTGGAAAAAGGTTGAAGACCACTGGTTTAGATCATTTGATTGCGGGCAATCAATGCATGTAATGAATTGAATATTTATATTAGAAAGGCAAGTCTTAAAATCTTCAGAGTTAATGCCGGTGTGCTGATCATATAGTATTATCTTTATTTTATTTGTCTTCGTTATTTTGGCAAAGGGGTTTATAAAATATTTGAGCTTTGTTTACATAATGTGGATATCCAGGCATACCTACTAAAATGGTCAACCAGAATGTGCATGTATTTTTTTTCTAGATCGGTTTCCACTGAAACCCCCAACTGTATCAGTTGACATTATTTCAAACGGTTCTCTAGCTGGACCAAGTTTAGACATCAGACGAATTACTCTTCTTTTTCACATCGTATTTTCAATACAAATGTAACACCTTTTAGAAAATGCACCTACAAAAAAAAATCGAAATTTTTGAAGTAAAGTACAGTCTAATTGTAGCGAGCATTTAGGCAACACCAATAAGGCAATAAGCTTGAACAACTTTTTCCCAAAATCAGTCGAAACAAATATTCTAGGCTCGTTTTCCACTTTCTTGAAAATAACATTGTGCATCCCCGTCTTCTTGCTGTTGTCATAATCATTATGTTTTTGATCGTATAAAATCTCTGTTAGTTCTATTAGATTGACTACTTTAATAGCGTCCTTATTGTCAAAGTATTCGAGAACGGAGTAACGCGATAGGAAATCGGCTAAAATATTCTCTTTCCTTTTTTTGTAGATTACCTTGAAGTTGAAATGGGTTAAATAATTAACTAAATCACCTAACATTTCATCAGGGCATGATTTTGTCCTGAAATTCTCAAGTGGTTTGTGGTTACTGCATACGATAAATCGCCTTCCAATTAGGTAATACTGCCAGTGCTTAATTGCATCGTTGATTGCTGTATATATTAACCGTATTACATCCATTTTTTTTTCTCGTTCAGACAATTTTCTGCAGAAATATGCCACCGAATGGAGTTGTTCATCTGCTCGTGGTTCCTTTAAGGTGGCAGCAAGGCCCCTATAAATTGAGTCTGTCTGAAGTTGCTCCGAATCACATTTTACTAAGTTTATTTTTAGTCTTTCAAAACTTAGAACACCATGTAATTTTGCCATAAGTTGAATGTGATCACCTCATATTCTTTCAAAATATAAGGATAAGGATGTCACCTATATAATTTGATGTCACAGAATATAATTTATTTCTTCTATGCTTATAATAGAAGAAATAACCTATATAAATAATCATATAGGTTATTTCTTCATATTATGTGTAATAAAAAGCGTTGAAAAATGCTGGCATATTCTTAAGGTCGAAATAAAGAACTGAATTAATTGAAATTTCCATGCTTTTATGATAAATGATGTCTCCTCTCGGTCAGCATTGTTCAGACGAATGCACCAAACTGCTGAATTTATGTCGGTAACTTTCAAATAGCGACAATTGATACCTTATCTATAACATCATTTACTGTGGCAAAATAGAAGGATTCAGCTTTTATTAATTTATTAGATTTGTGAAAGACTACAAGAAGTCTTGATGTACGTCCATCATCTTTTTGAAAGCAAGTGTTGCTGATGATGCGTAGGCTCATCAACTCTTCTATTAAATCAGCTTCCAATTAATTAAATCTGAATAGAAATGCCTTTTTCAACAGGAATAGAACATTTGTAAGGTCTGGAAGTAACATATTGATCGCGTATTAATATAATTTCAGCTTGGTTTGATCTATTATGTACATATCAAATTTGTCTGTAATTATCGATCACGTTACATATATCTCAGATTTCTTATTTTCCTCTGTTAGATGATCTAGCTTTATTTCAACCTGCATATTATCTACACTTTTATTCCAATTAATTTCAAAGTAATTATTTGATCCATTTTGATCGACTATTATCTCTAAGTCATCTAGTTTCATTATTTTTTTATGATCAATCTCTTTTGTAAAATATTTAAATTTTCGTTTTGAATAAGTTTATGGCGTCAAGGCCTAACAGTAAATCATAATAAGAAAATTGATTGCTTTCACAACATAAAGGGTAAGATTATTGGTTATGTTGCCAACCCTAAGAATAATATTTGCCCCTGCGAAACTGAAATTGAATCCATTAATTGTTGTAATTCTGATTGTGTTTAATTAGATTTGCTTTATTTATGGTTAATCAAATATTCTATATATGTTTAAAATATATATGTTTAAAATATATAAATAGACTATATTTTAAAAATAATCTGATGAAAAATAATCAATGTATCTTTTTAGCGGAGAAATGGACAAAATGTCCTAAAACAGACATAACATGTTTAAAAGGGGCTATAGAATCAGCCGTAACTTCGTTGAAAGACGGTAAGTATTTTCACTTTCAACTTATTATTATTACATAGAGATGTTTTATAAGAATACAATTTGAGAATTTCAACATCCGTCCAGAGTCTAGGTTGGATAAACAGAAATGTCACCTGTTTATTTAAACTAGACAGTTGTTGAAATTTTCAAATTGTATTCTTTTAAAAAATCTCTATACACAACTTAAGTTTTCTGTCTCAAAATTTTTTAATTCTGCCTATGGAAAAGGTTTTAAATAATAACAGAAAAGTCAGCATTGAGAGATTCATTTGAATCTGAAGAACTAATTGAATCCTGATAAATTTTTATTTAGTTTCTACTTCACATTTGATTCTTTTATCAAGTTTTATATATTTATACACATATATTATATATTAATGATGGCATAATTTATATAAAAACAGTATATATATTAAAAATTATCTTAATTACCTTAAAAATTATCTCATTTAAGATATTAAATTAGTTTTTTAAAACGTCACTGGCCTCTGCAACATCAAACAGTATGTTTTATTAGATATTGTAAGGCTTGGTTATATGAAATGTGGCTATAGAGTAACAAAACTGACTAAACATACATAGCCTAGCCTAGGAACAACATAGGAATAACATAGCCTAGGAACAACAGGCTATCTGCTCATGCGCTGTGTATTCTAACCTCTCTCCTCAGACACCCTTCTCAGGCTTGTCAATTTATTTTTCTGGGTCTATTTCTATTAAATAACATTGCTTTTTTTTTCGAAAAAATTACAAGTATTTTTTGTAGATTTATAAATTATCGTAGAGTTTCCTATAAACATTGAAAAAACCTGCTTTTGAAAATTATATTTTAATATTATGGAAATGAATATTTATTATATTTTTAAAAAGTTTTGAGAGTTAAAAGGTTTCGAAGATGGGTGACAACAGACTGAGGATGAAGCAGGCTCAGGACGCTCTTGGAAGGGCACACTTTCACAGTAATAATACTGAGAAGATCCTTAGTGTGATCCAGCTGACCGTCGTCATGTATTCTTAAGATTGATGAAACAGTAGAAATTGGCAAAAAATATATTAGGCAAATTTTACAAAGTTATACTAATATTCACAAAGTATGAGAAAAACTGAAGTCAAAAATTCTCAAATTGGGCAAAAAGTAAAACTTTGTACGATATCTTCATTTGTGCTGATACTTTAATTGGCCTTCAAAACCACTCAAACTTCTTTGAAGAAGTGATAATATGCGATGAAACCTAATTTATTAGTGATGAACAAGAAATTAAACAGTGAAAAATCACAAATTTACTAAGATGATTTATAAAATCTGAATGGGAAAATTAAAATTCAATGATGATTGATTTTTTCCCTTCAATATCCCTGTGATACTTTGTCATTAATGGATTCTTGAAGGTTAAACTGCTAATTATCTTTACTATCTTAAGGTTCTTGTCTAGATTTGTGAAGAAAATTAGGAAAAAAAAACTATGAATTATGGAAAACATCATCTTGGGGTTTTCACCAAACAGTGCTCCGGTGTAAACTTCATTACTCATCAAAATGTTTCTAACTAAGTATAGTATTCCAGTATCAGTCTTCTTCGTAGATTTGGCGCAATGTGACTTTTATCTGTTTCCCAAGATGGAAATTTCTATTAAACGAAGGAAACTTTCAAACAGTAAAAGTTGTAAAAGATAAAGGGGCAGGGTTAGTGGAAGAGCTCGCAGAAGTCTTGAACACTACAAATGAGCTTAGAACGAAGTATGCATAGATGGGGACCAGGTTAGTACAGTGATAACATGCTCGCATCTGAATTGGTAGGTCCGGGGTTCAATACACCCACTCTGACCCTCGATTTTATTTGATGGGAGATGAATAAATCTGAGCACTTCGTCTCAGGGAGAGTACGTTAAACGGTCTCTGCTGAGCCTGTACGATGTCAGGTACTCTTTTAATGATCCCTACTCTAATTAACATCCCTACTCGAGTTAAGCAAACTTTAGGGCTCCCAATGTAGAATCATCTTCTTTGTCTGGTATTACAATGAGTAAATATTCGGCCTATGTGCGTTCTGTTTTGGGACTGCCACTGCAACCTACCTACCCTAGGTATAGATAGAGGTAGTTCATTAGGAGTTAATATGTGAATATTTATCTAAATATAAAATAAAATGTTGTTTCAGAATCAGTCTCGTTATATTAGCATCAACCTCGTAAGTCCTCAAGTATGGTTTCCAAATTTTTCAACTTTTGTCGTTAATTTGATATTGATTTTCATTTAGTAAGAACTTAGTAATAGTTATTAATTGTAAAAAGCTGATACTGTAAAGTGTTTGTACCATATTGAGTGTTGTTTAAATTATTCTTTGTGTTGTAGGCAAAAAGTCTCTAGGTGTAATTCCTGTGGATCCATTTCACTTTGATAGACTAATTATTCAACAAGGTGGCAGTGGACCTGTCACCATCAATTTAACTTTTTTTAATGTAGATTTCACTGGCTACAGCTCCCTCAAGATCACCGACCTCAAGTAAGTGCCATGGATCCATTGAAACTTAAACGTAAGTTAACCTAATCACCTCCATTGTCTTTGAGACTGGGTAGGAAATTTAATGCTCAAAAGACCTTATTTCTCGTAAGGCATTTCCTATGCGTTGTCTTTATAGAGTGTCCCAAAAGTAACAGAACCACAAACATTAATAACAATTATTAATCAGAAACAACGAATTTGATGGCTATATTAATTGTTCAAAAATGTTCAAAATGTCCACCCTCAACTGCAATACAATCACGACATCTTTTGACAACACTATGACATACTCTCTGACAAGCTTCCTCTGAAATTTGGTTCCATTCTCGCCAAATATTTAGCCCATCAATTGTCCTCGGCTTGTTAGCATAAACTGCGTTCCTTAGAACTCCTCATAGAAAAAAAATTTGTGACTCATTTTTAACAAATGCTTCATCTTGTTGAAAATGAAGATCACTGAAATTGGGCAACTCTTTAATAATAGGAAACACTTTGGTCACCAACTTAGTTCGGTTACTTTTGGAACACCTTGTATTTTAATCAGATAACGTCAATTTTTAAAAATGATTTCCCTACTGTTACCATGTTATAATACTCACTGTTACTGTTACCTATAATACTCATGGTTATAATAAACGCATTTTTTAGAGTTGATTGGGATAAATATGAAATTGATATCAACTTCAAACTTCAAGAGCCGGGACAGATTCTAGGAGACTACACAATCGACGGCAAACTGATGGTGCTTCCGATTCAAGGGAAAGGAGACACGAATGTTACTATGTGTAAGTTGATTTCAGTAGTATTTAATAACCTAATGTCAAGATAAAAGATTTGGTTTAGAAAACTATGGGGAATCCACTCTTATTTAATATGAATGCCTCTTAAAAAATTTTTCACTAATAATTTTTTAGGATATTGGTTACTCATCTAAAAAAATTTACGTACTTCAGTTTGACTAAAATCTATGAGTTACTCAATATAGGAAGGAAAGCGATACAGAGAGAGTATGAAACCAGAAAGACCAAGGGCTGATCTTAAAAATTGTATTTCTTCAGACAGTTAATATTTTATATCTCTCATTTGGTATACAAAGTCAGGCTTGGTATAAATATTAACAAAAACAAAATCTCTTTTTCATTAAACTAACAGACATAAGAAATATAACATAAATCATTGTTTAAATCTTACTTGAAAAAATCTGAAGTGGCCTACACTCAACTTTACTATAAGTAAAAAAATATCAAACTGGTTAACAAGATAATGATTTTTGTCTCATCAAAGCTTTAACAATTTAACTAGAAGTCAAAATGTTTATACTTCATTGAAAAAAATACTTTTTTTGTTGTTCTGAAAATTTTAAAATTACTTTAATTTATTCTTTCTCTGATTGAATGCTTAATGTGTATTTTATATCCCTGGTTTAAAGTCCTATCTTTTTATCCAATATAGTTATGTTCGAAATCATTGCGTCTTATTCTCTAAATCTCAATTTAATTGATTAATAATGAAATTAATAAATTAATATAAATTAATGAAAATATACTTACGCTTTATATATCATATCTCCGGAACACTAGTAATAGTATTGTACAAATAATTTAAGGAGTCCTGGCGTATGAAGGGCGTTGCGAAATACTGCATTGATATGAACTAAAATTTTTGTTTTGATTTTTATAAATGAGTGTTTTACAATGTTTCAAACAATTTACGATCTTTAGTCATATGTAGGGTAATTTTATTTATTATATTTTAAAGAATGTTTTCAATTTTGAATTGTGTTTACCTTTTGATATATTATAAAATTACTTTCCTTTCCATTTCTCAAAAATTATAAACATCTAATTTACTCTGAGCGAGTGTTAGCTTTTACCTGCCTGCTATACTTTGTTAAAAGGTTGCTGTAAAAATATCTTAGAAAAAAATATATTAGTAATTAGCCAGTTTTGCATACTCAAATCAAATTCAAACCTGGCTTCTCAGTATAGTTTAAAAATTGTATAGCTAGAACAATATAGCAATATAGCTAGACATTTTTAAGAAAGAATAAATATGAGCTACTAGACTAGGATATTATGAAAGGACCCATTCCTCATACTTTAATATTACCCAAAAATAATATGATTCATAAAGACAAGAAAATCTATTTCCTATAAGACGTTTTGTTCAAGGGTGCAGCATATAGATTGATTAGAGCATTTTGTTAGACAAATCCTTCATACCATGGAAAGCATCAGAAATTATATATTTGATTCGCGTTGATTTTTTACATGTAAGAATTTTATTCTCCTTATATCGCATATTAAGTATTTCATTTCAATTTTTTTGATTAAACATCTATACATCAGTTTTATTTTATCTGGATTCACTCAAAATATTTCGAAGTCAATTTAAACAATGTAAATAAATGTAAACAAATCCAAGTATAGCGGTGATCCATTAGTCCAGGAAGAATATTCGGTTTTATAGCTTTATTGCTCTTTGCGGTAATTGAACATTCACAATTTTTTTTATAAATTGATAATTTTCTGTTAAATTTCCTGGCAAAATTTCATTGTTATTTAATGAACTGGTTAGAAAAAAAAACTTTTTCTGAGGCCCATTTTTTTTGTAAAATATGAATTTGATGCATCAAAAATTGTGAAATGTAGTGTGTACACAAGCTTTTGGATATACACTACCCACCCAACCACATACACATACACAAACGCACACACAAACACCACACAACACACACACACACACACACACACACACACACACATGACTTTGGGGGTCTCAAAACATGTAAATCCATCAAAATCTCGAGGTTGCAATTTTTCAATATCACTATACTTTACGTATAGTAAAATAAAAATATCAAATAACTAACTGGAAAATTATAGTCAAGGTTGGCGGTACAAATCGGACTTGGTAGTCATTAGTTCTTACTGGAGAGGGCCAGCAAAGATGATATGGGATACACTGTCAAGTTCACTTAAGCAATGAATGACAAGACTATTTATGTTTCAGATGGAGCTTCTTCACAGCTAATCTTAAAAGGCAGCGAGTTAAAAAAAGGAGGCAAAACGTACTTCAACGTTAAAAATGCTGAATTTTTCATGGATGCAGAGAAAGCTACAATTTGGTTCGGTAACCTCTTCAACGGAGTCAAAAACTTAGGTATTTAGTTATCTTCTGTGTTTAGGTATTTAGGTGTTTTTTAGATGTTTAGTATCTTCTGACTATATAGCGGTGAAGTTCGTATATAACTTGTACAAGAACTTTGAAGACAATAGATGAATTGTTCTCAAACATCTTTTATATAGCTTTAAAAAAATGCACAATAAAACTAAAAAATTACAATTAAATGATTTAATATTTTTTATACTCTTACATTTACCTGCGGTCAGCGCAGGCATTCTTGATAAAGTGTCATTTTATTTTACGTTTCGTAACTTTCTATTGAAACATTAGTAGTCAACTTTAATAAATTATAAGTTATGTAGAGTTCAAATAATTTAACATTACTTAAGTATTCAAAAGGTTTTAAGGTTGCTTACACCTATTAAGTGTGTTAATAGGTTCATAAACTCTCCTTGCATTTTTGATTTAATTTGTTTTGAATGTACACAGTATTGTGCTTAATTTATTTTGTTTTGCTAACTGGCATAGTTAGATGCTATAACTTGATAAAAGATATTCTTAAAAAAAAGTTTAATCCAAAAATAAAAAAAAATGCTTATTTTTAGATTTGAATCATTTTTGTATACCATAGACTGGCATATTATTAATAATTTCATTAATTTAAGGGGAACAAATGAACAAATTCTTGAATGAAAACTGGAGGTCACTGTTAGCCGAGATGAAAGTGACAGTATCACAGGCCATGGGTGAAGCATTTAAACAAGTTGCCAACAGTGTTTTCTTGAAAATCCCACTAGAAGATATAATATTGTCATAGACTGGCAGAGAAGACCTCAATCACTATCCAAACATATACAAAGCAGATATACTGTAATTATAGAATAGTTTTTGTAATAAATTAGTATGATATTGTTTTTTTATTCCTTTGAAAGTTGTATCTATTTAGTTTACAGTATTTTATAAGACTAGTAAATAATTCTCCACAGGTAACAAATGTTATTTAAATGTTTGTCTCTGATTATAAACACTTCTCTCTGGAAGCCAATAACATCAAATTTAAGAAATTTCATTAGTTGATAAGTATCCAGAGGTAGCAGGCGCTACATAAATCTTTTGTCTCCTTATGGGCACTTCCCTGATATAGCTTGTCTGCAACCTTTCAAAGATCAGGAAGATATTTTGCGTCTTCGTCCCCAGAGATCAAATGGACCTGATACACATGACTTCAGGTTCCCTTATATCTACCTAAGATAATTCCTCAGTGCGTCGTTTGATACACGCTAACCATAGCAAAGAATTTCACGTAGGTGTGCTAGGTCTGTTATGTAAACTGAAGGAAAATATTTGAATGATGGGTGATAGATGAGTTAGTCGGTCGTTATTGCTAATTGTACAAGATGTACGCGACATGAAGTCAAGCTGAAAGGAATTCTACAGCACTACTTGCGATAGAAAGTCTGAGAGATGCGCTTGCTTCTTGAGTGCTGACGTAGCTCATTGTTCACTCAGAATAAGTGCTCTCTTTGTTAAGTGCTGCTCTTTTACAAGTTCTAAAGTAGTTTGTTATCTCTAAACCAGGTGTTTATTTTTGACTAGCAAACGTACCCGTCTTTGACGGAATCAAAAATTCTATTATACTTGGTATTCCAAAATATCAATCATAGTATTATACTAATACTATAATTAGAAATTATAGAATAGTAGAAAATACCATTATTAGTACAGTGTTAAACAAATGCGTGGTATACACACAGACTCCCCAATACCACATCCAGTCATTATGTCCGCCTCTATGGCATATCTGTGTAGAGCACGAACTCAGAGTCGTGTCCCGTTGCACAGTTTTGGGGCACTCATGTTTCGTAACATGAAATTTGTTACTGCTACTAAATTGCAGCATGATTGGTGCTCCTACTTTAAGTTTTTACTCATGAGCAGGCAGTCCAGGAGAAATAAATTCAGAGTCAAGAAATTCAATTAGATAATGAATTGCTTCTTCATCACTAATCCAATATCTTTACTGACTAAAGAGGTAAGTTCTTTCCTCGGTATGATATAGCGTAAGAACTTGTTTGTTGATTTTTCCTGCCTGTTCATATTAAGGGTTGAGAATTGCTCGTTTACAAAACTATTTATTCGTAATAGATAGTACATTCTCAACTCTGGGAAACACCTATTTCAAAGATGTCAAATACGCAATATATTCATATGCTCCAAGGAAATTAAAATCAACTAACAATACCTACTTGCCACACCAGTGTATTTTCAAAACAAACTTGTCTGTGAAGTTAGGAAAATACGCTTAAAGCCCTATAACTTCGTTTCTGTACTGAATTATGAATCTATTTAGAGCCCGTATTTTAAGTTAGGCATACACAAATCCAGTGTCAAAGTTTCAGCTTGCCATGTCTTATGGTGGCTGAGTTTACTTGTGACAAACGTTTTTGCTTTAAACGTCCATAACTTCATTTCTACGTTGAATTTCCAATCAATTCAGAGCCTATATTTTAAGTTAGACCTACACAAATCTACTGTAAAAGTTTCAGCTTTATATGTCTTATGGTAGCTGAGTTTACTTGTGACAAAGTTTTGAGGACAAACAGACAAACCGACAGAAATTTTTCTAAGGGTGGATTCGGTTTCTCCAATGTATGAAACGTAAAGAAAACTTGAAATGAGTCGGTTCTAAGCAATGTACAGACAAAATCATTATTTTATTTATATAGATAACGGAAATAATTTGGTTAGTGGGGAAAAAGTATTACATCGCATTCCTTCTACAACAATTTTCGATTACTTTACTACAGAAAAAATTATCTCGAATTTTAACCCTCCAAACACTGCTTGGTAAGGTGGTTTGGTTTAAACCAGTAGGTCTAATCGGGGGACACTGAAAAAAACTGTTGCTTGATCATTAATAACCTACGCTGAGATGGAAAAAGTTGCATGTGAATGTGAAAGAGTAGTTAGCTTCTGAACTTAAATTTCCAGAAGTCAATTGCATTAGTGAATGTAACTCCAGCCAAGTTTATTCAAGATGTGAGGGAAGCGAAATTTCCAGACTTAGTCATTCTGGAATCACAAAGTAAGATAAAAGGCTGGAATGGTTTGTCAAACTTTTTTATTTCCGGGTGCACCTATGAAATAACCAAAGCTTTGGGGTGTATCACTAATTTTAATATAGAAAATTTAGTCCTGAAATTTGAAAATGATAGCAAATGAATAGGAATAGTTTTTTTTATGAGAGAGAGAGGTCAGTCACAAATCAGTTAAATCCCCAAGAAAAAGTATTATCCATCAATGCTTAAATTAAACAATAAAGAAATTAACCTGACAGTTCAAAATATCAAGTGGCGAAGACTGACTCAGACTTGAAAACCACATATTTGGTGTTTGTTAAATAAACGAAAACGATGTAAACTTTTAAAATATAAATCTGTTATATAAATTTAATCTTTCGTTATCCTGGGACACACCTGGCTACCTTCCAAGACGCACCATTTAAGAAGCACTGGCCTAAATATTCGTCTCGGGAAATCAGTCAAGAGTTAGATTTTACAGCGTAGAGCTGGGATAGCTCCGACAAAGACCTATAGTTCAAGAGAGGCGTAAAGTAAGTTAGACGATGTGGTTCTAATGGAAAATAATAATCTGAATGATTGCAGTGGATGGAAAGATTCGATTAGTGCGTTGACCAATGGTTTCCAATGAAATAATACACTCTGTACAACGGTTATAATCGATGCTTGATACAACTGGGAGTCAGGGCATTATTTGCATGAACATATTACGGGAGAAAGTTGTGTATTTAATAAAGATATGCGAATAACTGAGGAAGACATATCTATTGAATCCTAATGAGCAAAGAGAAAACGACAGGCGGAAGAACAATTTAAGCAACTGCAAAACTAAGCAACAATTTAACATGTATCTATTTTAATGTTAATACTCTAATATTTCGATTACCGTTGCTATTTTATATTAGTTAGTTGGTATTCAATAAAATGTCAATGTAAACCTTACCAGCTGTTAGCATTGATGAAAAAATTTCGTGAGTAGTCATATTGATAGGTAATAAGAAGCTTGCCTTTCAATTCAATTTCGTGCTTAAAGAATAATTTAATTCTATAAAAAAGGTATACAAATTATTATTATTAATATATTCTAAAAGAAATAATTTGAATATATTATGCATAACTGACAAGGCTTGAGGAAGGAGGAGAAATATCGGGGAGATTAAGACGAAAACAAACTAAAGTTTATGTCTTGTTTTGTAACCTTGACTACAGACATAATATTAATTAAATCAAATATTAATTTGATATTTATGAACTCCACGCAAAGTTTCTAACTAATACTCGCTTTTTTTTTGCGAATTTCTACTTATTTTTGTTTGAACAATTTTTACAAAAAATATCACCGATATTAAATACTATTCAAATTATTGAATATAACAATTATTTATTATATTACAACTATTGAATATTACAACTAGTTGTTATATATATATATAACAACAATTATATATATAACAACTTTACTATGATATATATATATAGTTTAATATAGACAAAGAAACATAGAGAAATCAAAAGAACACACTTACAGTCTCAAATTTTCGGTTTGAACCGTCTTCAGGAGAGATAAGAGAGGGAAACCGTTTGGATCGTATTTGTCCGTTTTGGATTGTATTTCCAACGAAAAAGTATATATATATAAATATATGTATATTCATGTAAATGGGCAGCAAATCCTCCTTTATACAAAAATCATTGAAAACCAAAGCGGGTTCCGTGTTGACGTTCTTCTTAAGAACGTATTCTTTTCTTCTAAACACTTTAGGGTGTTGCAAAGGCAACTGAAAAAGTAACTCTCCCAAGGACACGTTAAAAAATACTTTGAACACAAACAACTATAGTTGTTTAATCCGAGCTTTCGACCTCACTGGACGTCATCAGATTTTACAAACATGAATATTACAAGAACCAATATTAAAACTAATGTTCGAATCAAAGAGTTTAAGTACAGAGAGAATGATCAAATAGCTTAACAATAACCGAGAAAATAAAAAGTAAACAAACAATACACAAGTGCTCCTAGTCCTCAGCAGATGAACTAACAATACCATGCTTATTGAACCTAAATTTAGTATTGATATTCCTTGCACTGGGGACAACGAACATGTCATTAATCTGACTATTCATAGAAGGGCATTTTTCCTTGGTAATCAAAGCCTCCAGTAAGTGAAACTGGAGGGGATTGCTATTCATCCAAATAACTATAGTATCTTCACTAGCATTTCTCTCGTCAGACGGATGCCATGTTCGTTTTCCATATGTGTCTTAGGTGCTCCATTTGATAGGTGGAGTGTAAGACGCCTGGATAACTTCGTTGTAGTCCTTCTAATATAACTCGAAGGAAGGGGTTCACAGACCCCTTGTGTGCATGAAAACTGATATATCAGATGACTACGTTGAAGCTCGGGCGTCTCACTTCTATTGTACTTTTAATCAGAAGATCGCAGATTTTCTTTTTCTTGTAGAAAATATGCAGCTGGAGCGTATCCACTTCTTTAACAGTCTTCACATGACCAGTCACAATCTTATTAAGGGCGTGTTCTTCTTCTCTATACTGCGTGGACATGTACGCTCTATAATATAAGGGTACTTTCTCACCAGCCACAGGGTCACATTGGTCTGTTTTTATGAACCATATGTCTAATTGTTTTGATATTTCTTTAGTCACTGTCCTATTAGAGTAGCCATTGTTGATTAGCACTTGAGTGGACCTCTCGAGCTCTTCATGTACACTACTCCAATCACTACAATGGCTCAAGGCCCGTCTAACATAAGCGCCAATAGTGGCGCGCTTATGGCTTTCTGGACACTCATTTTGTCCATAGAGACAGTGAGTGACCCGTGTTAGTGGGCTTCCTGTAAACGGAAGTAATAAATCATTCAGTAGTGATCTTAATGAAAACATCCAGCAAAGGTAGGTCCCCATTGCAACTGTTCTCAATAGTGAGACTAAGTCCCGAAGGGGTTTAGAGATTATGAGTGCTAATACTGCCTGTTGGGTTTTGACTCTGATGAAGACCGCTTGTGACGGTTGAAAAATCTTAGTTTCTTTCCCCATTTCATATTGTGGTTTGATCATTGAGATATATATATATATATATATATATATATAAAACCACAATAAGAAATGAGAAAACAAGACGAAGATCTTTCAACCGTAATAAGCGGTCTCCGTCAGAGTCAAAAACCCAACTGACAGAAACCGCTTGTTACAGTTGAAAGATCTTAGTCTTGTTTTCCCATTTCTTATTGTGGTTTGATCAATGATTGTTATTTCACGTGTTTATGTGAAATTTATATATATATATATATATATATATACACGTATATATACACTAAATAATCACAATAAAACGTAATGGAAGCTAATGAAAGTATAAGCCACAAGGAAAAAGTAAAATAACATAGAAAATATGCTTTAAGGCCTTTCAAATTTATGCCATCAGAGAAAAACTAGAGATTGATAACACTCATCAATCAATAATTATCAATCTCTGGTTACTCTCTGATGACATAAATTTGAAAGGCCTTAAATCATATTTTCTGTGTTTTTTACTTTTTCCTTGTGGTTATACTTTCATATATATGTATATACATATATATGTAGCCTAGTATTAGTAGGCTTCAGCTACTCAAAGGGTCTACTTCTGCCCGACGACGACCAATGTCGAAATACTGTAGTAAATCTTTAGTGTGTGCTTTTATCTGCTTTTCTCTTTCCTGTTCTGAACCATATACATATATACGTATATATTTATATATTATATATTATCGGGACTAGGTCAGTTCTTCAGGTTCAAATTAAACTCTCATTGTCAACGTTTCGGTTTTTATTTAAAACCTTTTTCATAGGCAGAAGTATAAATTTTGAAACAGAAAAACTAAGTATTACATTAAAATTATTTTACAAAGAAAAATAGTCTGTGAGTTTAAACAACTCTTTTTTATTATTATTATTATTATCATTATCTTTATTATTATTTTTAAAATTATATTACATTATCATTGTTATTAATTATTATTAGTGTTATATAATTATTATTATTATTATTATTATTATTATTATTACTATTACTGTATTATTATAATTATTATTATTATTACAGGGCCGGAAGCATGGGGAGATTGGATTCCACTTAACTCAGATGCTGAGTGGCCATGGGAATTTTGAAAAATATTTACACAGGATGGGTAAAGTTAAAGCCCTCAATGTAGGCACTGTAGCTCGGGGGGAAACGACGATGCAGAGCATACCTTCTTCTTCTGTGCTAAATGGGAAGTGCTGCACCAGGAATTAATAGCATCACTGGGTAAGGTTACTCCAGAGACCATAGTTCAAAAGAGTGAAGAAAATTGGTCAAAAGTTGCAAGCTTTGTAGAGACGGTTCTCCGTCATAAGAAGAATGAAAGCGTGAGGCAAGCAAGAAGGTGAATCCTATTCAGGAGGACTGAGGCACCGGCATGAAGTAATGTGCAAACGGTTTCCGTGTCGGATATTGCCAGGAAATAGGATGTAGTTTTTTAATGCGTCAGGACCCCCAACCCCACATACCCTAAGCAAGATGTTTTGCTAAGGGATCTACTGAAAAGATTTTTCCACATCCTACGACGAAAAAAAAATTTTTATTATTGCTATTATTATAAGTATAATTATTATTACTAGAGTTAGTAATTTATGGTCATATTATATAGTTATTATATATTAGTTATAGGGTATTATATATATAATAGGTTATAGGTTATTATATATTATAGTATACTCTGTTAATGAACGAAGGGGAAAAAGCCTGGTGGGGAGCACCCAGTGCTCTCCGTACGGCTACCCTAGTCCTTGTATACCTTAGGCATAAGATCTTTAATAAAGATCTATTCATTCATTCATACAAAAATTATGGACCGTGCGACAGATATATAACTAAAGAAAGTTAAATCGGGATGCAGTCAGTTTCTTCCACTTCCGATCGAACTCTCATTGCGCGATATTTTTATTTAAAATTTTTTCAAATGCAAAAGTAGGAATATTTGAAAATGTCGAATTATTACAAATTGCATTACTAAAACAATATATTGTTTAGTAATGTTAATAATGTTTTAGCAATGTAATTTGTAATAGCTCATTCATTTTCAAATATTCCTACTTTGGCCTTTGAAAAAGATTTTGAATAAAATCGAAAGGTTCGCAATGATAGTCTCATTGGAAGTGGAAGAAACTGACCCCATCCCGATTTATTTTTTTTAGTTTTATATATATAAAAGATTTCACTGTAAACACGTGAAATAAATTTCAGCAGTTAAACTACTTCATTTATTATATTATAATATAATATAAATTATATTATATTATAATTTCTATTTCATTCCAATTTATAGAAATTTAAACTATTGTATTTTATTTTAGAATTTGTTACTTATATATATATATATATATATATATATATATATATATATATGTCAGATTGAATTTACGGCCTATTGTTTTTTTAATTGATTTTTTGGATAACTTTTCCAAAGCCCTTAATAGTCTTTTAAATTCACGAGGAACTAGGTAGATCAACTCACCATACGTTTGGTTTTCAATGATTATATTTCTTCCGACGTTTCGGTCATCTTCGACCAGGCCGTAAATTCAATCTGACATGTATTAAGGAAGGACTGTTTCCTAAATAATCGAATATATATATATTATTAAAGTATACGGCAGCTTCCGCATTTACGACTTTTTTACTCGTGTTTTCTAGTTTTCGAACTAGTTTTTTCTGGTAGGGAGTGATTTCGTGGAGGAGTTGTCCCAGAGACATCAAAGAAATAATTTTGTAGCTTAATCAATAATATTATATTTTTATACTTACAAGCTTTCGATTTTCCGGAAATCATCATCAGGTATATAGATCATTATCAAACAGATTAAATTAACTCAATAATAATTTTTCAAAAGGTTAAACAGACATTAAAAGCATTAAAATGTAGAGGTTAATAGAAATAGAGAATATGTTTATGTTTACAAGAGAATCTGCTGCCAATATACACTAATATATATATATTATATAATTACTCTTGGGTGATAAAAAACTGATTCAGAATGAATGACAAAGTTTAAAAAAATACTGATAATATGTGATATAGAAAAACAGTCACAGTCACATAGAAAAACATCTAAAACCATACATTAGAGTTGTGATTGTGTCTTTTTTCATGTGATTCACCATTTTATTTCTGAAACAGTATAGATATAAAGATAGATGTTACAATAAGCACACTTGACTTCATAATTAATGAAATCACTACAAATCCGTATCCGTATATATATATATCCGTAATCAACTTTAATCTCGGTAATCATAATACCAAACTCGTAATTAACTGATTTTTGTTTTTATCTTAATCGAACTGATATCGTATTGACGAAATAAGATAACCTATCTAATGGTAGATCAATGGTTAACGTACTCACTTCTGAAATGGTAGGTCCGGTTTTCAATACCCATCTGGCCCTCGATTAATTCACGTGGGAGATGAATAAATCTGAGCACGTCGTCCCTCGGATAGGACATTAAGCTGTCGGTCCCGAGCCTGTACGATATTAGGTACTCGTTAAAAATCCCTACTCTAAATACACTTGAGTTAGGCAAAATTTAGGACTCTCAATGTAGAATCAATCTTCATTGTGTGGTATCACAAAGGACACAATGTCCTGACTATGAGTGTTCCCTTATGGGACAGTCACTGCAACCTTCAGGGTTGCCTATTACTACTAGTAGATCACCTGCTGTACTTGTCGGATTTGTTTACATTGACTTAGAAATGTTTTAAGTAAATTAGTAGTTTCATAAAATAAATTTGAGATCTCTTAATGACTATTTAAATAGCAGTAAATACTACATATATAAACGTATGTTTCCTGTTACCTCAATCTTCCTTTCTCTACGAATTAATCCAGTCACGATCTCGGATGTTTTATTACTTATGCAAACCCTTTTATCCCTCAGTGAATATCCCAGCGAATCCTACTAACTCTCCTAAAAACCTGAAAAGATATTAACCCAATAAACTATTATCTACGAACGACCTAATGACCTATGATAATTAGGTATAAGTTTCATACACTATTAGGTATGGACTTTACTTTAATCACTACTTTATTTATCTATTTTATTTATTTTGTTTTCTTTTATTTATTTCAATGTTTTCTTTATCGTGAGCTATCCATTAGTATTTCCAAACTCATACTTATTCATTTCAGCCATATACCATTAGTACTTGTTAATCTGTAAATAGTTACATTAACAAGAAAATAAAACTTATAACAGTTATTAAACTTTAATTGTTGTCTTTTCAGCAAAGGGGTAAGCTAATTATTGTGGTTTTTTTTTCTGTGAAGGTCAAAATAAACAATGGAACATAAAATTGGTCTCCTCGAGTTAGCTGATTTTTCGCGTGACTTGTGCTTCTTTGATACCAATAGTTTAAACGTTATTAGAACAGATGGCTATCTCTTCAATCCGGTTGCTAACTTCTTAAAAGCTCCCCGTCCTGGGCACAACCCTCAGTCGGCGTCATGTTTCTCCCCTTTCTGCTACTTCTCGTTTACTCCGTAAATGCGGCCAAGTTTCGTAAGTTGCTTTCATTTGGTTTTTATTTTTTTTTTTGTAAATTAGGTAAACTTTTGTCTAATTTAGGATGTTTTTTAACTAATTCCATGGGATAATAAACTGACTTGAGAATCACATTTGGTATAAATGCAAATAAAGCTTTGCAGTAAACCATAGGCTTGAATGCCTATTTATAATTTAGTAACAATATCACTTTATCAATTGAAACGACCAACCAATGCAATTTTATTTACCATCTTATCAATAATGCCTGTTCCAAGATACACTCGTTTCCAGATGCCAAATAAAATACTTCAAATATAACCATAAATCACATTTCGATGCTTTCAATTCAAAGTTTTTTGTAAATAAAGTTCCTATCATCATGAAAAGGTCTCTTTTCATGTTCACACTTTTGCACATTTAGAGGGTCTATAGTTTTTGATATATTTAGGATAATGACTGCATATATGTGGATGGGTATGTATGAACAATTTTTAATCAACTGCTAGTCCCACCTAGCAGTTGATCTTCTGTTCAATCTTGAAGCTTCAAATTTGATGTTTATTACTGCCTTCATGTGGGTAGTTCATTATAAAAATGTATGGTATTTTTCACTTCAAATGGCAATATATCATTAAAAATGACAATTATTAAGATACTTGCCTGTAGTCCCTTGTCGGATTTAATTACGTTAATCTAAGTATACCTTACAGTTATAGAGAGGTAATTTAAAAAAACTACACTTCTTTTTACTTTACTATAAGTAAGTACAATAATCATGAAAACAAATTCTCTCGAGATTATAACAGATTTTCATGTTCGAGGTATCCAAAACCATTTTTTGGAGGGCGGTTTTTTCGATGGTGTTCATGTGTATCTGGTGTGTATCCAATAGTTTATTGGAACCCTGCAGACCATGTAGTTTGATTGATCAAGTTCATATTATACCAAAAATTGACTTATGATAGACTCCGAAATCCTTGACACGATAGAGGTTGCTACTGAAATGAATTGCAATAATTTCAAAATCATTAAAAAATTGCTATTGCTATTTTGAAATGAAATAGTACCCAAAAATAGCACGTTTTCAGTGGATGAGTTGATATGTATACATATATATAAAACAAATTAGATGAAACGAATCTTCGAACTGAATAAACTAGAATTTTCAAAAGAACACACAGAAATGAAATCACTAAAGCTCACTACTATATTTTGATGTCCTCGTCATCAGAAATGATGTGAATCACTCCAAAGGCTGACGACGACTTTAACGAGTCGTTATCAGCCTTTGGAGTGATTCAAATCTATTCCTGATGACGAGGACATCAAAATATATTAGTGAGTTTCAGTAATTTTATATATATATATATATATATATTGTTGATATAGTGTTTTAAAAAGTACACGGGTAAAAAAGATGTTATGAGACATTATGTGACTTTAGAAAACGAAAAACGCTTAACTGCTTGAAAATTGAAAATAAAAAATGAAATTTTATTAAGAAATGCAACCTAATATTTGTAATCTATAAAAAAGTATAATATTAATTTTCGCCTAGTACAAAAGGCAATAAAGCTATAAAATGAAAGCTCAATTTGCACTGTAACACCTACCTGCTGTACTTGTCAGGTTTGTTTAAATTGGCTTAGAAATTATTTCTCAGAATCGAGTTGAATAGAATTCTTGTTTTGAAATTTAAAATAACAAATTTAAGAAAAGATGTTTTATTAACCTTATATGATATGGATAGAGAAAAAATTCTTTAAACCAAACGCCAAACAACTATACTCTTATAATGATCTCCAGAGTGAATACGGGTTTTTTAGCGAAGTTTTTTACTCAGTCTAAACCTGGTGCCCTTTAAGATATATAATTGTCAGGCTTATAGTCCTTAGTGTGTTTAAAAATACCATTGTTTTTGGCTAATAATGTAGCATGAGGAAAAATAATTTGTCAATCTTTATGACAATATGAGAACTATTTCGTAAGTTATTTCTTAGGTGATTCTTTAAATTTATAATTTTTTTATCAGATATTGCCATAATTCAAATCTTTATCATATTAGATTAGGAATATTACATTAAATATAACAAAGTCCAACCTACAGTAATATGAGAATTTTAGACAAATATGCACCTTCACAGTGTACCACATATACTTATCACTTGGCCCATACAACAGAATCAGGTCCAAAAAGTTGGGTTAACAAGATAGAAAAATCTTTAAAAGTTTAATAGATTACTCTGGACTATTTATTTAAAAAAATGGCTTTACATAGAACATCCTTCGTATCCCTTGAATCAGCTGGAATACATAGACTTATTAATCCCGCAAGAATTCAGAGCGCAAAGAATAATTAGTGTAAGTATAGATTTTACAAGAGGCCTAGATCAAATGGATTAAAAGCTTCCGGATATCAAGAAAGGGTCTCCAATCTGGAATACTAACAAGTCAAAAATTTATAATGAAACCGGTAAATATAGAGTTAATTACCATGAGTGTGCTGGAAACAAGGGAATAGGGGGAAATTAGAGATTGATTAGAGATTTCTTTCAGTCAATAACAAACAGATGATCAATATTCATAATAGTGAATAATTTCACATAAAAATTGAAATGAGAGTTATTTGTATTGAACTTTACTAAAAAAACTTTTTTTGTTACTAATGTGCACCCATTTCACGTCTTTGTCCCATTCAAGGGGTGAAAACGATGAAAAAAAGGAAAAACTCGACTCATTGGAAAAAAGATGTTTGACGGCTTTCCTGTTTAGTTTGTGATTACTTCTATAGAAACTAGTTTAAATTAAGTGTGTTTCTGAAAGAGAGAGTCCCACAAGAGAACACAAAGAAATTGAAACCTCTGAAGCTATTCGAACAGTAAAATTGTCAACGAGTGTTTAATATGTAAAGTGACATCAGGGCACTCTTTAATTTCGCATGTATTTATATGGCCTTAATATTATAGTTTTCCTCAAATAAAGATGTAGAACGGCAGGTAAGGAGACATGAATGATTGTTTCTTTAATACGTGTTATTTTTGTTCCAAGGATGTAATAATTACACCTCTCCCATTCATGGTCCACATATTCTCTGACATCAGCAAATTGCTGCATAAATCAGTGTAAGGAGTAAGGAAGTAACCTATTTTCGAAATCTTTATAATCAATGACATATAATGTTCTAGTAAGAAAATAAATTTAAGTTACTACCCATTCTCTCACGGGTATACTCAATGATAATAAAGTATATTTTATGTTT